>OW052220.1:326780353-327380353 GCA_932526605.1 Nephrotoma flavescens
ATAGGGATGCAATTTCGATTTTCCCTATTTTTCATCGATAAAACCGTTGGTCATTCGAGATTTTGCCAGATGGACACCAATCTGACTATGCTGATTCGATACCCCATGAACAGAGGTACATTTTGATTATAGGTTAGGGGTGAGTCTGATGGGATTATAGGGGTGAAAGTTATATTTTTCTCTTCTTCTGACGATAAAATCGTCTATCTCGAAATTTTGCCAGATGGACATTAATCTGACTATGAGAATTCGATAGCCTATGATCATAGGTAGATTCTGAGAATAAGTAGTAATTTCACCCCTATAACCCCATCAGGAATTTCCCCCTATAACTCCATCATACCCACCCCTAATCTATAATCAAAATCTACCTATGGTCATGGGCTATCGATTCGGCATAGTCTGATTGGTGTCTATATGACAAAATCTCAAATGACGAACGATTCTTGACAATGCATGATAATTTTAAATCTTCTTTATCGACTGCTTTCGGCTGTATGAAGCAGATATTCCATTTCATCCCTATAACCTCATCAGACCCAACCAAAACCTATATCCAGGCCCATCGAATCGGCATAGTCAGATCTGTGTATGTCTGGCATAGTCTTGAATTCCAAAGCACTTTAACGACAATTACAAACCATTTAAAGCTTGATAATTTTTAAACTTCTTTATTGCCAATTTTTGGCTGTATGAAACAGATATTACCACTTACAAACCTCTTTAAATGAGACCTTTTCCAAACATAACACTTTTAACGTTCAGTTTTAATAAATTGAATGATATGAAACAATAAATTAATATCGGTTAAATTGAAAATTTTATTTGTTGTTTGTTATAATAAATATTTTCAGCTGATTTTGTAGATTAGTCACTTTCGGCTAGGATATTTCAATTTAATATATAATTTGTTTAAGTTTCGACTGAAGTAGTCAATGCACTATCTGCATTATCGATTTTTTCACTTTCGGCTGGCAACCTTTCGCTAACTTTAACAAAGTCATCTCCACATTGATCAGAGGTGACACCTATCGATGGGCAACCTAACTGACACCAAATCGATGTAATATACCATCATTCGTCGAATTACCTTCAATCGATTGAGTCAATACGCACCATGTCGCATCGCCTATCACTGGACCCCAGATCAGTTTCATATCCGAGGGGATTGTAACTCGCATCGGATTATCAAGAAACCCAGCCGTAGTCACAATAAGCGGAATCTGTGCTAATGAGTCTCTAATAATTCAATTGTTGAATTTCTTCTAGGATCGCAAATCTATTCAACACTATTTGTATCGATCACAGCCCTCGTTTCCGAGAAAATCATGAACACGCTACCATCCCAAGCCATCGACACACGTCAATGACCACACATGAATCATTTGGAATTTGCTGATCCTAATTGGTTATCTTGGTTAATGCAGAAGGATGGTTGCAACACCAGTATACAGAGTTCAATATGAAGCTCGGATAGAGCATTTTGGGAAACCGAGAACCTACCTTCACTTCGAGAACCAACACAAGATAAATTAAAGTTATAGCAATGAAGACGGAAGATAAACAGACTTCCTGTCTTCAACGACAACTTTTCATGACGTATTGGATGTCGATTTTCCAAAAATTGTCAATTCCGGTTATAATAGAACAAATTCATGCAAGAATACTGAAATCAGGGCATATAGAAGAACTGCATGACGCCTTACCGAATCTATTACCTGCCTCACCACGGTGGCAACGCAAACTTCATGTTGTTTCGATGCGTCGGATAAAACTACGATCAGTGTATCGCTAAATCACAAATTTCGTATTGGTTCCAAGCTTGGTTGCAGATAACAAGCAAATGTACTGGCAGATCCTGGTAGCATCCGAACATAGAGACTACCAGCGAGTGATCCGTATTTTACAACTCGTATATCATCAATTAGCCAGAGACGAACAGGAGAGATTTCCAATAAAATAGAAGGCAAAGTCGCATACGAATTGATGACCGGTTCGGATGAAATCGTTAGCTTTATCCCAGAGAGAAATGGTGGCAATTATCCAATGTGGTGGTTTCAAATTACGGAAATGGGTTTCAAACAGCTAAAAGCCCTGCAACGAGATACATCATGATGATTTTATATAAGGACGGAAGATGTACTTGGCGTATGGTAGGGCGCAGCTGTTCCACAATCAATCGCCCAAAGATGGCTCACCCATCGAAACATTTTGCGATTGTTAGGACCTATCAGAATCGATCGCTTTATAAATCATTCGAAAATTTAAGGTAATCTGCAAATTCCGGTTTCAGTGGTATAAAGTCCTATAATGTTGGTATAGATGGATCTGTCAAAATCACAATTCTGGCATCCAATACAAAGATAAATCACTGACTATCTCTCGACGTGCCGCAAGTACAAAGGAGACCGATTCGTAACTGGTCCTTGGTGAGGTACGTAGCTCTCCTATTCAGTCACCAATTAGAATTATATCGACACCAATGCCATCACAATCCCGCCGTGTGTCTCGTTGCGTCGAATTGTTGTTATTACACAACCTTCCGATAGGCAGGTCCGGTTTGGTCGCGAGAAGATTCCAATCAATAGCCACGTCAGACGATTCGTCAGGCTTTTACCAAAATTGAGAAGTCCTAGCCAAACTCAATGATCACAATGCAGGCGGAAGCCGTAATTATTATTACAAGCTACTTCGTATCACTGCTTTCTTCCGATTCATTCAACGTTGACGTGCAGGCGTTGCCACACTCCCAACGAGTTTCACAACCATTCAGGCCAAAGTAGTTGAAAACGACAAACAATCTTGGTCAAGGAGGCGAACATCTCACCTTCAAAATGTCCGCCCTATGCCTGCTATCAATGCCAGAGAACAACATGCAAGCTAAATTATTTAAATTCTTTGGGATGGTCGATAATGTTGAAGGAAACACAAGACATTTCCATATCGATCAGAAATGACCACTTTAACCAACACCAATTCGATGTAACATTAGCCAACCAATATAGCATCAGACAATACCGCTGATCAGGGTCAAAATCGGCGTTTCTTCATTGAAAACTTTGAGCCCCCTCTCGAGCAACAATGTGCCACAGAACACACTCAATAACACACTCGCAATCGATTTTTGCACTCCGAACCCCATTAGCAATTTGTACAAACTCATCTGACCCCCAATTTTAAAAAGAAAACTTGAACCTCCTTTGAAATTTCGATTACTTTACTTTTTCTCTGTCCGAAAATTTTCAAACTTTGAATTTTACTGGTATATCCTTGCTCGAGCTTCCAAGTCGGAAACTCGTAAGAAATTCATATCAAGACAAAAGAGGTACGTTGGCTCTAAGGGCGTGGCTTCTAGAGCACAAATTACAATTTAAAACTCGTGTAACGTACAAAAGCAATTCGCATTCTTATTATCGAAACGCTAAATCCTTATTAATCAATAATCATCTAACCGACGCTGCCAACTGTCGGCTTGTAGGCATAGCAAACCTAAATTATTCAATTTAACTTAAACATTATAAGTGAAATGATAGGAACTTTAAGTTTCTGCATATTTACAATTTTGCTGCTGTACTCATTTTTTATGCTTGCTGTGTAAGAAACGTTCAAAGCATAAAAGTAAATTTAATTTTCTTTAGATGTGTACATAGACGTACGTAGATCGCGAAAGCGTAAAGCTCAAAAATATTATAAGTTTAAAATTGAAAGGTAAATGCTAAGTAAATAAATTACTTAAAGAGCTTTTAGCCTGTTTTTGTTAAAATATAAGCGCGGTACTTGACTTTGTGTAAAATTTTAAAACATTTTTTTATATATCATTGTCAAGTGTATATGTATGTATGTATTTGCATATTCCAAGTTTCCAACCGCACAGCCCACATATAACCATACAGCTTTGAGTTTATGCGAAAATTTTCATTTCATATTTCATAGAATTTTCCTTAAAATTAACATCATAAATTCAGCAATAAATAATAATAATAATCCATTTTCGTGCAATAAACATATTTTTTTCTGCGCGAGATGCAAAACAAAAAGTTATTCCTTTAATTCCTTTAAGCTAAAAAATTAATTTATTTCAATTGGATTTTTGTGAAGAGAGCAATTATTTAAATGAAATTCATCCTTTTCACTTTATATACGAAAATATCGAAGGAGCGAAAGCATCAAATGAATTTTAGATTTAAATCGCCTTTAAAACATTCAAAGTTTAGGTAAATGGTTGTATGGTTGGTCAAAATTTATTGATGAACCAATGCCCGGGGCGACGAAAAAGATGCTGATAGACTTTGAGATCCCAAAAAAAAGAATGTTGAGGAATTACCTAAATTTTTGATAAATTATGCATCTTTGTGCCAGAAATGGTAAATTCTAAGTATATTATTTACCTATGTACAATTAGGAGAGACCCAACGATAAAACACACACACTGATACATAATAGAAGCAATATATTTTGTCCTGTGGTAGTTACATTTGTTTTAGTTTTTGAGTTTTAATAATTTCTAAGAAACCCAACCAGGCAACCGACTACGTAGAACAGTGTTAAGTAAAAATATCAAATTCCATACGCTTTTATGCCTTTAAAATTTTTATCAAACAAATAGAATGAAGAATGATGATGAATAAAATTCGTCTCTTAGATTAGAAACGAAAAATTATAATAAAAAAAAATGTCGTACAATAGGTAAAGGGTTGATACAAAATAAACAGCCACGGAAGTATGTGTGACTGAATTTGTGAAACAAAAAAAAAATTAAACACGTTTAGGAATTAAGATATATGTTGCATTTAATTATTTGAGGTGACAGGTTCATCTAACTGCGATCTACGTTTATAAATTTTTACGTCGATGTTATGAAATTGGGGTGATTTTGTCTCATCAGACCACAAATATTATACAAGCGAATCGCGCATTTATTGTGTTTTACCGGCATATAATCAGGCCGCCAACATAGGAGGAAAATATACACCTCATTCCAAAGTTCAAAGTCGAAAAAAGTGGAAGTAGTAAGCGTCTTTGTTACTTTAGGCAGGAGTAGCTGCTAATTCCAACAACAACCGTCAAATCTATCCTATTTAATTAATTTAAATTTTAATTAATTTAATTTTTGATAAGCAATGTCATAAAATTTTCATTATTCACAAGTTGTTCTACTGTCAGTCAAGTTTTATCATTAAATTTTTTAACTTTAGAATCAATTTCCTTATAATATTGTTACGATTTCGCCTATTGGGCGTAATTCAGCCTAAATTGCTTTAATAACATTTTGATGTGAAATTAGTGACATCTAGGTTTAAGTAGTAACATTAAATGTAGTTTTATAGCAGTTTAGTGGTATCGCAGATTGGTTGCGATTGTTCGTGGGCAATCTGGAATGTTGAGCGCAGTAATAGAGGGCGATGAGCACAGGAGTGAGTCTTAAGTTATTCTTGGTAAACACGTGGCATGTGACAGAATAAAATCGAAAATGAGTAGCGGGAAAAACAAAAGTGGTGTAAATGTGAAATTAGTGGTGTTATTAAAAATATTTGTAGATGGTGAAATATTAAATAATTGTGGACATTATTCTTGCGGTGTTTTAGTGTTAGTGGATTTTAGGAAAATTAGTGTGGGAATATTTCCAGTAGTTTCGGAAATATTACAATACTGATAATTGTTAAGTAAATATTAGAAAATTAATCAAAGATTATTTCCGGCATTTGGTGGATATTTCAGAAGCTGTGTCAATTACGAGAAATTGTGTAATAACCGTCTTTACCAAAATTCGGACAAATTCGGGTGTAGAAAATTTGACGGTTGCAGAGTTAAAATTCCAATTAAGCAGCGTAATTTATCAACGGGTGGTTAAAATTACACTAATATTGTGACTACGCGAGGCTATGAAGAAGTGGGAGTTTAGAGCTGGATTATTACGAGTTGAAAGAGGCAATACAGGAAAAACCAAATAGACATGTGGCGGTGGAATCAGTTCTTGGACCATCTGAAACCTTCGATATGGTGCAACTATTGGCTTTTATAACTCAAAATGAAACTAAAATATTATTTTTTATTATCTTTGCATTCTGTTCTACGGCCGAAGCACGTTTCGACATCTAGGTTTAAGTAGTAGCATTAGAAGTAGTTTTATAGCAGGTCAGTGGTAATGCAGATTGTGATTGTTCTTGGTTAATATGGAATGTTTAGCGCGGTGTACAAATTCGGATGCTTTACAAGAGTGAGTCTTAAGTAAGTCTTTGGATAGTCTTGGTTAAGACGTGGTACGCGATAGAGTAAAACCTAAACTGAATACCGGAAATGGTGAATTAATAAATAATTGTGGAAACTGTTTGTTGTGGTGCTTTAGTATTAGTAGATACTAGGAAAATTAGTGTAATATTTCTGAAATTTTTGGGACTATTCCAGTACTGGCACGTGTTAAGTAAATAATAGAAAATTAGAAACTTAAAGATTATTGCCGGTATTTTCCGGAAGCTGTGTAAATTACGAGAATTGTTCTAATCGTCAAACTCTATAACGGCATTCATAATCTAGTGATACAAACCGGGTTTAAAAGGGCAAATATGCTCAAAATTTGTTTTAATAACGTTACTCACCACAATACGCATTTTAGCTAGATTTGGTGGAAGAAATGAGAAACGCTCATTTTTGCGTGTGGACATGAAATAATGCAGAAAAACAACCAACTCTGAACTGTCAGTTTTACGATCAAGTTCCAGGCACTGATAGAAAATATTACGAAATAGTGTAAAGGACTTTTAGACAGACGGTTCACCACGTGAGGAGCCGAGGGCTACTCCACTGGCTAATTGACAGTAGCTAATTACTCTAGAGATCAATTGCACGGAGAATATAGTAACAGATAGCCTGAAATCTGAGATTTTGGTGTGAACCAATCATCGATAACTATAACTAAAGAAAAGGCTAAACCGGGCCAGTAATTAAGAGAAACTAAGAAAATTTCAGTGAATAGAAGAGAAAAGAATATACAGTTCTACAGAAAAGGAATAAACTTGAACTAATTTGATATGAAAAGAAATTTTCTAACTTTAAAAAACCAACAACGAAATATACTTTTTTAGAATTGGTAGAATTTTCACAATCAACATAAATTTCTAAAAAATAACAAATATATCGCCAAGGAGTACACAGATCCGTCAATTAAGGTTATTCTTGTACCAAATTATTTCAACCGGTTCAATCGGTAATGGCTAACGATGGCAAACTCGTATCTTTAAATATAGCTTTTGCAAAATTAATATTTCAGACTCTCTCTCAGTCACTTAAACATACGAAGTCAGTAAAACTATTGCCTTAAAATTCAATAACTAGAAGATGCCACACTCCACCAACTACTGCGCATATGAAATAATTATAAGGTGATGACATCAGGATGATTAAACTAATCCGAAATTTCTACATGTTAGACGCAAACTTTAATCACCTAGGAAACAAAACCTTAAACCAGTGAGTTTAAAAGGAAGATACATAAAGGTTGAATGAGATCAAAATCATAGTTATCTCAAAACGATAACTCATAAATAGCCATAAAATTAGTTTTAGTAGTGTATTTCGAGGTTCTACTCAAACTACTAACTAAAAATTCCAAATTATTCGCCAACTCTTTCTAATATCATATTTTTATCTCACTCAAATTAGCCTCTTATAACTATGTAAAAATTGCAAAGCGAACTTCTAAAATTCCAATAGAAATATTAAATTTTCACAGATCCATAAACTATTAAGAAGCGTGTGTGTCGAAGCGGAATATAAATTTGTTCGTCCACCTCGATAGTTAATATTTTAATTACGATCGCTTATTGATTTCTGATTGATTGTTCAATTAATCAATTACACAAAAATAAAATTATTTATACTCGTAACGTCGGATATACGAGAACGTATATTTTATGTCATAATGACTATATGTATATGACACGTATACAACGATATTAGAAATAGCTAATCGTTTTTAATTAATTAGAGAGCTTGTCAACAATCAAAATCCCTTCATATGTGCTCTGGCCGTATTGTACACCTTTGAGGCATAGCCGCTCGCATACATCAAAATAATATTCATAAATTTCTTTTCAATTTACATGTCTATTTGATGTCTAACACATTTCTAATCGTATGTGTACGTATATAGTTAAGTGAATATGTATGTATATACATGTACGTAATATGCAACTTATAAAGCGAAATATTAGAATATAGACAAAGTGCAAAATAAAATTGAAAACGCGACTAGACTACAATATTTTGTCGTCATGTACATTGTAATCTCGCACAATTTTCATATTAGCGTTTTGTAAAATTTATTCGTAAAGTGTGTGACAATTTTTGTAATTCTACCAGTATTACACAGTGGCGCCTTTTAATCGGCACTACACGGAACACAATGGTTATGAGTTCCGGAATAGCATTTAGAAAATCAATAAATCGGAACGCGAAACGATATAAACCCACTAGCATAATAGTTTGGTGTTCAACTATAAAATCATCTAAAATATTTTTGCTGGTTTGCTACTCAGTCAGCAAAGCAAAAAAAAAACTATTAAAATCTTTAAAACTAAGACAAAAGGAAGTTGTATTTTTGTACCAATGACTCACATATACATACGCTACGAAGATTGACTCAAACTTGATTCTCTCATATTTTTTGCTGCCACACATACGTTGTCGTGGTTGTGTTTCAAAAGATATTTTTCTTATATAGAAACGCGAGAAGCAAAAAAGATTTCGTTTTCTTTCTAGATTCTACCAGCTATAATATTCTGTATGTATTTGTGTCTGAATCTATACTCAAATATTCAAACGCTTATTACATTTAAGCAAAAAAATAAAAATAAAAAAATAAAATTTGAAATTCATAATGATTTGACGGTGGTGCATTTGGTTATGGTGGTAATAAACTTTGTGGTGAAGAACCAATAAAGTTAATGAAATTCTAATCAAATTGAAAACACTGTATTTTAGTTATATGTAGTTTCGATAAGTTCAATTGACTTCATTAATTGAATTTTTTATTTTTGTTCATTTTATGACAATGAATTACTTTTCAAATTCAGCGGTCAAAAACAGATTGGTACAAATCGGGCAGGAAGTTACGATGACGACGAGAAAATCTACGTGATGTGTATATTACAAATTTGCATCCCCTTTATCTTGAGATATATCGCGCTCACATATCATACAATATTATATTGTTAGACATTCGACTTAGACAATAGAAGTAAAAAAAATTAAATTCAACTTCTAAAATGTCATTTCGTTTTTAAAATATGTCTTAATATATCACTTTTTGGTTTATATACACAGTTTATTTATCGTAGAGATGAACGAGGTGCGTTCAATGTTTACTCCATACGTGCAAGTATAGAGTACAAATTGTGCATATAAAACAAATACCAGTGAATATGACACAACACAATCATTCCTCGGCTACAAAATTACGTGCACTCAAGAAATGTTTGCATTATGAACTTTTCTTATCATACGGTTTGATAATGTACCTAATGCATAAATTTGTCATGAGAGAGCTGCACTTTTATTTATTTTTCTATCTGTGGCTGAACACTCCTATATATACTATAGATAGTATGTTGGTTGTTATCTCATATCAATGTGCAAAATTTTTATTTTCGAAACACGCTTGTCGCAAGGTGAATGCACTTCAAACCTACTCCTCTCTACACCGAAAATTGGTGTCCGACACGCCAGCCGAAACCATATCCGCCGGAACCAAAAAGCTATGGCACAAGTAGCATGACGCATTGTGCACTACATGCTTTTATAGCCGGAACCTTATAATTCCAGCCGGAACCTGATAAAGTCAGCCAGAACTGTACTACAACCAAACCAAATATGGGATTAGTAGCACGATGCATTGTGCATCATTATGCACTATATAATTTTTCAACCGGAACCTTGTAATTCCGACCAGAACATGATAAAGCCAGCCAGAAACATGTTACAGCCAAATCAACTATGGTATACAAGTAGCATCGACCATCCGAATTTAAAACGGAACATACACGCAAAATTTTCTGTTCAAAGTTGTATTTGGTTATCTAATTGTTTGTGATGATCTTAAGACATGTGAGAACGAGGTGCGAATGATTCTTACAAAAATAATGTTATTAATGTTATTTATTTATTTACAAAAATTTCGTGAACTTCACACCCCATTTTGAGCATAGAAGCTCATTCGTACAGGATGTGAGGTTCATAATAGCATCTAAAATTTCGTGTAACTTTCCTTTTCGTGTATCGATGGTTTTCCGACAGGCGACTGCTTCCAAATTTCTTCTAAATTAAAAATCTCTTCCGATTGAATTGCGTCATTCGACTGGCGAACACTTAACACGTTATCCATGACCTGTTTCACGTAACTCCCAACAAATGGGCCTGTTATTGAAAATATTTATATTTTAATCATTAGTATAATTTGGATGGTATAAAAAAAATAAATTTAAACAATAAACATGGAAAATATAGCCGACTGCTCGACATGAAAGTCAAAGCCTATAAAAATACTCAAACACTACCTACGATTACATACTGGTACACTTTATATTGTCTATTAATGTATTTTCAGATGGATTATGAGCCTTGCGGACTCAGCTGAAATTGACGATAACACCTCCTGTATGGAAAATCTGTATTATGCGCCAGAATTGCAGAAAAAGATAATGTTTATGCTCTCTCGGATACCTTTATGACACCTCTATTACACATAAGTATTTTATTGAAATCTATCAATTTAATTTATTTTTGCTCCACCACCAATATATTCTGAATCCTTTCCAGATTCTATTCCTGAAGGCGTTGTATATTTATTAAAATTGGGTAAAAATATACTTTAATTATTTTTTCTTGGAAAAAACACAGGCGTGGATCTATTTGTCAAAAACCATGTGGAGACGTTGAACGGCATTTTTAAAATGGCTCTTGCTTCCCATAAAAGCCAAAGAAATAATGCGGATAAGACATCTTTGAAGTGCGGACATCAATGAGTCAGAAGTGTCGCTAATCGAATCAGATACGATTATCGAAGTCAAAGAAAATAGCTTGAATGAAAATTGGAAGGGACTAAACAAAAACAGCAACTCATAAAGCGCGTTGGAAATAAAAAACGTGGAAGCAAAACTTCCATATTGCAACCGCAAGATAGAAGCTACCACACAATGACCATCAACCATGCTTACTGTTTATTGGTCCGAATGGTTCACACCGAGTTCCTATGGTTGCGGCTAGTCTTGCTTGTTCTGGTTGAGTTGGCATTGTAGTGCATAATGTTTTGATCGTTCCGAGAAAATCATATGTTGTACTATCATCCAAATTGCACTATGAACTATGACCATTATGCAAGCGCCAAAATTATTTATGTAAACATTTTGTTTCGACTGGATTTTTATGGTTCTGGATGGCATTATAGTTCGGCTGCAAAAACATATAGTGTATAACCCATTGTCCTACTTGTACCATAGATAGTTTGGCTAAACAGAATATGGCTCCGGCTGGCTGACTCCGGATGGGTTTATAAGGTTCCGGCTGAAAAAACAATTAGTGCCCAATAATGCACAATACATTTCGCTTCTTGTTTCATAGTTAGTTTGGCTGTATATAAGTTTTCTACCAAAAAATCGTGTAGTGCTGGACTTATAAGCTTCCGGCTGTAAATTATACAGTGCAGAATGATGCACAGTGCATCGTGCTACTTGCGCAATAGTTAGTTTGGCTGTAGAGAGTATAGTTCCGGCTGAATTTGCAAGGTTTTTCCCCCGAAAAGTTGTATATTACTGGATTTATAAGGTTCCGGCTGAAAAAATTTATAGTACACAATGATGCTCAATGCATCGTGCTACTCTGCTATAGTTGGATTGGCTGTAGTATGGCTCTGGCTAGATTTATCAGGTTCTGGTCGAAATTATAAGATTCAGGCTGAAAAAATGCTTAGTGCACAATAATGCACAATCCATCGTGCTACTTGTGCCAATGGTCAGTTTGGCTGTAGGTTCCGGCTGAAAGTGTAAGGTTTTTTCCGAAAAATCGAATATTTCTGGATTTATCAGGTTTCGGCTTAAAAATATATAGTTTTCAATGATGCACAATACATCGTGCTACTTGTGCCATTGTTTGGTTCCGGCTGGCGTGACCGACACGAAAATTATATTTTCTTGTCCACGTTAAACAACAAGTGTGGGACGTGTCATACGCCCATTTTCGTTCATGATAATGTCCTAAACGATTAATAAACAATCGAAAGTCTTGAAAAAATTGCATTTCATATTTTTGTAACATTTTGTTTGTCAATTACATTGTAGATAAACATTTTAGAGCTGTTTTATTAGAAAAATTTTAACATACATTTTGTAATTTGTTTTACAATCGACAAAAATGCATGCTGTATAAGATAGCAGAAAATTTCCAGCAGAAAAAATGTGTTTTGCTATTCACCGCTAGAGGCATCACTATCACAAAAATGAAATTTTTTCTGGTGATATTTTTTGACACCAGTGGCCCTATTCTGTCTTTCCCTGGGAATAGGGAATTGGGAAAAATATTTTCATAGCATTTTTGTCAAAATTATATTTTTCTGGCCTACTGAGGGAACAAGTTTGGTGTTAATATTTTCGAAACAAAGTTAAATTGGAAAATATAATTCCCAAGAAAAATTTTGTGGAACAAAAGTTTCCCAATCAACTTTGTTTTGAAAATTTTTGCACTAACCTTGTTCTTTCAGTAGGCCGGAAAAAAATAATTTTGACAAAAATGCTATGAAAATATTTTTATTTTATTTTTACAATTCCCTATTCCCAGGGAAAGACAGAATAGGGCCACAGCAGAAAACTTTTGAAATTTTTATGCAAATTGGAAATTCTCAGCAGAAAGTTTTATGAAAAATCAAAGAATTTATGAAAATGACGAGAAAATATATGTTTAAAGGTTTTGAAGCGATGAAAGTTAATTTCTGCTATCTTATACAGCATCAAAAATGCAAAGTTCAGCCATCTGCAACACCGATAGATGTGCCGGAAAGATGGTGTTACCAGTGCACCTAGATACTAATGTGGCCTCTTTAAAAATTTTGCTATATGACGTCATTTTATTTCGACGATTTCAATCTTTGGTATGGCATTAAAGTCAAATAAATGATCCGAGTTTTTTATATTTGGTAAAAAATAATTTACATATTATATTATTACCAAAATATGCATTAAACATTTCGTTAAACCCTTAAATGTTATGTATTTATTTAGACATAAATTTGATGACGTAACAAGCAGTATTGCCTTGTCTTCTAGGTGCATTGGTGTTACTGAAGGTATCCGAAAATTTCAGCCGAAAAATCTGCATCATCGACATATTTTGTATCAGGGGGTAGTTCAAAATTCTGATGATATTAGTCGAAAATTAATGCTACCGAAGTTAGTAGTAAAATTTTATCGAAAAAAATTTGAATTATCAATAAGACTTGATTTCACATAATTCGCATATTTAATGGATCCCATTTTTATAATTTGTCGCATTAAGGGGCAATGAATTTGAAAAATCAGGGCATATTTTATGTCATAGTGAAATAAATTAAAAGCTAAACACTAATGTTTAGTGGTATTTGGGATTGGGTGAAATTAGGCCAATTCGTAAATGGCTGGATACCACGTTATAATTATTGTCGTGTATTAAGCATATGTCCAGCTTTTAATTTATTTCACTACGATGCTACAAAAAATATGCCCTAATTTTTCGCATAGGTGTTCTTTGATAGTGCCACAACTCAAATTCATTGCCCCCAACACGACAAATTATAAAATGAGATGCAGCCATTTACGAATTGGTCTAACTGCACCCAGTTCATATTACCATTAAACATGTGAATTGTGTGAAATCAAGTTTTATTGATAATCGAAATATTTTTCGATGAAAATTTACTGCTAACTTCAATAACATGTAATTTCGGCTAATATCATCAGAATTTTATACTACCACCTGATACAAAATATGTCGATAATGCAGTTTTTTTGCTGACATTTTCAGCTAACTTCAGTAGCATGGAAAAATGACTTATACTTTATTGTTTTTTTTTAATAAATAAGGAAATACAACTTCTTTGAAATAAAATGTCTTCATTACATATGCCCATATATGTACATACATACATGAATTTATCTCATAAATGTCATATACAATTCAGTTCAGATCACATACAATACATCTCAGACATGTCACATAAGACTCAGTTACGACTTCTCATATACAATCTATCACAAAGGATTCAGTATCGGAAGGAGTATCGATTCGGTGTCAGATTTCAGTATCGGAAGCATCACCTTCCCATTATTGCAGAGAAGTGACCACATATTGATATTTTTTGGAAACTGTTTCTCTTTTTTGCAAATGCCTCTTTACAGGTGAGCATGGCAATATAATAGAACATTCTGTAATAATATTGTTTGACATCATGTTTGTGGGGACAGGTTCATTACTTCTGGCACTTCCTCTTACAAACCTTCTTACAATATTTCTTTATATATACATATAACGTAAACAGTTTGTTGTTGATGATCAATGTGAATAATAAATAAAAAATTTAGTTTTTCGTAATTTATAGTCTAAAGCATTTGGATAAACAATATTTTGGTTTTCCCATTTGGTGAGAAAATGGAAATATTTTGGCGGCCACATTCTGGAGCAAACAACATATACATATCATCGGTCTTACTTTAGGAAATATTATTCCTATTCGAATAGGAATGAAATTTGTGCCCAAAGTAACAGCCAAGCGATATTTTATACTTTATTTATTTATCGGTTGGTATGAAAATTTAGTAAAATCAAACTAAGCATGCGATTTACTTTTATGTCACAACAAATATTTATGAAAATATAAAATGCGTTTTCGAGCTAAATATGTATGTCTTATTTTTCAAATTAATTTAGCATCGGAGTTCATTTTTTGTATCGTTGATTTATATGTCATTTGGTTCTTTATCCTTTATGCGATAAAAATACATACTACATTACTAAAAGAGTGACAACTCATAAAAATAAAATTATTTTATTAATTAACCGGGCGGTGAACATTTGAACTACACGAAAAATGAAAAAATTCTAATCCTACTTTTAGGTGGAATGAAATTATTCATTCCGTATTGGATTTTATATGGAATTGTTGTTGTATAATTCCCAAAGTAACATAACTATAAGCGTATAGTTGACCATGTGAAAAGCGTAAATTTTTCAAATTCACACCAGCAATGTTTGGCCATTACCCCTTCGTTTTATTGATTGTCACTGCGAAAGCAAGAAGCAGTGGAAATTGTAGTCGCTTGGACTCGAAAAATAAATTATCATTTTTTTCATACAAAGCCGTAGCTCGTTGCTAAATTCGGTGCATCCAAATTACGGAAAAGTATTATTGGTGAACCCTCTTTCAAACATGGTACGTGTGGTGGGATTCCTGATTGCTACAAAGAATTAATAAACTCTATTGGATAATTGACAGCTAGATAGTTCCTCATCACTAACTGTGTCAACAGATTTGTATTTTATTGGTAGGCCGGAGGAAAGTTACGAATGAATTTCATTATTTTTTTCTTGACGCCGTCATTTTTGGGTGCTAAGATCACACATTCGCAATCATGATTTTGGAAGTTGTTTCAAATTTTTGGAAAACTTTTATTTCTACGTGTGTTTGTAGATAGTTTGATTTTCGTAACATTTAGAAGTGACGCTATCAGGCAGGTAATATGTTCGTCAGCGATTGTTGATCGTGGAATAACTGGTAAAGTTTGACGAAAATCCTCCTCTCATGGAGCAATTCCTGAATTCGAACTATGTTGCAAGAAAAATTATCTGCTTAATTCAAATTCAATGGCGGTCGTCCTTCATCGGATAAAGTTGACGCAATTCCAGATGATGCTAGAAGATAAAGCTGTTTGTGGTGAATGATATATGATGGTATTCCAAGGTATTTGTATAGAGTTCATAACTTAGTTGATATAGCGATCCGATTGATACTAGAAATATGCCCAATTTAGCCGCCCGTAACCTTGAGAACAGACAGGAATTTTATGATCAAAGTTCAATAGACAATTAGCGTTTACTTGACTAACAAGATGAGGTTCCGGACCCCAAGAAACACATCTAAAATACTTTATTAACAGAAATAAAATTATCATTCCATTAAATAAACTTTATGCAACAACAAAAAATAAAATTAATTTTCAATTTTCTTTATGAAACTGTTATTTCAATTTATCTAAATTTGTTCTCGTTTGGGTGGTACATAAGCTTATAATGGGTGGTGTAGCAAAGACTGGTGTGCTCTATTTAAAATACATCTTTTAATTTAATTGCATGAGTATTGCAACGTTTTATCCGAATTCAGTCATGTGTGTATAAACTTATACATACTAAAGATTGCAATATCTTGTATTAATATTACCCGGTGGTATCCTTTCGTATAAATTTTTTAAATGTCTTGTGGTTACATACGTGCTGCATCCATATATGTATGAACAACATTTTCCAGATGAAAAATTATAATAAACTATGTAATAGAATTATTGTTTGTAACCGTAGATTTATTCTACAAATTCTCATTAAATTAAAACAAAAGAAAAACTAACAATGATTCTATTATAGTTCAGGATAACCCACAAAATTTTCACGATAAAATCAGTTTTTCGTATATTTTCCAATTACAGCTTTTCCATATATTTAGGTAACTCTAAAACATTTATCTCGAAAATTCATACTGAAATATTAATTTTCAATAGAACTACTATTTTATTTTATTATTCGCGAATTATGTACTAAGAAAATCCTAATAACGACATTTTGTACGACGATACTTGGAGTATTACTGTAAAATCCTGTCGTCCTTGATACATAGTCGTGTATCAGTTCGTTAACGTGGTTTCGTGCAGGAAGCTTTATATATTTGGTTTTTCTTTGACTTAAATATTTGAATAGTTCTTAATTGTGTTTGCATTTTAATCAAGTATTAAAAAAGCGAAAAAAGCATCTTCGGTTAGTAACGGTTATAATGTGAGTGACATTCATAGCGTACATCAAATAAAATTTAATTTATTTTTTGCCATTTCACAATTTTTCTATTTTATTTTATTATATTTTTACATAAAATATAATTAAAGCATTTTTATTTATTTATTTCGTTGTAAAATGGAATTTTTTATTCACTGAAAATTGTTTTTCTCTTTTTTTAAATGTACGAGAGGAAAATTGGAAAAATTTAAAATTCTTAAAAAAATGTTTACTGGATATCAGAAAAAATTCGAGTTTATCGTTTAATATTTTTCCAAAACAACAAAAAAATTATTTAAAATATTTTTAATTAAATGGGAAATAAACATTTTCCAAATGCAGTGCAGTGCTACACAATACTCTCATTTAGTATTTTAGAATATATACAAGACATAATTTATTTACTTAGTTGTTGTGTTAAATTAAATTTAATTAAATTTCATAACTTAACATAAAACCTTCAGCGAAGCTTTTTCGAAACAAAAACAAAATGTCTGAGTCATTCAGTGAATTACATTGTGAATGCAAATTTAACAAATAATTGTTATTGGAAGTTGAACATAGATTTTAAATGCTCTAATTAGTATGCAAGCATATTGTGGGTATAAAATTATCACACATCTCTAATACTCGTATGCAGGTTTAATTATTTGGCCTTTGATAAACACTATAATACATATACCATTTATAATCCTATTGCAAAAAAAATGTCACGATATTTGGTTCACAAACTTCAACTAGACAAAATTTGTTTACAACCTTTAATAATACTTAGCTGGATTTATGGTCAAACAATTGAATCGCCAAAATTTAAATAAAATAGTTTGTAATAAATTCAAATAAAATCTCACAAAGATATTATGCTTCAACGAAACTTGAAATATTTAGTTTAACCATAACGTTGAAACTGATATAAAAAGTAATTTTATAGTAAACTTGAAAATATTTCTATTAAGCTAATAATGGTGAACAGCAAATTTTGTTGTCCCGGGATTTTCAGCAATTTGTAACAAACGTCACACCATCGTTCTAAAAAAATGGCAGTTCAAAATTTATTGCAAACTCTTCCACCGGCAGTGGTTGAGGTAACGTACAATAATAAAGTTTAAACCAAAAGAAGGATAGTAGAAAGTTTAAATTATTCTAAAATATAAACGGAGTTATGCAGACATTTTGTGTTCCCTAATTTACCATATTTCTCCATAGGTGGCACACATTATTTTTAATGGTACCATAAATGGGCCAAGAATCATTAATGGACTTCTTAAGCATACCTCAATTTACGATGTATGCATTCGTCGTGTAGTTGTATGGGACACATTATTTCCAGTGTTCCATCAATAGTTCCCAATGCCTCCTTCTATGTCTACAAAGTGTAATACAAATAGCTGTGTGAACTATATCACAAAAAATAGATTGTGGCATATTCGTGGCTGGGCTGCCCTGCCATTCGGTCGCTTGATTCACAAACCAAAGCTTAAATGTCAGTAACTCAATTTCAGGATGACTCTGAGATTTTTATTTAGCAACAATTTGATATATGTATGTGAAGCTATATTTTTTTTATTCACATGAATATTAAATAATTAATTTTAGCACCAGTAAATTTAAATATTTAAATGTCAAATTTGTTACCAAAAGTTGGACGGTACGTTTAGAACTGAAGAGAAATAGAATTATACAAAAGTCGTGTTCTTGTCAGACTGCATTCACCAACTACAAAATTAAAATTTAATAATTCATGCTTTCTCATAAAGTATAAACTTTATAATATAGCGAATTATATATATAATCTGCGAAACACTTTTTAACCTTTTGTAATCTCGAATTTTAGTGGCGATTTCTATATGAAATTTAGAGTTATTCCGGATTAAACTAGCCAGATAATTAGTTACGCAAGGAGGTGAGATTATTGCCACAGTGTGAAATTACAGTATTGTGTGAAATTGTTGAATATATACATAATATGTGTTGTGGGGATATTTCGCTTAAGTTGCAAACTTGTGTTCTGCTGTTATTCGATTACTTTGAAGGCATTCAGTTAGGCCGGATTCATACTTCACTTTCTTCGTTCATTCGTTTATTCAAACAATTTTTTGACCAATCATATTGCTCCAAAATGACAATTGTTTTCTTCTGCATTTTTTCACAAGAGATGGTTAAACTTTAACTTTTATCTGAACGAAGAACGTGTGAAACAGATAACAATACATATGAAAGAGACGGAAATAAAAGCCACGCTGTTACGTTGTTTGGGATGACGCGGACAAAAGTAACAATTAAATTGGGGCACAACTTTGACGTGAATAGTGAATAGAAGTGATTATAATAAAAATTAAAATAAATTGAAATTTTTTATTTAAAATTTAAATTTTAAATTAATCAATCCAATATAAAAACGTTAAGACTTAGATTTTCAATGATAGGTGGTGACAAAATCGTTCTGAGATCTGGAATTTTATTATGTAGTATGAATCGTCAAAACAAAATTTGTGAACGAATGAATGAACGAACGAACGAAGAAATAGAAGTATGAATCCAGCTTAATCCGCCTTCATACTTCTTTGTTCATTCATTCAAACAATTTTTTCGACCACCCATCTCTTGTGAAAAAATGCAGAACATCAAGCAATATGATTGGTCGAAAAAATTGTTTGAATGAATGAACGAAGAACTCCGGCCTGATAGCATTGACACACAATAGTTTAATACATCGTTTGGTTTTTGGGGGAATAATGGTTTTGACCATAATTAGTTGCTGTACTGACTTGTTCACTAGATTGGTAAGGCTTGGTCATTTGTAGAACGGTTAATTGAAGTAGCAAGGGTCGTGAAAGTGAATGATGGAATGATTTGCTCAATACATAATTTGAAGTTTTAAGCGCTTATACAATTTCACAAAAAATTGTAGATTCTCCATAGTAAAGAGGACTAGTAAAGTCCACCAAAACATATATAAACAGAACCATTGGCGCCTCGATACTCAACTTAGAAAAATTCAGTACCCTTGTCGATCAATTCAGTACATCCTTGTCGGTCTTTCTTACTGGAATTCTCTTTTTGAGTTTTGAGATTAATTGGCGAAACTTTTTAAACTTACATATTATAGAAATAAACTTGTTTTTGTGATAGAGTGATGGGGTTTTAGCAGGCGGCTGCGGCTTACCAGTTAATCAATATTTATTTATTTATTTATTTACTTCAACATTTTTATTTCAAATGCGAAAGAGCAAAACATATTGTTGACACAAGAGTCAAAGGCAAACTTGGTTGGTTGATTGTAGTTGATTAGGATAAATGGAATTGTCCATGGGCTAGTTATATAACCGAAAACAAAACGGACTCAAACGAAATGAAAGGTTTGATTGCATGAAAACATACCCAGTTGTATGATCGAGTGCTCGAAAAGCGCTAATTTAACGATCAAATTGATGCTCAACAATAGAGTTTTCGTGTAAAAGTGAACGAGTATACAGAAAAGAGAACAACTCATACAGTATAAAAAACCGAAAATATTTGTTTTTTTTTTTAACTTTAGCATGCCATTTTACACAAATTTCGTCGGTCGCTCAGTCAAAGTACAACTGGGTGGTAATAGGTTAGTTATGTTGTAGAGGAAACGAGACGAAAACGAACGGCTCTTGCGGTAATTCACAATACATGTATTTTTGTATCGTACTTCCAATAAATTTACGACTGGAAAATATTAATGGAATTCCATAAGGAAAAATATGAAAAATTATAAAGGAAATCTGTTTTGGGATTTTAATGACCAAAAATAATGAAATTAATTTGTATGAGCTGATATGTGATTTTAATAATGGAAATTTGTGCTATATTTTCCAATAAGAATAAAATTTGATTGGAGATCTCACATTTTCTAAAAGATTAGTTTAAATCTTATGCGGATTTTTCAATGCTCACTATTTTTAAATTCTTCACAAATTTCATTTAATTTTGCAACCTCCATTTTACAAAGAAAGAAACTTTTTTTTTCATTTAAAGACGTCAAAAGTAAAAATAAAAGACCGAGACGTCGGAACATTACCGATGAGCCCGAGAACTAGCACATAAAGCTCCAGTTCATTGTCTGTAATATTGGGATGATTTATACGCAGTCGTTTCTGAGTTTATCTTTCGTTGACATGTTTTGTGCTTGTGTTGGATTTCTGCACTGGTATACTTTTGTAGTTTCTTGTTAGGTTTATTTTGTACATGTAGGCAATGGACGTCGATTATTTCATTCATTGAATTCAATTTAGTTCGACCCCGGGAAAAAACACTTTCGAATTAATTTTTTTATATAAAAATTGGAATTTGGATTATTCTGATCGGAAATGTAAGCCTCTGCAAAAAGCGCAAAGTATGGTACATATGGTAACCATAACTGTACGAAATACTCATGTTACTCGTCACATGAAACTGTAATAAATCATTATGCACACACACACACACACATACACAAACATATAATGAAAATCTGGAACCTTCACAGCCATATTTCAAATATACATAAAATTTTTTTTTGTGTGCTGGTAATTAAATATGTTGCTATTTAATGATTACTATTTAGTTTTATGCTTACATATTTTTGTTGTTGCTGTATAAAGTTAAATTAATATTTTTCCTTTCAAGTTTACTTTTATTTTGTTTTTGTTAATTATAAATATTAAATTTAATATGCTTCGTAAACATTTATGTATAATATCATGAAAAAATATAAAATATAAGTATATCGTGTGTATGTTGCGATATACACAAATCATGGAGACTACATACATAATGCTGCTATATAATGTGAACGTATCGAATCACACAAAAATATGGGGCGAACAAATTCTTTTGATCCCGGAATGTAAATGTTAATCACTTCTTGATCACTCATACAGATTAAATAGTCGTTGTTGGACCCTTACGTATACTCTTGATTTGAAAAATCTCAACCGAGCCGACACACCAGCCAATATTTTTGGTATTCGAACGGAAAACCAGGCAACAAGAAGAAACCAATTTTTGTACGATTTTTATGGGATCATAAAAAACAATTTTTTGTTTGTTTTTGGTACACAAAAAGGATAATATAATCAAAAAAAAAGCAACGAAACGTTTAAGAAAAATGAAAAGTTGTTGTTTTTGTAATTTTTTGTACTTTCTGTTGTTGGATTTTAAGATTTTTATTATAATTTTATTATATACGGAGCTTACTCCATATTCAAAAAAAAAAACCAAAAACAATGAGGACAAAAATCCAAATACTTTATGTGGTAGAAGTATACAAAGATTTTTGCTTTGATTAAGTTAAGATTGAGTGAAGTTCATGACATATACGTACGCGTATAATCATTGCTTTATATGAATTTCAATTATTACGAAATTTGAAACCATCCACGAAAAATGACATCCTCTCTTGCCATATTTCATTGTTGTTACGAATTTAAAAAATTAGGTACAAGAAAGAATTTCGTCTGCCTTAGAAAAAAAAGATATCCACACAAAAAAATTCAAATTAGAAATTAAAAACAAAGGATGTCTGATTGATAATAAAACAAACCCTTTTTCGGCTGCCAAATATAATAATATTATCCTGAAACAACAGCAGAACGAACAGAAACAAATTAAATTTCATATCAGAATTTTTCTCGTTTTCCAACCCAACTCCTTATTTCATCCATATAGATTTATAGAGATTAGGTATCTACGAATATAACATATAGAAGTACAACGAACGACAAGATTCCTTTTCAGTTGTTCGTATAAAATTAGATCTAATTCAATTAAGGTAACCCAAAAACAAATGTCTGTGTATGTAATTCTAGAAATCTAGAAGAAGTACATTCCCGGGATTCTAAAATTAAATCGAACTACTATGAGTTCCTAACTCCCTAAAGCAACAAAACAATTAACTTACATATGAGATTTTGTCGTATATTTGTAATTCGATTTCGATCAGTCACATGGGATTTTTTTTATATAAACATTTTGTTATACCCAAATGGAGAAATAATATTTAATTTTAATACAATTATTGGCCATTTCCCATTATTTTATATGGTGGAATGTGTGTTAATAGCCTGTTGTTTAGATTATGCACGAAATAAATTGCTAGCAGATAATCAATGAAAAGGGTTGTTATTAAAAGCAATGACCTCATTTAAGAAATTAATTAAATATTCTTCAATCTGTATATGAATAGCACGTACAGTGATGCACATATGATTTTTACCTGCAAAAAGCGATATTTTTCAAAATTGTATTTCATTCATCTGCATTCCTAGGTTTTCGTACATTCCAATTGTAAGTGAAATGACACAGCAATCGCAAACAACTATTGCCGGACATGTAGTAAAGCATGATTGTGATCGATTTGCACGGAAACAGGACTTCAACAGTTTCCAAGACCAATATATTTGACTATGCGTACATAAAACACCTAACTATCCATACATAATAACAAAATAATAGTTTTTATTCAACATAAGTATTTTATGTTGCGCATGTTTTCAAGTTTAGTTGTTTGGTGTAAGATGATATAATGAAATTCTCTGCAGGTGGGCTTATTATAACTTTTTATTGAATTAATTTGGTTAAGGAATTACTTACAGTACATATTATTTTAGTTTCCTAATATCAATGAGTTTCCTAATATTAATGCCGTCCTTCTTTAACACACCAAATAAAAATTATCAAAATGCAGACTGTTGTTTTACCCAGGATGTTTTGATTTTGCGTCAAAAACATTAATTTAAGTAACACACGCAGTATTCCAAACATTTGCCCAGAGAAAACTTTATTTAAACTTTATAGGGAAATTTTGAATGATGCATTAATTTAGCGGTCCAGTGTCTTATAAGTATAACTAATCAGTAATTTGCTAAGAACGGTGAATTTATGAACTAAAGTATTGTGAAAAATTGTGATCTGATTTAGGAAAATGGTGATTTTCTAAGACAGGAACCTCATTCTATTGATATACAGGTGTCGAAAGCGTATCAATTCTCCAAACTAAAAATAGAAGAAGATTGGCGAATGAAAAATCAAATTACAGAAGCGATTCAGCGATTCTCGAGATATCATCGGCGGAGACATTCAAAGCCCACACATCTTTTGCTTTTATTGGTTCTTTGACCTTAAATCGAAACGCCGTACCTAGATCATTTTTTGTCAGTATTTTAATAATTTTGTAATTTAATGTTGTAAAATGCTGGTCACGATTAATACTTGAACATTTTGCTGTTTTTGTAATAAAACACTATGTATATCCAGCTTCTACAACAGAAGCTGCGGATACATAGTGTTTTATTACAAAAACAACAAAATTTTCAAATATTTTAATAATTTGGCCCTACACCCTAAGCTAATTGGAGAGAGCAAGTAAGAATATAATAAACCCAAATTTTCCAGCATTATTCGATAAAACGTACAAATACGAATATAAAACGATTTCACTGAGTTTTACATATATATAAAGACCCTGGATCACCCATTACTCGGTGATCCAGGGTCTTTATATATATGTAAAACTCAGTGAAAGCAGTCGGTACAGTTATTTTTCACCTCATGTAATCATTACTCCCTTCGGAGTTTTCCGGATGTAAACCTCAACGGATTCATGTAAGTGTCTTATTACACCAGTTTTTACGAGCTCCCTTGAGGAAGGGTTTCGTTCCATTCAATTTACTCATTTTACAAAAACACATCCAGAACTCATTTTGGAACCATTTGTTTAACATAATAAAATTACAAAAAACTAAATTAAGACAAATTTAGGATTATCTTCACGTTTAAGTAAGCACACATCGTGAAAATTGTCCTAAATTCTAAAAAACTGTAGACGCAAGTGAATGTAGTATGATTTACTCTTTCTAACGAATTTTTGAAAAAAATTTAAAATTTAAATTTTTTACTTTCTTTAATTTTTTCCCGAAATATCTCGAAAAACATATGAATTTTTAGAGAGAATTAACGAAATGTCAATCTTTTTGAAGGAGAATCGATTTAATTGATGTCCCGTTTACATCTAATGATATGTTTAAAAAAATGTTTTAGAAAAGAACCAACCACGCAACAAAAAAATTACTTTTATACAAATATTACAGTCGTTTTCAATTAACTGGAAAATATTATAGTCTTAAAGTTAGTCGAAATTTTCCAGCCTAAAAAAATAATAATGCGGATAGTGTCTTCGCTATCCTAGCCGAAAAAAAAATGTATATCCCAAAACTCGATATACCTTCCAATATCACCTCCAAATAATCCAACTACCCCACAAATCTGTCAGGAGCTATATAATTTTACCAGATTAGTCCAAATACTACGACGTGTAAATAAATTCCGAAACTCTCAAAACTAAGGGCATAATTCACAAACTGTATGTAAACTCTGTAACTGTAAAATTTCCGATATGTACTAAACCGGTATTCATAAAATGTAACTCGGTTCTATAAACGGAAGTTTTGTTCTGTAACTTTGCAGCACCAAATTTTATGACGTAAACTTACATATCACGATTTCAATAGCGAATAACTCGAACAAAATGTCATTTTCTGAAACGGTTTTTGCATATATATGTTGTTACCAATAGCATCTCTATATCAACAAAAGTTGAAGCTAATGGCAATTGTATTTTTTGAGCTTTTAGATAAAACTTATTTGTTTAAGATTATTACTTTTCTTATATAGCCTAAATGTAGATAATGCAATACATACAGTCAAAACAAATAGTTTGTGTGCGATAAACACAGAAAAACTTTTGTTCTTAAGTAAACAAAGGACTGACACCAACTGTACCAATGTGTTATTTGACAACGTACAATACATTCTTATTTTAAATTAATTTACGTAAAATTCAATATGTTTATGATATACAAACGAAGCCAGTTTTATTTATAACGCGAGATTATGTCAATATTCGAGTACCGCCAGCGAAATTTGATAGAATATTTCAAAATAAAATATAGTTTGGTTACAGCGGCAAATTTATTTCGTATTGATTTACAGTGGCGAAAAGTCTACAGTTTGTGAATATCATTTTTTAGAACACTGTATCTTTTTCTCTATAAACAATTTCTATAGAGTTACATCTATAGAATTTTTACATTTTCAGAATCGGCCATTAGTTCCGAAAATTTCTGATTTTCTTTAAATTACACTAAAGTACATCCGTCTATCGCCTATCTAATATCCATAGTAGTAATCTTGATAGATTTTCGGTGTAGCATAATTGTTTGGAGGTAATAGCATAACTAGATATATCGAGTAATATATTTCTCGGCAATAAAATATTTTTTCGGCTGGGATACCATTTTTCGGCTGGATACTTTCGACTAACTTTAATCCGCCATTCCACGTTTTATTTCTTTCATCGTTTCCTTCCCCTTCACCTACAAACTTATGTTAGTTTGTTGGTGAAGGGGAAGGAAACAAGGAAAGAATTACGACGAAAGAATCAAACTGTGGAATGGCGGAAAAGGGTGAAAGTATTTCATTTTCGAAAAATTTGGTCCATCAGTCCTCGATGTATAATTTCATTTATCGAATAAAACATATTCATTCCGAACTTTACGAAACATTTTGGGAACCCACCACCAACACTACACGCATATATCATACCAGTAGTCCTCAGCTAACTGGAAAACCTTCCATGTTTGGGAAAACTAATGATTACGGTGACATGTGACAATCTTTAGTGGTATCGATTACCTAATTAAATTAAGTAAACTATTTTTTACTATAGAAAAAATGTTAACGGAAAACGTTCATACCATATGATTTAAGGTGTCTTGATTGACGTATATGACATGTTAGATTATTATTAGGTATCATTAACATCCGTTCATGCGTCGAATTATTCATTCAATAAAAAATAAAATAAACAGTACATGCTCACAGTTAAGTAAAAACTCTAATCTAACTTGATTGTTCTAAGATTATGTGAGAAATTTCACTACACATAGCTGTAACATTTGGTGGTCGAGTGGTTAAGGTGTAATCTGAGACTATAACAACGACTCCTAAAGAATTAATAATTCAAAACGAAAAATTTCTCTAACGGTCCAAGAGTATCATCTTGAACCGCTACACGGTCGTATGAGTGTTATAGTAATTACATGCAACGCAGATGCAGATACTTTACGAGTAAGTACAATATAAAAAATACTTTTCGCAACACATTTAAAAAAAATTATGCGGTGAATAGGGACCGCATAAAAAAAGTTTCACGTAGAAAAAAAAACTCAAAACGCAATACTTACTTTCATTCCGCAATGTGATGAAATATCAAAAATCGAAAAAATAAAATGCCCAACGACAATTAGCTAATTAGATTAATCACATTCATTTATGTGGATTGTACTGAATAAATTTTTTTCATACCGCAAAAAAAATCGCACAAAAAAAGACCACGCAAAAACAGGTTTGACTGTATTATATTTCCCTAAAACGTCGCAGATTAAATAATAGTTTTCTTTGATACAAAAATTCTTACTTGTATAATTTCGGTATCTCAAGCTCCCAACAAACCAGCTTTTCATTTTCTGATTAAATTTTGTGATTAAATTTTTTTCGATTTTTCGTTGTTTTGTTGTTGTTTGCAACTCAAACGTAAAATAACAGGATAGACCAGATTACCTTCTTAACTCTATATTATGACAACCCCTACGTACACATTTATAACTATTTACAGATTTTGAAACTTTAAAAAGATCCCAGAAGTAATTCCTTCTTCCCTGGCAGCAGATATGTTTTAGATGATGACGTCGAAAAATCCTTACCTAAAACGAAATAAAAACAATAAAAAATTAGCTACCGAATTAAATTATAGAAATTATTTATATTCTTAACGAGTTATTTAAAAATTTAACACTTTAAATTCTAATTTACTAATTTTAAACCAATATTTTTTATGATATTCTATTGAGTGCTGTAATAGGTATTTTTAAAAAATCTCGAATTACAGTTTATATTCTGTAACTTTGCACAGCGCAGTGCCTTTTAGCATACCACCAACGAAGTTATGACTTACTCTATTAAGACTCATTCATTGACAGCTAAGTTTAATGTGACAGTATACATAATTTAAATTGAAAAGAAATACGAAAATGGGAAATAGCTCGTAGGCGATACAAAAGTATAAAAACGAAAGAAAAATATCTTGAATTTTCAATAATTTATCATTTATTTACCTAAGAATTAATAATAAATTTACATTACTTATTGTTAATTTATTACGGACTTGATATGTTCGATTGCACTGCATGAGGTTAAAATTAAAATGTAAGAATCATCATCATCGTTGTTTTCATCCGCAGACCTTTTTCTTCCTTCGAAGTTATTTTATTTAAATGTGCGTGCACACATATTTATACAAAAAATTTCCAATCGAAGTTTAATAATTAAGTTTGATCGAAAATCATAATACAAAGTTTTAAAATAACTAGCGAAAGCTTTATTTACAATTTGAAGTGCAGGTTTCAAACAATGTGAGATACATCAGTAGCTTTGTAAGCGTGATTGTTGCTTATTTAATTTAAAACAATTTAAAATTGTTTTTGTAAATCTGTGTAAATGTTTTTATAACTATCAGCCGAAAGAATAATAATTTAAACTAGCTTGAAAGTAAGATAAACATTTCATCCGCATTAGACTGTCAAGTGTCACTCGTTATCTAATATTATGACACTCTCTAATCATCACACCAACCTCAAGCCGACGACAGCTGTTCGTGCAAACTGAATACAAGCTTCAGAACGAGCAGACGGAAAGTTTTAACCAGACAATTTTAACCAAAGGGAATAGGCCATCAGATTGTCTTTCCCCTCCTAATTCTGATGGGAAAAGAAGGCAAATAAGGAAGCTCGAGGAAATAGAAAATAAGAAAGCCCGAGAAAGTACAGAAGAACCAATTGTGACCAGTTTTAGACATACACATAAGGAACGCAGAAAGCGGTTTTCAAAGTACCATAAGCTGTAACACAAAAAATGACTGAGGTTGCTAAATTCCGTAAAGGCTAGATTATATACGGATGCTTCCTATACGTAAGCTCTCTAAGATTTTAAATGCTGGAAGCTTGTCAAAGATCGGAAACATGAAAAAGCGATGATGGCCTTTCACACATTTGCTTCAGGTGCGACAAATTAGGAGCTCGAAGAAACCACAATACTGGTAGGGGTAACTTCGCAGCACAAAAGAACGTCATAACAAGTCATATCGCAGAAGCTACTTCATTTAAAATTAAATCAATGCGAAGCCGCACAGAAACTGGTATCTGGGTATACAGTGGTCAGGCCATTCAAAATAGCTCGCAAAGTTTCGCCGGATAAGTGCAAGCAAAAGCCAATGTAATACAGATCTACAGTTGTTCCGCTCCTATAAACGAGCCACTTGAGCAATTCACCCATCTCCCGGGTTTTTTGGTTTCGAACTCTTTTTCTATTCTATACAACAAACAGAAAGCGAGATACGTGGTGCACTGAAGGGGAGTCATTGAACAAAACAACCGATTATGCTAGAAGACCTACTGTGATGGGGTTGAGGACTATCTTTAGGGAACGCCGTACAAGTGTAACACCAACAAGTCCTATCCTGATGAGAAATCAACTTTGTTGTCTCGCTAACCGACGACTATTCATATTAGTTCCATCGAAGCGAATAATGTACCACCATTCACAATGGATAAACAAATATTCGTTTTTAGGAAATCTCCTTAATTCCAATCTCCCGATCCAGACACCTAATATCACAATACAAGAGAAAGTCCATGAGTTTTTTGAGGTGTTCAATTCTATTCTAAATAAGGTACATACATATCCTGAAAATTTTAAAATGTAGAGGCTGATATTGTTCCCAAGGGCAAAACACAATCAGCAAACACAACAATATTTCATATGATTTGACTGTTATGGATGGAGCCGGGCTGAAAATGACATCAGCGGCAGGAGAAGGAAAGTGGTCCGTAAAAATTCCGCGCCATTTTGACTATAGATATTAAAAATCCGTTTAACACATCAAAATGGGGAAAGATTATGCGCGTCCTTAATACCAGGAACGTGCTTGCAACATTAAAAGGTAAATTGCGACTGTATTAGTAACCCTATTTTTCAGTGCCTTAGAGAAAAAGGTGAAAGAACGAAGTTACTTATGGGGTCTATAAGTGGGCTTTGTACTCGGTCCAGCTTTTTCAAATATTAACATTGCGGGAACGACAAACTTGTACGAGAATAGTCATGGAGGAACACTACAAACATAGGGATAGTCTGTCCAAATGGCAACAGCGATAGAACTGATCGAAGAAGGGCCTATATCTAGATAAATCGCGGATAATCATGAAGGTCGGCATAAACACTTAAGAAATTGCGATGGTTGGAACACCAACATCCCCCCATGTGATGATACACGTTTTTACAGAGTCCTTCTCTCCGAAGTAATACCTAATAGTCGTAATGTTGGACAAGAATTTAGAAGGTGGTTTTAGAGAATAAGTATCTCACACTGTTGTGGGGTTTCAGTGTCATCCGCACGGTGTTCATGATGAATTTTTCCGCCTTCTCTAAAAGCAAGAAAAAAAAACGAAGAACATTTTGAACCTACTTTTCAGGAAATCGGCCATATAGCGATCGGTAAATCTGCAATAACCTCGACCACACTTAATTTCTAAAGCGAAATTATAAACTTATCGGACTTTAGGTAAAACTGTATTGTGTCATTCATGCTTAAATTTCAGAAAACCTACAAACGTTAATCCTTGTTGAAAATTAGAAGAGATTAGATTTTGAAAAGCTTAACACAATTATTCAAATCTTTTAATTTTTTATCGTTTTAGGCAAATGCTAAACTTTTTATTTCTATAAAATTGTGATCTCGCTTATGAAATTTGATTCCAAATCAAAAAATCCGCCTATACGCCTAGACGGTAGAAATTACAAATTTTGGTGAAATAAAGTTGTTTTTTATCAAAACTCGCCATTTCTGGTAAAATTTAAATAAATGATCTGAAAAAATTTTGTTGAAATTAATTTTACAATCTTTTTCTGAATCATTCCTGAAAGGGAATAAACTCAAGTCCATCATAACACCCAGTTTATACAAATTATTATTATGATATAGAAATAGGCACGGACAGTAGTAAATTTAACGTCACCATGTATACCAAATACCGATCACGGACTAATATGGGACTCGGACTTAGGTTTGGCCGAGATGCCATTCCCACAATTAAAACGCTCACCGACATAATGACTAAACCTGTGCTTAGGACACCGTATCGCCAAACCAAAAAATATATTAAACGATCACTTACGCCAGCACCCATCTATGTAAATGCACTGTTTTGTGTGACGTCGTAAAATTCATAAAAATGTAATATTTTGAATGTGTGGTCATCCAACGTATTTTGTGTTAAGCATTTTTACCGCAAAAACTATTTTGGTAACACAGAACATTTTATTCACTCACGATTTAATTACGACACATTAATAAAAATATTTACATTCTGTTTTATTGAGATTTTTGAAAGTCACCGTTAAGCGCTTTTATTTTTGCTTCCTTTTTAAATTTTCTTTATTTCCTTGAAATTTTCTGAAAATTTTTTTTTTTTTGTATAACAACCGTTTTAGATTATGTATAAGGAAATGCTGTGTCATTTTTCGCCAGAATTTTTTCCGCATAAATGGGAATGATTGTAATCGTAACATAAAAATGATTATGTTGTAACTGAATTAACTACCGTCGTTGTCGTCGTCGTTATGACGAAGATTGTAAATTCTAAGAAGTCTACCCTTTTTTGCATTCCTTATACGCACGAGACAAGGTTCATAAAATTTATATATATATATGTATATACGAGTATATAATGTAGTTATTTTCCAATTAACCATCAATTTAGAACAAGAGGAAAATTCAATTTCAAAATACGTATATTTTGTTGGTTGTATCGAAAAATTTTAAAGAAAGTGGAAAACCTCCCATGCAGGTGTATAACGTCAAAAACATTTAATGTAAGATTTTTTGCCATCAGACGACGACAATCGAAAAGCGGGATTTTCTTATATGTATATCGTTGAATTTGATTCGGCTGCGGAGAATATTTTCGAATTTTGTTTATTGATTTCTATAAACATTAGAAAAATTATGTTTTGCTTTCACCACTGCTCAACATTACATGCAGATTTCGAGTTAAATTAAATTTTTATTTGAAATGGTCCAAAGGCGTCATGTTTATTATTCCGGTTACCACACACAAGGTTTTAAATTTGTGATGCGGAAATAAAATTTTTGTTTTTATTTTAAACGAAAAAAAAAAAACTTACAAATTTCCACCGATTTTTTATTTAATTTAAAATGTAAATTATTATTATTTCCCCAAATAAAAAAAAATTTACTTAAACTTTCGCAATAAATGTTTATTTTTGTAATAATATTTCTTAATACTATTTTGTTAATTAAGATATAATTAATGGTATTCTCTTTATAAAAAAAAATAATAATAATAATAAGCAAAAATGAATTGTTTTTTATTTTTAAAGAAATTTTAATTACCGCGCAGTTTGCAAAATTTTGTAACGTGTGCGCGCATTTTGGCCGATGCGCGATTTACCTATAGGAGAGAGGGAAATACATTAAGCTCGTATGTACAATTGTGAATTCTCCTCAACCAACACACAAAAACCGCCATTATTTCAGTATTCAGTGTTTTAAAATGGTAATTATCCATGAATATGTAAATATTATAAAATATAATATCAGTAAACCACAAAATATTAACGATTATAATTACTAAAAATTATCTTTACATTTTTATTTTATAAATAAGAATAATAATTATAAATTTTGAGGTATGAAATAAAATTAACCGCAGCTAAATAATAAAAAAAATGTACGTTGCTAGATTAGTTCTTAAACGAAAGGTAATAAAAATTATCATAAAAACCAATTTAGTGAAGTAAAGAAAATATGTACCTACTTTGTATATAGCTAGGGATACATACTTGCAGGTAATTTGATGATAAGTTATACAATAATGGTTTGGAAGTTTTTGGTTGAATAGACTTTATTTGGGATACTCGTGATGGGGAAATTACGGTCATTGATATACAAAAATATAAAGATTTTGGGTAGTGCTGTGTTGTTGAATCTTACATTTTACCCTACCATAGCTCTTATAACACATTATTATAGTATTCGCAGTCATATGTATGTATATCCACATATATGAAACCAGCGAAGCGTGCATCTCAAGGTTTAATAAAAATTTCGTAAATCTCATGTAAAATAAAGTTTTAAACTCATTAAAATAATCGTATACGATGGCGTTCATCTGCATGCATGTAGATCGTTGCTAAAAACTAAAATATTGCACCTTTTATGAATGTATTCAGTACCCACTAAGTTAGGCCCGTGCAGCTCGATTCTGGTTTTTCCTATAGGAAAGGGAATTAGGAAAAAAAATGTTTCCGTATCGAAATTGGATAGGAAAAATATTCCCAATTTAATTTTGTTTTTGAAAAAATTTACACTAACTGTTTACCATAGTATGCCAGAAAAAACTTTTTGTGACAAAAATACTATGAAAATATTTTTCATAATTCCTTTTCCTATAGGAAAAACGAGAATCGAGCTGCTTGAATAGAAGTCAAAAACATTCAAATCAAAACACCAAAGGAAGTCTAGTCATAAAATTTCCTATACATAGATTTTTTGGCGAAAACTTCTTTTGAAAACAAACGGTTATGGGGTACTTATATAGCCGAAACCGAAAGGGACTGAAACGAAACGAAAGGATTGATTGCCTGTCGATATTTCAAAACGCGATATGGTACGATAAGAATTATGTCAAAATTTCACGTGAAAATAATGTGCCGAGACATTATTTTCACGTGAAAATAATTTGGAGAGTTTATGCGCTCCATCTTTTAGGTATTGAACACACTTGGCTTTTCGCTGGTGAACTGAGTACTACAAAATGAAAAGAGATGTGGAATTTTTCATTTCTAATTTCACTTTAGTAAAACTGTATGAAGATTTCACGTGAAATCGAACTGAGTATTAGGCTTAAGACGTAAAAAACGAACCGTAAAAGATTTGGGAGTTTTATTTACATAAATTGTTAGAATGAGTGAAGATCCTTTTCTTTTTTATTTTTACTGTAAAGCTTATTATTGGACATCAATAAGAAAAAGTCTTAAGTAAAAATACTTGGGTATGCACTTACTCTTATTAATAGTTTGTACACATTTGATTTTTCTCACTTCATTTGGATTTTTTAGACGCTGCAAATTAGCCAGTGTCATAATGCCATTACATTATTTGTAAACTAATTGAACATTTTACATCAGTCAACTATGAAGTTTATATTATGTATATTAAAACTAGTTTCTTGAGAAACTGATTTCCTTTGGCTCTAGTTCTAAAATATTCCGTCAGATGTCAGCCACTATGCGTTAAAAGACGAATAGCTAGTATTAAGAATAGGGAAAGTACAAAAAATGCCACATGTGGAAAAAAATTAAGCTCGCTTCAGATACACGCAAGACCCTTTTTCATTTAATTTTAATATTAATTGTTAATAAATTTAAAGTTTTTATATTTTAATGCAATGCACAAATAATATTAGACTTTGCAAGACCACTTTTCATAAATAATTCATAGAAAAACCTGACTAAAACTATTTTTCGTAATTGTTTTTACTGCGAGAGCACAAGGGTACAAGTCTCAATTATCAATAAAATAAAGTGAAACAAAAAATGTTGATGACTGTGCGTTTTGCTTTAATACAAAGATGTCGCTTCTAATCAAAACGTAATAAGTTATCTTTATTTAATAGCAATATTTTTTCCTTCCATCCTATTTTCCTATCCAACAGATTGGATGCGGAGTGAAATTTAATTTTGAATAAAAAAAAACAGAAATTTGGTTAAAACTAATGGCAAATTTGTTTCAACCCAAAAAATGATTTTCGATCAAAAAATTTGCTGTCAGATCAAAAAATGTTGCTCTAAATTACCATCGCATGTTTTTTTTTTCAAAGAAAAATTGATTTATTTTTTGATCGAAATCATTTTTAAAAAATCTTTATTTTTTCGTAGATTTTTTCGATACATATAAAATTTTATGCCAAAGTAATCAGTCAAGTTATTTACGCTGTTTTTCATATTCTTTACTGCACAATAAAATTGATTTTTTTTGAAAATCGAAAAGAATTTAACATAAGTAATGACTAATGACTCTCTGGAAGATTTTCGAAATTTAATTTCTACCGGTAGTACGCTGGTCGTCAAAAAATTCCGGACAATTTATTTATTAACGCAAGACAACGCCAGACCCCACGTTGCAAACGGTGTCAATAATTATTAGGATAAGGTGGCATTTGATTGAATTAATTGGCCCACTCGCAGTACTAACCTTAATTAAATATGCAATGAAACCTTAAATCGATATAGATATTATTGAATACGTCCTTTAATTTGGTTTTTACACCAGTTGACTTCCTTGCAAACTTCCTATCCTGTACAAAATGGGACAACGCAATGTGCAGATGGTTCTTCGAAAATCGAACCTATAGCCGTACATTCTCGAATTGGCTGCAATGGCGTAAGTTGGGACGTGAAAAGTGAGCCGCGAAAGAGTTAAGAGTGCCTCATAAATACTTCTGCTCCATTCTTATTTTATTTTATTCTAAAAAATTTTAAAAAATATTGAGTATGTGCCGCGCGTGATCGTTGATACATTGAACCAACTTTGTGAAAACGAGTTCTGCAAAATGAAAATTGAAGTCGAAATTTTTATTTCTGATTTCAGTTTTCTAAAATCGTATAAAAACCTCTCTCAACGTCATCGCGCAACATAAAATGGAAGCAGACAAGCCCAACTGCAAATATCAAACATCTCAAGGTCCTTCTTCTAAAGCATATTCCAATTTTGGATGCCAATTATGTATATCGAAAGCTTTAAATATATAAAGGACCTGGTACGACAGAAAAAGATACCGTCCACTCGTGTTTCAAGAGTTTTTTTCGATATGTACCAACCATTCACATTCCAACATCACGGTAAATTTGGAAACTAGTGAATGCCGCAGACGAAATGCATCGTTGGTTGAAGACTGTCGAAACTGAGGAGACTCGCGTTATCTGGCTGGTGCATTTAATGGTACAAAAGGTAAAGGAAGTGAGCCAATAAAATTGAGTTATTTATGAATTACTAAAACCAAAATAAAAAAATTAATTCACGGAACAAAATTTAGGCCCACCATACACATTGTTGATGGATAATATCGGACAACACAACACCTACTGACGAAACCAGCAACTTTATTACTGTTGTTGAAAACAGTAATTTGGGAGGGCCAGTTTTTGCCAGTGGTAGAGGAGCATGAAGAAATTCTGAATGTGGTCACAATGTATTTCGAACCAGAGAAACGATTGTACGATGTTGAAGAGATATTTGAAAGAAATCCTGAATTACAAAATCAGTATGTTGAGCTTATGGAAGAGGACAGCAACCTTAGGCTTATAACAGAAACAAAAAGATCAGTGGATGTATTTACCACATTATAAATGCAATGCGGGTTAGGTTACGCGTTACAGACAATTTATTAAGATAAGCGAGGAACATATCTGAAATAGAATTGATATTAAAATAGAACATTGTGCATTCCTATTAATTTATTATTGGCAAATTTCGGTGCCCGAAGATACACAACAAGGAAAGATGTTAGGCTTACAGTTTCAACGAACGTCTGATACATTTACTTATATCAAGTCGAGATTGAACATGTAATACTAACCACTGAAAGAATGAGATAATATTCTCCCAAGCAAGCTAAATTTTGTGGTAGTTGCAGTTAAGGTGAGATGACAAAATACCAATAAAAGTATAGGGATGAGTTAGTTTTAAGATAAAAGACGAAATGCCAAATTTAAACAACTCAAAATATCTCTTTCGAGTTTCATGAACGATGCAAAATATCGCATTCCAGGGTTCTGTAATTCTAGCGAGTTTAGTTTCACAGCGTCAGCTTGCATTCGTACTTTTTGTAACGGCGAAATCGGGTGTACTACAAAATCCCGGTTTTCAAAATCCCGGTTTCAAAATCCCGGTTTTCTTTTCATCTAGTTCTAAAGTCTTGATTTTGAAAAAAAAAAATAATTTTTATTAATTCGGGCCGGCCGGACTATTAATATTTTAACATAAATGTAAGATATCATTTGTCATTTATAAATGCGTAGTATATTTAACCGTAATGCGAGTGACGTGGGTACCCGAGTACCTTTTGCCCTTTTAAACGTCTATTTTTGTATGTTTTACTCCCAATAAAAACTTTAAATTTTATGAGAACTTCTAGTTCAATAGGTACGATTACGATCATACTTAAAAATGAGAAATGTTGCAACTTGGATTAACGTCGAAAAACTAAGTTAATCACTCAAATTAAGATATTTTGTTTTTCACTTACATGAGGGTTCAATGGAGAACAACGTCCTTATAAAATGGAAAGTAAATAAAATAATAAGTGATTTTTGAAATATTGTTTAACATTTAATAATGTTTTATTTCTTTTTGACTTGTGAAACTCTGCTATTTGTTTTCGAATATAATTGATTATAGAGGTGGAAGCCGAATGTCAAAATTCCACGTATCCAGTCAGTGATACATTTTGGAGAAGGAAAATTGTATCAAGCAAATTCATTAATATTTGATAAAAAAAATACGGAATATTCCTTAAAACAAATTAAAAAAATTATATTTCCAAAAACGAAAAGTAACCCCTTTGACACATTTGGCCCTTCGACACATGCGGCCCTTCGAGACATTCGTCCCTTCGACACATTCCGCCCTTCGTAATTTTGCCCTTCGACATTCGCTCCTTCGACATTCAGCCCTTTGATATACCGAATTGTAGAGGCAACAACTCTCTAAAGACTACTACGAACTCTCTAAAAAATCATTTAATAATCCCATTTAGATCATACCAAATTTAAACATAATCGGTTAACAAATGGCCAAATTCCATCTCTATATTGACCATATTCCAGAGCTTTATCAAAAAATCATTTAACAACCCCATTTTCATCGCACATGACGAATTTCAACATAATCGATTAAGAAATGGCCTAGATCCATCCCTAATGACAATATTCCAGAACATAATTTTAAAATCCCATGTCGATTTTCGACATAATCGGTTAAGAAATGGCCAGGCTTCACCCCTATCCGCCTTATTCCAGAACTTTATCAAAAACGCATTGTTGAATCCCATTTAGGACCCACATTTCCAATTTTAACTTAATTGGAAAAATGGCCTAGTTCCATAGCGATGGGTATATTTCAGAACTTTATCAAAAAATCATTTTAGAAATCCATTTCCATCGCACGTATCGAATTTCAACAAAAACTGTTAGAAATGACCAAATTCCATCTCTATTAGCCATTTTCTAGGACTTTATCGCAAACACATTATCATTTTTGAATTTTGTCAAAAAATCATTACGAGTCCCATTTTCGCACATGTCAAATTTTAAAAATTCAAACCGGGATTTCCTAAATCCTAATGGATTTTTTTTTATACAAAAACGGGATTTTGAAAACCGGAATTTCGTTACACACCCTGCGAAATCGCAAATCATATTGATAGTAGCGAAGATGAAGGTTAATGAAGAACACATTGGTACCACATCTCGAGAGTTGAACGGAGCTTTGATAATCCGATTGATCACACTCTTGTGTTCAATATTAAACATTTTTGAGGGCAGAATCCAAACAATGGACAGTTTTCCGGAAACCAAAACAAATTAGAATTATTAAAATTCGAATAGAAAGACTCGTTGCACCTTGTACACACTACACCGGATAATATTGACTTCTACGCTCACCCCAATTGTTACTTAATTATCACATGTCCCCGTTGTTACCTTGTAACAAAGTGAAATGGGTTTAGTTTCTTTGGCTTTACAATTTGTTTTGTTAACTCGTTGCCACATAGCATCTAACCCAAAAGTAATAGTTTTGGTACAGTTAATACGAATTTAATGAAACACAGCCTTAATCTGCGTTTCCATACAGATAAATGTGAGTTAACCAAGTTTAACTCTGCAATGGGGACATAGTAATAGAAGTCATCTTTATTCTGGTGCAACGCTTCTATTAAATATTTTTGCTGGTTCAGATCTGTGCTATCACTACCTCCTGATGTATACACTACCAGAGGATAAATTTGATCTATTAAGTCCAGAACATAAGAATATTTTACAACCATGCAAGCCAGTAAATGGTATGTCCACAAAGAAAACTTAAATTGTTGAGGTTATTGCTGAAGGCACAAATACTTACGATCCAAGGGGCAATCCGTAAACATGTTACAGAAAAAACGCGAAATTTTATACTAGAGAAGAGCCTCTTGAGGAAGACTTGCATTTGCATAATTAAACAGGACATGACCTCTTGAAAGATGCAATCCAGCAAATAAATAAATAAGCCAGAAATTATCTTGGACTATAGTAAAATTAGGTAACCAACTTATTAAGAACACCTGAAGCCATACCTGAATTTCAAGCATATACATAAATTTATTAGGTCGACCGCACGACAAAAACCGATTAAACGCTATATTCATGATATTATAGTACAACAACAACAACAGATCATTCTAAACTTTTTGTTCGCTTTCTTAAAGCACAAGCAATGACGCTTTGTAATAACTCTATGTTAAAATAAATTAGTTTTTATTGGAGTTTTTTTAATAATAAAATTAAAATGCATAACTACATTTTTATTGTGCGGTGTCGAGAAATGTCTGTCTATTATTCATTCATTACTAGATTATGCTCAAGTAAAATATGAAAACTTAAGAATTATAAATTTTTCTTGGATGGTATTATTATGCTATGTTAAATGGTGGTTTTTCTCTCGCTTGCTGTAGAATAACAATATAATAAGTTTTTTTAATTATTTAAATAAATAATTTGGTTTTATAATAGAATAAATAGCCATTGTTCCTTCCAGATTGGATTTATATTGCACATAAACCTTATAGAGATACAAAGTAAGCGATAGTGAACATCTTGTGCCATAATTACCATTATGGCAGAATAATTTACGTATACACTAAACCAATCAAATATACAAATCAATACAAAAATATATGACATAGCGAACATTTCTAAAACTAAAATTCGCGCGTACAACATCACCATTTTAGGCATGCTGCAAAGTAACCAAAAAAAGACTGCTGTATGGCAGTGGTGAGAAGCCAAACTAACTTTTGAAACGAAATACATTTTTATAATCAAATTCATTCACTAAATTTAGAAATCAAAACATAACAAAAAAACCTAAAATAACCACAATTTGGTTTTGCTATTATTACAAAATTGTTTTTACAATTTACATTTCTTGCGAGTTGTTGTTGTTGTTGCCCGTGTCTTACATTATTCAAATTAAGATTAATTTTTTATTGTTTGTTACTCTATGTATGTATTAGTCTTTATACAAATACATACTCGTACATACATCACAAATTTACATAAAATGTAGTGCAGAAATGTTTTTATAAAAGCAAAAACACAATAAAATTAGAGAAAGAGAGTACTACACGTCCATGAAAATATTATACAAGAAGATACATCTGCCAGTCTGTGCTATAACATTTTCATTGGCTGGAGGTGTGTGCCATGTTATGCTCGTATATACACATCATCATATTTTACTGAGCATTTTAACTATTTTACTGGTGTCTTGTATACTTTGTCTATATAGTTTTTAGTTTCTACAAAAACAAAAGTACGAAAATTAAAGAACTAGAAAATAAATATTGTAAACCGTGTTAAGGACCCAAACAAGGTCGTTGATTGTTATTTCATTTTTTTTTTAAATTTTGTGTGTTAGTTTCGTTGATAGAAATGGAATATAATCGCGAATTAATATAAAAATGGTTGTTGTATGATTTGTTCACGTTTAGCGTAAAATTGAGAATATATATATAGAGATCTTCATTAGGTGGCACTTTTATCTCGTTAAACTCTTGCTTGTTTTTAATCTTTGAGCCACAGCCAAATCGAGGACGGACGGCTATATGACCGAATAACCACCTGTAGTAGTTGTATTCATTTTCGTCACTGACCGTAATCATATTGATTGAATGATTGGACTGTAGGGCCAAGTACTGAATAACACCGGTCCTATTCCTACAGCCTGTTTACACATAATAAGAGTGACGGATAGAAGGATAAAAATTTTAATAGTTTTAATGGTTAATAATGAATGGCTGTAGTCTTCAACAATTGCTTCTATAAATCAGAATCCAGTAAAAATATTACTATGTCACATGCATCTGGAAATTTCCTTAAACTTATTCTAAATTAATACTTTCGTCTTCCTAAACATTATAAAACTTATGCTTATGGTATTAAAAGTTACAAAATTTTAAATCATATTTAACGTTTGAACCTAAAAGGTTTCTCACAGTGGGCTTGCTGTTCAGTCGTTATTTCAGTATCACGTAAAATGTTGATTAACTACTTGAAAGTATTTCCAATTAACAGCTCCTATTTAGACATCCTTATTATTTAAATTTTCCTAAATAAGATCAAAATCGAAAATTAGTTTATTAGTAAAATTAAAATCAGCAAATATATAGAAATAAAAACTTTATTATTTGTTATGAATGCCGTCTATCTAGTATTTAAACAACTAAAAATAATAATGTTCATACATAGATGTCGCTTTCTTCACTTTCTTAAATTATGTCAATTTAGCGCTGGCACCCTAGATAGTCTATTACTCATATTTCGAATTACTCAACCCAATGATCATTCTTAAATAAGAAGCCAAGCTTATTAGTTAAAAATATTATTTGCATAATTATTATGTGAAAGTACTTTAAAATACTGCAAATAAAATAATATAAAATATAGTGCGGATATAAATAAAGTTAATTAATTATCTTTAAATGTTATATTTAAACATCACCACGCTACACTGTAAGTAAGATAAAAATTAATTTGTATTTATTATTAAAACTTAAGAATATTCTCACAAAACCATGAAGGGTTATACGAGCCTTCTTCGTTTTTTGCCGCCCTGTCTATCCACCCAACCCTAGTTTGACTGATAATGATTAAATAAAAAACTAATATACAACGAGTGGTGCTGAATACTTATTCGTAATTTACAAGCTAAAACTCATAAAAATTAATGTTTATACATACTCTAATTCGCAACAACAAGTAAATTTTTACCTGATTTATTCCTGAGACTCCAGAATATGCATTTGAAATTAATTTATTGTACATCGGAAATAATTACGACAATTTAATTTCACAACCATTTCCATTGTCGTTGCAATTTTCATCTACCCAACATTGACATCGCCATTTTCATTACCGACCGTAATCAAATGATGAAAAATCCTTTTTGCATCCTGCCCGTATCGGTGTTCAAGAACCTGGAACTCCTCGATCGAAAAGTCAAAGCTATGTTGGAAATTAAGATATGGTTTTAGGAAAAAATTAAAAATTAATTAAGAGCACGGAATGAGCCAGAATCTTACTAAGGAATTTTATCGAATATACAAAGCCATCAAAGACACGCATGAAGAGTTGAGAATAAACGTATAGAAATCTTACTTCCAAACTCTATTAAATCGGGACAACTGAGTGACAAGGAAGTACCATATATTCAGTAGAGAAAGTAGAGCTGTTTTCAATAGATTAGAAAATGGAAAGGCCCGGATCTTGACGCGGTTCATTACTGAGGAGAAAAGTTTCATGTGATTATTTATAAATTGGGAAAAATTTTTCCATAGCTAAATTTGCAGGGAAAATTATTCCCAATTTTATTTTGTTTTCAAAAAAATTACCACTAGCTTTTTACCTCAGTATGCCAGAAACAATTTTTTTAAATAGAAATTACATATAAAATCTTTCCCCAATTCCCTTTTTTCGGGGAATTACCAGAATAGTGCCACAGGTGGAGCTTCCCGAGAAATGGAAGGGTACACTCATATGTCCGCTGCATAAAAAAGCAACCATCTCAAACGTAAAAATTACTTTGTACTTACCCGAATCATCTCCCGTGGCGAAAATATCATCGGTGCTAACCATATGGTAATCACCGATGATATCAAAATATTTTTCGCAGCCGTGTAAGCTCCAACTTTACAAAGTACTTTTACGACCTGTGCTAACTGTTGAAAGCAGAAGTTGCACCTTGACTACTAACGATCGCAGATTATTATCGACCTTTGAAACGAAGCTTATTCGATGCATTTATGGTTAAGTTAACGAATGAATCACGAAATCACTAGTCTCCTTGGAGAATATGACATTATCAGATTCATTAAATCCACCCGAATCGGAGTGCGGCTCATCATGGACCAACCCATCTTCCATGTCAGAACTATATGGCTTGAAGCTATATGATTCGACGATTCTTAGAAGTCGGTGATTTGTACTTGACGGCAACTTTGACAAAAATTAATAAATTTCACCGATGGAAAATCGGGTTTAAAGATTAAAAGTACCAAAACAATAGCAAATTTGGTTTCAATTTAGAAATAATATTAATATTTTGTAACTTGATCCTTTTACATCGATGGGACGACGTTCTCCTTTCCCAACATTCAGCTAATAAAGTTGTTTATTTAGCATATCATCTTATCAAATCAAGTTAATGATAAAATTAACCGTATTTAAATAATAAAAAAAAACCGATATCGAATGGTGCCCTTCTTTTGGGGTTTTGTTAATGGAAAACATTAAAAAAACGAAACGAAATTTTTAAGCCCACACCATACCGTTTTATGTAAGTGGAAATACTTATTTCTTCTTATTAATTTTATATTTGGGTGTGCGTGTGTGTGTGTGTGTGTTTATATATGCCTTCAAGAAAATGAATTCAATATCAAATTGCTAAAACAAGAAAATATTCTAATTGAATTTTAATGTTAAACAGACAAAACAAATCAAAACTTCTTCAAAGTATTCGTTTTGTTTCGATGATATTGTTGTTATTGTTATACGTAACATATTAAGTTGTATCTGTTGTGTGTTTATTTGAAGGGTAGAAAATGAAAGAAATGCGTTTCCAGCTGATTAAATATTGTAAAGGTATTTAGAATAAACTTCCAAGGAGACAGAGTATCGCTATACGCGTATGTATCTATATTCTACCAAATATTATTTTATAAATTTTGTGCGATCTACACAACACTAAAAATGGGTTTCAATTTAAACCACATCTGTATAATCTTAATTTGCAATCGGATAATAATTTTAATTTAGACTTGAACAGATGTTTCATTAAATTATAATTTATTTCGTTTAAAATTTTTTTCAATATCATCAAACTGACGTCTTCTTTACAAACTAACTAACTATACTTACATGCAGAAAGCATAAACGATTTTTCATTTTTGCGTACGTTTTTTCGTATTCCGATTTAATTAGATTATTAGGAGCTCGTCGCTCGGTTTTGCATGGCGAAAGTGTTAAAAAAAATTTACAACTAAATGTTGAGGGAAATTTCCAATGAAAATGGGAGTCCCAGTGAAAAAACAATTTTTTATAATTATGTACAAGTTTGATTGTTGCCCAGGGAAAATTTTACCATGAAAACATGTAAAATACGAAACTCCTTCAAGTGTTACAGAAATACATAAATAACGGAAAATTATGCTTTATTTTTAAATAAATAATATTTTCCATAAATTTATGTATCTACATAATTTGGAGAATGGTTATGTATTTATTTAAATAAAATGATGCATTCCTCAATGGAATAACCATGTACGAGTTTTTATAATTTCATATTACATACTTTGAATTATAGAATAGAGAATTTATGTGTACATACATACTTATTATGCTGACTACACACATATATTTCGATACAACCAAGGATATAAATATTGTGTATTGCTGTTATTGAACTCGAGATCTCCGTCCCATCGGAGATTATATACAACAATTCATGAAAACACCAAATTTTGTTCAACACTGTTTTGGCAATTGTTTCTAGACTATGGCCGCAACAATTTGTAAATCATTTGGAACTCGGAACTTGCACTGTTTAATAATGATGTTTCAAAAACTAGTTTTTTGGTGGGTGTGCATGCAATTTCATCAAAAAACAATAAAAGTGGAAGAATTTTCAAACCATCAACAGTTCGATAAAACTTTGATTGGGTATTTTGGTATAGGAAATGAGCTTTCATATGACCTTGCTTCGTTTGCACCTCCTTTGCTGGGACACCCTGTATATATAATTATGAAACAAAAATATTTGTTAAAAATCATATTTTCTCTTAATAATAATTGAGCTTGAGTGACAAACGAGTTTCGTCATCACGTATCGTCATTTACTTTTAATTAATTTGTACATAATAAATATTTTTAAATTTTTCCAAATTAGTAATTTACAAAATTTAAAAAAGCAACTGCATATATAGTTGTGAATTGCAGTGTATGTTATTAGTATTAGACGAATAGAAGCAGGGGAACGAATTTCAAAACCTACGACTCATAAAGAACTCTAAATAAAATGTTCATCTTTACCATCATCAGAAAGTAAAAGACGTTTTGAATCGTTTATAACATTTCTCAAATGAGTTGTATATGAGAAGTCATAGACGTGGTAGGTGACGCCGGCGAATTCTAATAAAGTATTTTGAGAACGACTATTGCTTGATATAAAACACTACTTATCTATAGTAATCTTTTCTAAAGTATTAACTATAGCACAGAAAAAACACACAGATCAAGCGTTTGGAACAATTTTTTGTCCGAATATCGAGGAACCTCAGCGTAATACTTCTACCAAAAAACCATTTTATTCACTTTAGTTAATTCGTTAAAACGGTTTACAATTTTATTTCACCTTGTACAGCTTTTTTTGCTAGCGATTTACACTAAGATTCTTCAAATTTCAAGTTAAACAAATAATAAAATATGTTCCCAATGAATGATCTATTTATTCTTATCTATGCTTATTGTTAGTTTTTAAGAAAAGACTACTAGATAAAATTAAAAATATGAAAATAAAACAACTGAAATTGTCTGCAAGTATCATTTTCAATAATTACAATAAATTGAAACGATAACATCGTTCAAAATATCAAGATACTAAAAATAAAGTGTAGTATTCGAGTGTCACACTTGGTTGCCAATTGAGAGAGGTTATTGTGGTCCTATTGTGACTGTGGCCTTAAATGTAAGGATGCAAGCTGGCGCTTTCTCTGAAGCGCTCCACTTTACATTAGTTCTAATACCATAGTTTTCGGATTTTTAAGTTATTGAAAGTTGTCCGATTTTAGGTGTCGGTTTGAATATGACGTCTGGCGTTCTGTTCGAGTATTTGATGTTTTCGGAATAATGAGTGCTCGTGGGAAAGTGCAATTGAGCATGTTTTTCGAGTTTTCTGGGATTGTTTATTTTTTGGAAGGAGTTGCGTATGGCTAATTGCTGTAGTTGTAGGTTGCTTGTGAGATGTTACGGATTCGAGTCGGTAAATACATGTTTAGTAATAAGAATTAATTATTTCAAAATAACACTTGTATAATTTGGGTTTTGGAGTGCGCCAGTATGATTACTATTATGTTAATACTAATCATCAAAGTTATTATTTCAGATCGACGTGGAATTATTATGACCTAACAATTTAAATTATTTAATAATATTGTTTTTTCTGTATTGATAGAGTCTTTAAATGTTATTTCAGAATGCTTTTCTAATTTTTGTGATAAATTTTTCTTAACAATGTAGTAGTAGCTTTCAATTACAAAAGCTCTTGTTCCTGGTAATCCTCATGGACACTTTGGGTTGGGATTATATAGAAATAAACCTCTATATTTTATTATATTTTTAAATTTTAACCGGCCGTTATGCACTTAGGTCGGCACCAGGCCTTTTTCGATTTTAATTGCAATTTAAATACGTATGCTTCTCTAAAATTTTATTAGCTACCGATCTATATGAAAATATCAAGACGAAAAAAATATTTACAAGGATCACACATCGTTTTCATACGTCATGAGTCTGGCCAGACCATACATTTTATAAGGAAGACGATGCATTTTTCACTTTTCTACACACTGCTATGGCATAAAACGGTAGTTCTAATAAAACATATTATACGCGCCAAATTCTTAATATTCTTTGCTTTTTTTCAAAATGAGCGATGAAGTGGAATTAACTTATAAGGCACGGCAATGCATATGTGGTAATTTTAGATACCGCATTTTATGAACGATTGGCATCGGATTTAGCCAATGATATAAAACGTGGAATAACTGCTGAAAAGTACTAAGAAATCGATGATAACGACGACTATGATTTAGATCATGTGTAAAACGAAGACGCACATCTGATATTGAGGGCGAAGTGGTCATCGAAAGAAATAAAATATTTGCCAATGATGATGACAAAGAGGAAATGCAGTCTGGAACTTAATAACAAAGTGCAGCTGAAGACAGTTTCTGTATAGTAAAGATGATACAAAATGGAAATAAAATGAACTCAAATGTTTCTGTTCGTATGGGTGAAGACAATATTATGTGTTTTCGAGCTGGATCCATGAAACAAAATTCTGTTCCAATTGAGGTATTCAAGAAATTGTCCTCATTATCATTATCAAAATGGTAATATTCCATCGAAACCATCGAAATATGCGACATGAAAAATTGGTGGGCTTGCGGTTCAAAAACAAAATATACATTGCAAGGAAAATTAAACACAGGTCGAGAAGAAGAAGCTGAACGAGAAGTGAATCAAGGGGAAAATCTATGATCCAACTCGCAACAACGTACTATCTGCGGCCGTACAATTATCGCTGATAATTTTATCACAACATTGGAAGGAACTAAGCCACTGGCCACAACTAACTAAAGGAAGGAACTAAGCAACTTAGTCTCGCATTCGTTAGCACAATTCGATCCCATAAAAGACGATGAAATGTGAAAGCATCTCCGTCATCCTATTCTTCGATCTTGGTTAGGATTTCACGACGATTTGATTTCAATTTGCAGTTACGTACCAAAAAATAAAATTGGGACTACAAATTAATTCGGTTCGTTTTCAAAAAGTGGCTCTGACTATAATAATTTTTTTATAGTGCCAGCTGATTTCCATTGATTCAGACAGATTAGACATCTGCGGTTAACATTCATTTAGTATTGCTTTGAGTTTCATACAAAACGTGTTTTTTTTACAGTGTTGAATATGTCGAACTTTGTGATAACCAAACAGCATTTGCGGGAAGTGTTAATTTTTGTTTTAGTTGGAAGCTGAAGCACATCGAATTCTTGTGGAAGTTTACGGTGACAATGCTCCAACCGATAAATCATGTAGAGAATGGTTTTAACGCTTCAAAAAGGATGATTGCAGTGTTGAAGATAAGTGTAGCGGCTAGATAAAATAAATAAAGAAAATGACAATATTATATAAACTTTTCTTGTATTATTTTTCTTACTCAAAATCCAGTTGCTTACCCCTGTGCTTTTTCCGTCATATTTAGAGAAATGTCATTGTCATTCATGTAGATGTCAAAATTATATTGAGCGAATTTGAGTGTGTTTGATGGCAGAGGAAAAAGAAAAGTTGAAGGGATACCAACATTAGGATAGTTAAGTTTTATATTTTTTTAATAATCTAGAAACCTGTAAATAACAAAATTTTCTCTATAAAAGAAAATTTTATTTGTTTTGAAAAAACAGTTCTATTCAATATTTTAAAAGAATCGCAAGACGTTGGAAAAATAGTATCTAGCCCAAAATAGATATACATGGTGTATTAAAAAATAAAAATAGTATAAATAAAAAACTAATATGTAATTACTCGTTTTTATATAAATTAAAATAAATTATAATAAATATAAAAATAACCGTTTTGGTAAAAATTATTGCAATATGTATATTTTCTCCGGTGTATTGAAATTATATTAAAAGTGTCAAGTTCCTGTGAATAAAAATAAATACTTGGGGTGTGTGACAGATGAGTGGATAATTATAACTCCGATACATTACCCCATATAAGCTTCGCTCAGGACAGCCAAAAAAGTTTGTAGACGAAGAATTAGGGGCATTGCTCGATGAAGATCCAACTCAAACGCGAGAGGAGCTTGCCGGTTTATTGTGGGTGACCTAACAAACAGTTTCAAAGCCATTGGGTCCCTTATGAATTGAAACCAAGAAACGTGGAAAGGCGATTTTCATCTTGTGAACAGCTGCTTCAAAGATAAACAAGAAAGAGTTTTTTATATCGCATCGCAAATATTTGGAAACGCTCAAGTGAGATATTTTATCGCACCCGCTGTATTCTCCGGATATTGCTCATTCTGATTACTGGTTGTTCCGACGGATGCAACACGATTTGGCTGGTCACCGGTTCACTTCTTTTGAAGAAATTGAAAATTGGCTTCAAACCGCCTCAAAAGATAAAAAGTTTTTCCGAGATGGGATTCGAAAATTGTCTGAAAGGCGGGAAAAAGTCGTAAGCAGCGATGGAAAATATTTTAATTAATTTGTCCTTTCATATTATTTTAAAATAAATGCATAAAAAAACGGACCGAATTAATTTGTACTACCAATAAGTGGGTGGATTTTTTCCACCGTGTACTACTCAAAATTTTGTCAAGGCCGAGCAGTGAAACAAGAAGCATTTTTATATAAAAGTAAAGCAGGTGTCGATTGCATGGATCAAACGGTGGCTCATTTCACATCAAAACGATTAAGAAAAAGACTTGCTTTTTTTTGCAACATGTTGGCATTTTGCATTTGCAAAGAAGTCGATGGCCACAACAGGTGTGACGCTAGAAGAATTTTTGGTCACGTTTTTCGGAAAACCAATAAATGTAAGTATTCAACATATGGTATTCACTTGCGTTTTCAATTTCACTTCACCTCATTCATCTTGTTTTCGTTTCGTTTTTTTCATTTCAATTACACCAGAAGTAGTGACTGGCGTTAGTGGTGCTGATACTTTCGAAAAGAAGACTATTGCAAAATGTGTTCACAGGGAAGTAAAGAAACGCTCCGCAAAACTCGTTTCTTTTACACAAAATGCTCAAACGCCATATGCTAATAGCACTCAAAAGTTCACTATGTTTGCTTTCATTGCATGTTTCAGAGACTAAGTAGAAGTATTCGCACTCTACTAGGTATTAATTAAATAAATAAGAAATAAATCGTAAAAATGACACATAAAAAGTAACAAAAAAGTTTTTTTTCCACATTCCATGATTTTTTTTCAATGTTTTTAGTCTGGCAAGACTCATGAGTTTCGAATGCGACTATCCGGACAACTACATAACGGAGGATTAATATTTATAATTAAGAAACAATTGATTTCAGGTTGCCCACAAATTATATAGTGAATTATGTTTCGTCGCTAGTAGATTTTAGGCTTATGCCACGTTTGATTGTTTTAGTAGTAAACTGTTTCAAAATAATACTGAGCACACTTGACATACACCAAATAAGATCCTAATTGACATTTTAACATAAAAATAAAGTATAAACACATATCTACTAAATCTATTCGGTGGATAACGACTTGGTTTCGGCCTGATCTAAAATAACTAAATGTTACAAGATTAAATTTTGTTTTACGAATGTCGTAATTAAAAAGTTGTAACTTTGATTTGACCCCCACAAACTATTAAGAGACTTTTTTCTAAAATTTTATCAATATTTAGTTTGCTTGTTTAATAGAAAATTGATGCGTTCAACTTTTTAATCAGCCAGTTTAGTAGTTTGAAAAATGGCAGAGGTCAAATATATGTAAGTGAATATTGTAGTAACTGGCGCGATCACGATTGAACTTCAAAACGTAGCTGACCCAATAAAATAAATCCATCAAATTCCTTAACATAATTATTATGTATATTACATAAACAGACGTAAACAAACTAGAACAATTACATTACATATTTAAGATTTATATATGATGTATAAATCCATTTTCATTTTCAATTTACTTTCATCGTGGTGTTACATAATGGAGAATAACAACAAAAACGCAAAGTGGAACTTTAAAAGTTCATGAGCATGAATCAAATACATACACAAAGTAGAACACACAGACGCTAAGAGTTTTCTCATTTCTTTTCGTTTTCTAATTATTCAGTATGTCTCTCCTTATATCATATACATACTGTATAAGAAAATAAAAGTAGTTATGTTGAGATAAAATCGCGATTATGTAGTGTATTGGGGATATGGACGTGTGTGCGGATTTGTATAGCTTGGTAGTTGGTGCGTACAGGCCGTCGACGTATTTTTCATACCTCAAAAAACCTACTTTAATAGGAAAATCTTTGTATATGGGTATCTTATTTACTCAACGGTTGTGCAGCACTGGAACAGGTTTTAAACTGAAACTAATGTATAATTTTGCATACAACAACAATAAAAAAATATAATTAGAAATACGAAAAAAAAAACAATTTTAAAATTGCAAAGTCATTTTATTGATCAACTATCGATTGATCGCATTTGAAAAAAAAGTTAATTAATTGAACACTATATTCAAATCAAGCTGGTGGCCAAAATCGTTTGCTTTTCATTAAATAGATAATCCACAACTGTTTCCGGTTTCGATATCACCGTGCGATTCAATTTCAATTTATTTTTCTTAATGATTTCTTTTCAAACAACATCAACAATTTCAAGAGCCCCTAATTTGCATATTAAACAATATTATCTGTTATCGTGGCAAAAATTGATTCAAGAAGGGGAATTTAAATTAAAATATAATGTTGTTCTAAGATCTAACCTTGTTTTTTGACAGAGCCATATCCATTTTAGTTTAATTCGTTTAATTTAAATGACTTATATAAGACACAATATTAACAGCTGTTGAATTTCTTTAAAATTTAGTGAACTTCAGTCGAAAACTACGCAATTCTAATCAGAATACTCATCATTACAGATGTACATTGTCAGATTCTTGAATTTTTGACAAGATTAGTTAGCACCAAAACAAAATGGTACGTATGAAACGTATACTCACTCAGAATCGATTAATTCAAATTGTGTATACGGGCCAGGAAAGGGTTAAACATTTAATTGTAGTGCCAGCTAGTTTTATATTTCAGGAACTTATTCTCTTAATTTAATTTAGATAATTTAGTTGAATAATTACTATACGGCAAAGTTACTTGTGGTGTCTTCTTTTGATTGATACTGTATCTTGCCCTTGTACTGATGTTCTGTTTTGTTACATAATATTTTAAATGTGTTGTAGTGAGTGGCTTCGTAAATTAAGGTACCCATTATAATTTCTCAGTATGTATGTAGTCATTTCAAAGCACAATTAAATTGAACTTGCAATTGTGTAAGTGATTTGTGCAAACAATAGAATATCATGTCGCAACTGTCAAATTTGTCTTTAAACTGTCTCACTCCCACCTATACTGAACCATTTCTTAAAGCATTAACAAGTAACTTAATTATAAACGTACTATGTACATGTCATTCCAGTATGTAAACTTTTAGAAAAAAAAAATGTTACTGATTTATGACTTTTAATTATGCTTTTAGCGGTGTTAGTACTACTATTCTCAATTCGTGCTACCTCTGTTGGAAAACATGAAATATTATAAAAACTCATTTACTATTTTGTTTCATCTATTCGAGAATAGATGACACTCGAAAACAAAACAAATCTTGAGTGGGTGACAAGAATGGACCTATCCACACGTGTTTTGAGCACAACACATCATGACAACAATAATAACAATTGTATTATTGTTTAAATGATTTGTAGTTTGTCATAGCGTTGCATAAAATATTCGTCAAGACGTACACATTATCTACTTTGCACACACCAAACTGTACAAATTCAATTTGACAGAGAAAACAACGGCTAAACAACGGAAAGTGAAAAACGGGTATGATGTGCTGTGCTCAATGCGCTTGCGCAAAGGCATAATCAGCGTGGTTGTTTTTGTTCATGTTTCCAATTAACCAATTTGTGTTGCATAATAATTTTTAATTTTTAAGAAAATAGAATTATATAAAGAATTAAACTTTTTCCTGTGAACATAGTCAAAGATAAGAAAACATAAACCATTCATTGGAGACAATTTGTTCTTCTAAAATCGACGAATCACCAGTAAAAGCATAATTCGTTTAATAACGAATAATTTACCAAATTCGTTTTAGCAGATTAGAAATTGAGTACGTCTAATGCTTGGTGGACGCTTTAAACCGAGACTCTGCGAATATTACGATGGACAGAGCAAATATGGAGCGCGCATGTCACAAGGGATAATGCAAGAAAAGTTCATCAATAACATCAAGCATCCATTGCTACGTCAATCATCCATTGAATTCATCGCAATGTGACACAATTTCAGGTTCCCTGCTATATCTTATAGTAAATCGGCAATATTCAGAATATTACCTAAATGTTTGCTACCTATTTGCGTGATCAAATTTTCTGTTCTTTTGATGGGTGTTGTATTTTTTTTTTCTTTGGGCTGTTTGGCGGGAAAAGCTCCAGATATAGGTTTTTTTTTGTAGATTTTTTTTTGGATTTGTTTGTTTGAAAGGAATTTTTTTTTGTTACATTAGTCAAGTCGAGCAAGTCAAGTGAAGTTGTTGAATATATTCGGTGATACACCAAACAATTAAAAATTGAAAAATTGTGTGCAAATGTCAAACTTTCCGCAATCTAAGCAGCGAGAGAATGAGACGAATGCAGTATCAGAAGTGGGATAATTAGAGGGTTTATTCATCATAATACAAAACAACAAACAAAATTTCGAAGTTTTTTTGACAGTTTATTATTCCGACTTCATGTTTTCTATTTCGACGAATAACACGAGTGGTTTATGGTAACTAAAATAGGACACGAATGCTCTAGTTTGAATTCTATCAACATATCGTTGGAAGACTGCGTCGATAACAGTTTTTGATTGCGTTGTCGATTCAGTACGACTGCTGCACATTTTTAAATTTAATTCTGTATTGAGGAATTGATTCAAAGGGAGCGCCGTACCTAATGCACAATTCACATTGAAATTCCCACTCAAAATCATTGGAATTTTATCAAAAATTTTTTTCAGAATCCGCGATACTTTTGGCGTTTACTTTATCAAATTCTCGTGGATAGATTGAATAATATTTTCCATCGATTGGTTGGGAGAAATGTAAATCGCCGCAATATTTGCAAATGTCTCATGGTCAAATCTGTTTTCGCAAGCACATATTTCTCCCACTTTAGAAACCTGAACCGACAAGGATCCCAGTTGAAGTGCATTGATGTCAATTTGTGGGGTGACAACACGGGTTCCATCATTTACATTGCAAGTAAGATTGCAACACCACCCTTATATTTGGCCTTTTATATTGAACGAAAATAATCGAAATTTGGAATCTCTACAATGTTGTCATTATCCCCCATCCCACGTCTCCGAAAAAATCAGAAAATTCGACGACGATGATATTTTGTCTAATTGAAGATCTTCTACATGAGCTTTCCTCGTATTTATGAAATCAAATATAACACACCATGGCCACGCTATGAAAATAAATGAAAATGTGTAATAAAATATTATAATTTTCCTAAAGCTTTGCAACACGCAGGCGCACACACGCGTACTACCATACACACACAACAAAATCAGATTTTTTCAATCGAGTATGAACGCTTTTTCATTTTTTGCTAGTAATTTTTCGTTTTATTTCATCGATCTAAAATCACATCGGTACTAAAGAAGTTTCACTTCAAAAAATTAAAAATATAAAAGTGAAATATTAAATAAAAATTAAAAGAAGTGTACATACTTTGTTTCATGGACTTGTAGGTGCCTTGTTAAGTACGTTTTGAGAGTGCACAGTGTACACTGTGCAGTGTTGAAGAGCGTGACACTCTTGTCGAGCGGCGGAGTATTGATCGGAAATATCCTTGTGTTTCGTTCGTGATGATGGATGAACTGTACGTGAAAGCCTGAATATCAACCGGCCACTTAAGTAGTGAGCCATTACAGTAGGAACCGTTGTATCTACCGCTTTCGCCATAGCATGCGGATATTTTTTTTATAGATAAGTTTATATTTTTTTTTCTTAATCTTATAATTTTGCGTAAAATTTTCTTTTAACTTTTCTTTAATTTTTTTTTTTTGCCTAATTTATTAACTTTTCGAATTTATTTTCATTTACTGTTATACTCGTATAGAACCAAACTAATTATTAATTCTTTCGCTTCAATGTTATTACCATTTATATTTGATTCTAGTTTTATTGATTTATTTGATTGTTAATTAATATTATTGTAGATAGTTTGCTTTTATTTTCTCTTTGAATTATTTTCTTTAGGGAACCGTTTGCAGTGCGCCAATGTCGTTGGAAGCGCTTATACGTCTGTTGATACTACAAGGTTACGATTTACTGATAATTCTTTTTTGCTTTCCATTTGCGAACTATTCAATAAATATTTATATTAATTAACTGAAAGGTTAGTTTGTTTGCTATAAAAATTTTAATAACATTTATTCGATTTATGGATATGTTGCGGCAAACACCTCGAATACATCACACCTAATTTCTAAATCGAAAAATTGCACTCACCCGGGATTTTTATTATTCCTGTTTATATTTCAGAAAACTAATCAGGTCAACCGTTGTTGAAAATTATTTCTTCACTGCAAAAATTAAAAAAGCTCCTACGGAAACTGCCACTTCTGGTACATGTCCACCACATTTACCAAAGATCTCCCAATTTATGGAAAAAAGCTTTAGTATGAAGTTTGATTCCGAATAGTAAATCTTCCTGGACTGTACAGATGACGAATTTTGATGAAATAAAGTTTTTTGAATAAAGCTCGTCAATTCCGGTAAAATGTAAAAAATAATATGGGCAGATTTTGTTTCAAACTTAATCCGGAAAGTTTTTTTCGTAAACATGCAGCGTTAAATATGTAATTGAAAAAAACGAAAACCTTCCGCACTTCCGGTGGACCAATTTCGGACAAAAGCACTCCCAAACTCCCAATTTGTGGAAAACCTTAAGTATGAGGTTTCACCCCGATTAGTCGATTTGTCTGGGCTGTAGAAAACAACAACCTTAACCCTAATCAGTATGGGTTGAGTCTCGGAGACTCATTTTAAGTGTAAAAAATTATTTTAAAAAACTATATTCATACATTTTGGCCCAAACGTATTTTAACGTGCGTTATACGTGATCAAAAAAATGTAATGTCAAATTTATATAGGTAACGGTAAATGTCCTGAGACAACATTTTCAAATTTAAAACAAATCCGTACACGATGAGTCTGATAGACTCATTCATTGTCCTATTTAATACAAATGATTTAAATGCAGGATTATTTGTTGTGATATTAACGCTCGAGTTTTATGCATCGTTAGAGGACAGATGGGCTGTTGTATATTATATTTTAGTTAGTCAGTGAGAAAAATCTTTTTTAAAAATGTGTTTTACTGTTGCGTGGTGCTCGTTCATTTATCTTGTAATTCTAATTTTCATACCAATATAAAGTGAATGGCATTTGAACAAGTATGATCTATTATTACAAGGAAAGCTGTGTGTAAATTGTCCATATCAAAATAACGTTTTGTAATGTTCGATGATGGCCGGTCTCCACTCACATATTTGTCTCGTGACGGAAAAAAAATCTAGTCTATATTTTTTCTTGTGACATTTTTTAGTACATTTTCCAAAATACATACGCAAAAATGGTTTTGAGCATGCGCATTGAAATTTTGTCAAGAAAGGAAAAGATCAAAATATTCAATATTTTTGTCATGATGTTGTGCCAATTGAGCATAATTTGTGTTTTTATGCTCAATTTTGAGCGCACATTATATTATTTTGACATTTAAAATTAAAAAATCGTGGATGTTTTGTTTGTTAGAATCACAGCACAGCACACTATCTAAAATGACAAATCAAATCATTTTTTCTACGTAATCAAAACAGAGAAAATATGTCTAGTTTTGAAAAGTGTAGTAGTAAGTATACTATACTAATAATGTCATGAGCCGAAGCCATTTATTTCTTGTGAAGAGAAAAATATGCAAGTGGAGACCAGCCATGAGAGTCAATATAACATTTTAGAGAAAGAAGCGTGACATATCAGATTTGTAGGTATTTTGGCATCCTCTATTAGGTAACATGCAAAGCCATGTCTTGCCAAAGATTTAAGTTATTGTCCAAATATATTCGGTTCGACGATAAAACAACTCACACGGCTCAAAGTCAAACAAATGCGGGATCAAAGTCAAACAATTTGGTGGGTCTGCGACAGCACCACGAGCTATCCTCTGAAGGGGATTCCGTATATTTGGGGAAATAAGGACTACAAAAGCGGTCAATCTATAATCCACTGTGATTCGACAATTATGCACTCCATTTTATAATTCATTCGGCTGACACAACATTTGCTAAGTGTGCGGTTGACATGTGTTGGGACTGTGTAAAAACAAAAGATGCATACCAAATAATTCCTTCCAAACCGTCGGCGTAGGTAGTGTAGAAAACGAAGGCTTTTTGTTTCTGAAAAACACGACTTTGATGAGCTACGTCTCAAAAAAAACCGTGCCGTAATTTTATTGTCAACGATGTACTCCGATGATAAAATCGATAATGACTTTCTCTGTAAAAAAGAAATAGATAGCCCATCGCTCAATTTTATATTTTAATTTAATTTACAACAGCTAAGAGGTTTGGATGAATTTATATGCAGAAGGTTACTTATCCCAATAACAATTCATGCAAAATTTAGTAGTACCAATTATTCAAAGGCGTAGTTCTGTGCTTCTTTTCAAATTCACTAAAATTGTTGTACAACAAATTTTAACCAATAGTAGTTCGATTGAAAATATTGAACCTGCATTTAAAAACGTAGGCATTAACACATAAAAAGCGTAGGTGTTACGTGTGCCCTCCTGAACCTGGCCGAATGAATAAATATTTGTTCCGAACACTCGCAGAAGGTCGTGATTTGCAGAAACAGGATAAATAAATAACTTTTTAATTGCTTTTTTCTATTTCAAATGAAATGTAGTGTTGAATTTTTAAAATAAATATTGAAATATTTAATAAACTTGATTTTAATGTGAAAATGCCATATGAGTCTGAGAGACTCATCGCCACCACACATGCAAGACACCACACATGCGCAAGGTCAAAATTTTTCATGATTATTTTTTTGTAAAAAATCGTCCAAATTTTGATTTGACTGATTTCATCCGATATAGTCCCAGCTTATTTATTCCAACTTAATTTAGAATCTTTGAGCTCATTGTAGTTTTTCTCGTAAATGATATACATACTTTTCAAAATATTTGTAAAAAACGAAAAAGGAGTATCGAGACTGCCTCTCGGTGTCGATACTGATTCTGTTTCTGATTAAAACCTGCTACAATTTAACAGCAATATAACCTGTAAATTGTGTATGGTAATTTGAACGGTCGCTAGCAAAAAACTGGTTTGTGTTCATTGATGTACTTATACACACCATACACATCTGATATAATAACTCACCTTTATACTTCAATCGAACTTGTAGATTAATTCAAATAGAAATTTAATTATACACGATCACAGTGTTTACTAATCAGTGCACACTTAAATCTTGGCTTAGCATTTGAATAAATTAATTAAATCTGTATTGAGTTAATATAAATTACGTTAATCTCACTGTGCGGTATATTACTATTCTATTACATGACTGATGATAATAGTGACGATTGTCTGTGTCATGGCACGTAAGACCTAGTTAATAGCCTTCACCGAATCTTAGGATTAGCTAATATACCGATTAGTAATTCTTTCCAGATAAGCTAATTCATCGTGCGACTGAATTTGGACCTCACCTGAAAGAAATATTAAGAACCAATTAATTTCGATTCAATTTGCTCGGGAATATGTTGCAAAATAGAAAGTTTGCAGATTTGACGTATATGCATTACGCAAAGTGCGCATGTACCTAAATAGAGTTATTGTGTCAATTAAATATTAATCTCGATACAATCAAATTTTCTACGTTAACAACCCTCGGAAAAATAGAATAAAACATAAAAAAGCACCATTGTACATACGGCGGCTATATAGAACCAAAAGTACAAATAGTTATTACGTACAAAGCACATTTATTTCAATTTTTAATTCTAATTAAAATATAAATATTATGTGTACGTAAAAATAAATTTTTTATTATTTCTATTTCAAATTCAATTTACATATTGAGTTTGGAGTAAAAATATAAACGCTAAATTTACTATTATTTTCACTATTAAAATATATTTTTCATTGTCACATAATTTTTATTGCAGTACGAGTAAGTTTTTCGTAATTGGAAAGTCTCCAGCAATGAATGATTTTTTTTTTGTAGTTTTAGTGTATACTGTGTACGACGTACGTGTTTTATAGTAATTTATAGTTCTAATATTTTTATAAAATTTTATTTAATAATATTGTTTGTTTTTATCAAACTTCGTATAGAGCGGGAGATATATTCGTTTTGTCTTACACAAACAGTCAACAATTAACTAATAAATTTTAATCGGTTTGACGGAATCTGACGTTTTTTGTTTTTTGTTCATAATCAATAAATGTATTAAGCTTTTGGGGTTTATTTATATGTAATTGGTTGAAAAATGATTTCTTGGAATTAAATAAAAATATACTAGCCTCCTTTCACCAAAACTCTACCACCCTTGTATAAAATTTATTTTTAATATTTTCAGCTTAGAATAGGGATGTACGAGTAGGAATTTCGTTGCATAAATTATTGAATACGTATATGTATTACGAAATGTTTTATAATTTGAATACATTATTTACAGTCAATTTAATCAAAAATAGTTTGGTTGATAAACGAATATTTTAAATGGTTTATTTCACTTCTATCGAGTTTCTTCTGACGCTTATGCTATTTAAATTGTAGATATGTTAGTGGGGTGCTGTGTTAATTATGTACTCGTGCCCTAAGTCGAAAGAATATTGTTAAAAACCGAAAAGTTCAAACACAAAAAAATTTAAAATTCGACAGTCTAGGTTTGATTTGCGAAATTCTTGATTTGCAGGAGTTTTAAACCAAATCCTGTTAAAATGCTTTCACCGATTCAGATATGGGCCTCTGCGTCAATCACAATGGTAGGGTTGTTCGAAAAATCCAAATTGAGGCCATTAAATAAAATAAAAAATATAAAATGAGAAAAACTGCAAATTAAAATTAAAATCTACGAATATTAATATATTATCAGTAAACCTAACCGTATGTTAAATAAATTTCTCGACAAATTAAAATCAAGCCGCACGAGTATTATTAGCAGCTGAAACATGATGATCAAGTTCATCTTTATTTGTGGACGCCATGCTTGGTTATAAGTTGAACCAAATAAACAAAATTGGCAATAATCGTGATAGATTATTGGATTTTGTCTTCAGCAACGACATTGATACTTTCAAAATTTCAGAATCCTCTGTTACCTTTTGTCATGAACGATATCAATCACAAATCTTTGTATATTGCATTTGACTTAACTAAAATAGCGAGTTCGGAACACCTACAACAAATCAAATACAACTTCAAAAAAACAAACCGTATGGGGCTACAAAATTACCTAGTATCCATCAACTGGCAAGTAACTCTCAATTCCAATGATATAAACGAAAATGTGGACCAATTTAATGACATTATGCTGCAAGACTTCGAACTTTATGTATCTATGTGCTGTAAACCACAAAGTTCTCATCCCTAGTGGTTCGATGATAAACTAGTTAACTTAAAAAATCGAAAGCGTGCGTCAAAATGTTAAAAGTCGGGTTAGAAGCGGACCAAACTATGTTTCTACAACATAGTAACGAAATTGAAATTTATTTCAAATCAAAATAGAGGTCCAATTTCGATCAAATTCCAGAAAAAAATCAAAGTATATTCAAAACAATTTTGGAAATACTTTAGAAATTAACGCGAAATTGAACGATATTCTGCTAATATGACCTACAACAATACCTGCTCTTCAAACGCCAAAGATATAGCTAACAAGTTCGTGCGCCGTTTTTTCAATCAGTCTATAGACGAAGCGTTACTAGTGGATTGTATGAACAACCCAGCAATAACAACGTACCAATAACTCTTCCTGTTATCTTTGAGGATAATATTTTATCGGCTTTAAAGGGATTTTTAGATGGTTGTGGTCTTGACAATATACCCGCTTCTATTCTGAAGGAGTACGCTGATATTTTAACAATTCCATTCTGTAACACTGGTGTATTTCCCGATAAAATGGAAAATTTCAAAGGTTACACCAATTTATAAATCAGGTGAACGAGATGATGTTACATGCTACAGAGCAATATCAACTACATCATCAATTTCAAAATTTTTTGAATTAGTATTATGCAACAACTTTAAATCCACCATTGCACGTCATATCAATAAACCAGCATGGGTTTATGCCTGGCCAATCCACATCGACTAATCTGGTTGAATTCGCCAGTAAACTAATTAATGACATAGAAAAACACCATCAATACACGGATTTCATTAAAGCATTTGATTCCATGTCCATCTGCCATCAAAAAGCACTCCAGAGTATATTCACGTTTGGGTTTTCACTCGACAACATAAATTGGTTCAAGTTTTATCTATCAAACCGGCGACAAATTTTAATAACGGGAAATGAGAAATCAAATGTTATTAAAGTTATGTCTGGGGTTCCCCATGAACCTCGCGTCGGGCCCTGGATATTTATTGTTTTCATAGGTCGAATAACCGAGATAACCAAAAACTCAAACGTGCTTATATTTGCTGATGACGTTAAAATTTTTCGTACTGTTAATGGAATGCAAGATACGAAGAAAGTTCAAGAAGACATCGATAGATTAAGTGAGTGGTGTGATCGAAACTCGCTTTACTTAAATAGTAAGACATGCAAAATCATGCCGTTAATTACTTCATACAAAGTCAACAACGAAGTGTTGCAAAGAGTCAATGAGATTATAGTGTTACATTTGCCGAAAATGTCAGTTTCAATACGAGTAAGCGCATATTGAAAATTGTATTGCGAAAGCGAATGTCATGTTTGGATTTGTTAAAAGATGGACTGGTGAATTTAAAGAAATTCAAACCTTATGTTCACTCTATTTCGCTTACGTTCGATCTCAACTGGAATACGCTGTACACTGAAAAAATCCACATTTGAAAATCGGACATAAACAATGTCAATCAAATTATACCTGCATATTATATAAAGCATACATGGCTCAGACACAAATATATCTGAATTGACCAATAGGAATTTTCATTATGTTAATATCTTTATTCCTATTTATTTATTTTATTTCCTATTTTACATTATATGAAATTTGAAAATATAATGTTTACTACATAGAAATAGTTTTAAGAGATATTTTTGTAACCAAATCATAATTATTGTTTATCGTTTTACAGCATAATATGTTTCTATACTAAATTAAGTACATTACACTAACTCGAAATAATAAATTGTTCAACGTTTATTAGTAGTATAATATAATTCGCTAAGTCAACCTGTATTTGCTTCATATAGGCACCTGAAGTATTCATCTTTAGTTTATAGTTTGTTGTGACCACTGCAATAAACAGTGTGACGAGATAATTAAATTTTTTAATTTATAAGATTTCTGAGTCTTGTTCATTTGAACCAAGCTACCAAACACTGGTTATCATCCAGAAGAAGCAAGTTTTTATTTTTTTGGGAGAAGTGCTTTTAAAAATAAGTCAAAATGAAACAAGATGATATATACGGGCTCATGGGTCAACCTGACATAAAAGTCTCCTTATTTAGAAATTATTATAGTCAAATCAGTTATTCAGATTCTTAACAATTTAAATTATAAATATTTTATTTACAAGTTAGGCATAAAATATTTGGAAATTTTACAAATTAACTATCCACATTCCACCCTGCGCATAAAATTTTATTAATTCCGAAACATTTTTTTTAGTAGCAGCTTTATTTTATAGCTATAACATACAAAATTTTTAATGTTAGTTTTGATATTTAATATTTTCATCGCAATTATTAATTATTTGATAAATGGACTTAAAACAGACTAAATAAAACATTTCAAATTGGGATATAAATTGTTGTTGTCGTCTTTTCAAATTTATTTTATATTCGAAACATGTATAAACTGTGTCGTTTCTGAACATGAGTTTCCTCAGTGTAACGGTCTGGAATCCATACTATGCTGTGCACATTAAAAGTAATTGAAAGCATTCAAAAGAAGTTTCTGATTTTTTTGTTAAAGAAAAATGACACTGGAATTACGATCACAACTTACCATTCCATGAAAATGTGGCTCGGTTACCTCCGTACTCAACAAGATACATGGATTACAAAATATGCATGATCATAGACGATTTCTCTTAGGTGCGGCTTTTATTGGTAACGTTTTGCTTGGTCACACTGATTCAGCTTACATCTTGCGAAACATATCAATTCATGTGCTATGCAGAACATTTCGAAATCATGAATTTTTAGCACTAGAACACCATTCTACAAACTATGGAGAAAACAGTACTACGTAACATCAGCGTAACATCCTATGAATAAACAGGGGTTCTGCCCTCAGTTTGTATAGCCACGTTACAATTATGAAAACTGTCGACAGTTCCTATAAACTGGACCTGCCTTATTCTCCATAATTTCCCATTTTTTTTTTTTTTTTTACAATAAAATAATCTCACAATAAATAATTATATAATGTCAATTCCCCAATGGACTTACTGTTCAAAGGGAAATTAACATTGTATCATAAATTATATTTCTCGTATTTCTCTACATATGTCAGTAATAAGCATATGACAAAGTTATACAATTTAAGAAATTAAATTAATTTGATTTAAATCGGGGTTGCAAGTAGTTCAATTTGTTTCTCCTTAAACCAGGTTTTGGTAACAGTAGATACATGAATTGATGCAGTATCGTGTTCGATAACAGCATTTTCTTCCATATTCTCGTCCAAAAATATTGTTAAAATTTCTTTTAACAATTGTGTGTTGTAATATAATAAAACAATTCCGAGTCATAGCAGTAAAAAAAAATCCTGCCATAAGTATCAAGCTACAACCTCCAAAATTCCGAGACATTTGCGGGTTATTCAATCATGTTCTTCCAGTTTTTACTAAAATCTATATATTTTTCAAGCAAATTCAACTGGGCAATTTTGTAATTTATCCATCACTTTTTTATCAATTTCTTCCAAGCACGTTTTGAAATCAACAAAATCTTCTGTACTTATCGCTTAACTATCGGGTTAAGTTATACCTAATGCCAAATCCTTCGAATTAAATGTTTCTAAAAATTTTTTTGTTCTGTGACTGACTTCAATTCATTTAAAAATATATAAAATTCATCTCAATAATATAACTCACAAGACTTTAAGTCTGATCAAGTTTACCTATTTCTAGCTTACTATAGAACTACCAAAGGAATCCATAATGATTATTGATTATTTGATTATCCGTCTGCCTATACAAGTATATCACACCAGATTTTCTCAGGAACACAACTAGGGTCAGCAAACCGGTTTATAAAAACCGGGGTTTTCAATGAAAACCAAAAACCGAAAACCTGGTTTTTCTGGAAAATAACCGGGTAATTTTTTAAACTGCATTTGAAACGATTTAACATAAGTTTTACACAAGAAGACAAACTACTAATTCTCAAATCTAATTTTTATTGGAAATTCATTGACATTTCACAAAAATTCAAAATCAAAAAGCAAAAATGTGGTATGCAAAGGTGGAACAATATCGACTTTGTTAAGTCATTTAAATAGCCAACATAACCTCAACCAAAAGTTGAATGAAAACGAAGAGACTGCCGATTTAGAGCCACAGCCGTACCTTCAAAAAATCAGTCTTCAGTTTAATATGTTGCAGTTCGTACGACGACCAAGCTTGGATCAAGATTAGCTGCGTTAGATGGTTTGTCTATAAGACAAATTACTAGATCCACCTTTATTCGGGAATCAATAAATGCTCGCGGTTATGAGTGCCTCAAATCCAAAAGTACTGGTTTTAAATGCAACAATAATTGAAAATGAACTTGAGGAAAAAATAAAATCAAAACAATTCAATGAATTATCGTCAACTTTTGATGACTGGACAAGCCTGTGCACTAGAAGATACCTGAACCTGAATCTTTATAATTTCGATTTGGGATTTATAAATTTGGGTGTAATCCGCATACACGAAAGTTCTGACGAATTCGACGAATCTTATTATGATATCCAATGATGAAGTCGAAAATGAAGAATTGCAGTTGAATATTCTAACATTTCATTCGAGGTATGCATTAATTCAGTTTGCAATGTTACACAATTTTTCAAACGTTCCCCTGTATGCAATACAGAGATTGGACTAATTTTAGACTCTAAAACTCGTTGGGATCCTTTACTATACTTATGATCCAACGATTTTTAAAGCTCATTGATTGCGTAAAAAAGCACTAGATGATTTGCAAAAATTAAATATGCTCGAAAATATTTCTGAAATAATGCTCACATTCGTGTTGAATAAAATTGATCAGCTAAATATGGAAATCAGCACAAGTTTATTCAAGTCATTAAAAAAGAGGGTGCTAGAACGAAAAGATATAAATACGAAAACCAAATCATTAACTAAACCGGGAGTTTCTCTGTCATATTCGTCCAAAACGGAAATGCTGTTGAAGATTGTTTCGAATAGAAGCAGTACCAGAAAGTTTAGTGGATGGTGAGGATAATGAGATTAACATAACAAATGTGAATAATGATGTTGAATGACGCTTAATGATGAACTTAATCTGGCTATTGAAAAAGAGTGCGTGCAAAAATCACAAGAAAACACGTTTAGAAAAGAATGTCGTTTTTTCGAAGCAACACGGAAAAGAACAAACAACTTAGAATTGCTTTAAACCAACCAGTTAAACCAACTTCAATGGACTCAGAAAAAATCTTTTCTGTATCAGCGAATTTTTCCGACAAATGCTGTAGTATTTCTAAAATACTATTTTCTTTCGAAAAAAAGTGTAAAATTTTTCATTATTGTTTCTTTTTTATTTAACTATATTTGTAATATTTTAATAAATTGTACCTGGGGGTCGATTTTTTCAAAATTCAACAAGTTGACGAAATAATCGCAAGTATATAGTAGTGGTACGTGTGTTTGTGTTTGTACGAATGTGCGCCATTTAATTTTTTTCTGGATGGCATTTCTATGCTTTAAGTAAAAAATTAAATTTATAATCAAATATGCTTTAAATAAAATTAAATTTATTTAATTTTAGTTTTAAAATAATTTTCAATTCTGTGTAACAGCATCAAAAAATGTGTAGTTAAAATATTTTTTCTTAACACATTGACGCACACTTTCTAAATGTGTGTGCTGCACAGGAACACAATTGATAACTTTTGTAACTTGTTTTTTAATTCCTTAAAAAATGAATGTTGTTTGCGCAAACGTGTTAAAAAACAAAAAAGTTGTATGACCGCCAGCAGTCAGTTATTTCCGCGAATGTGTTAATTCACCACTCAAATACTTGGTGAAATGTCAGAAAAGTGTGACGACGAAAGAACATAAGCACTGAACCGATTTGTCGCATAAAACAAACAAATATAACCACAGAAAAATTACACACACTAATATAAAATTGTATACTATACTCCTTATACGTATACGAAAACGTCATGTGTTGTCCGTCGAATTTTGGAAAAAATCGACCCTGGTTTTATTAATTTTTGTATCCGAATTTTAATTAAAAATAAAAACTATGAAAAAATCTCTATTTAATGGCGTTTTTAGCAAAGTTATACAAATACGGGCAATTTTATTCCAGATTTAAATTTTTCAAATTTAAAACCCGGTTAACCGGTTAAAACCGGGTTTACCGGTTTGCGAACCCTAGGCACAACCTGTGCTATCGATATGAAATGTGAAAGCGGATGGGAACACAGTTGTTTGACATAGTTATTTGCATTTTTGGTATACCGTGTGATTTATTATTGAAAATTTAACGAAAAATCGTGCTTGTATTAGTTTGCCAAAGGTAGTTCAAAGCTGGTTTCCTCAATCTCCGAACATTGGCGGGCAAATATATTTAAAATGTTCAAACCGTTAGATCGTTAAGTCACTTACACGTAATTGAGAAGAAAACGTAATACCCTCTTGACAAACAATGTAACTTGGCATGAGATTTCAAATTTGAATTCGAATATCATACACTACTGCTCAGACCACTGAACGATTAGTCGTTAAATTTGACGAGGTGGACAGTTATTGTGGACAGTCTTTAAAGTCAGTCTTTGTCTATATTTACGGTTGCTTGAAACGATATTTTAAGAATTAGTGGGTCAGAAAACTCGAGAGGTATCACTTCCGCGGACCCGTTTGAAAACAAAAGGGAAATTACAAAATTTATTTTTTGTTGCATGCTACCTGAGAATATTTGTCGAATTCCACAGTAAGGCTCCTGTTTGTTTTGTAATACCGGGTAATTCAATTTGCATGGCAAATTTCGGCCAAAGTTAAATTTCTGCTTGTTGGTGTGAACGGCCCTTTGCTTTCCAACCATGAAAGAAACGTTCAAGCTTTAAGATTTACTGCGGAAATACGATCACCAAAAGTGTTTTATAAAACAATTAACACAAAATTGCACAGTTTCCCAAATAAGTAATTCCAATATATTGCTTCATAAATTCTAACAAATTCTTGATACGATAAAATTAAGCTTTTGTTAAGGGTTTTGAGTGTTTTCTGTAGATGTGATAAAGCAATTTTTTTTTTGTTCTTTCTCACGTATATAAACTATAAGGTTGGGTTAAACCAATAACTTATAAGAAATTGTGAATGATATTGAAAATGCTTTAGTTTATGTTTTCCTGTGTAATTAAAGTTAGTATTTTTAACAAGTTTAAACAGAAGGCACATTCCTATACACAAAACATAACAGATAAATGTTAAATATATTCCAGGTACTAAGATAAAATCGAATTAGTGTGTGGATTGCGTTGCAAGTCAATAGCACATGTTTTATGTATTGGAATTGTCATGTCTGGTTCGTAGGCAAACACGCACATGACTGTATATCTAACTATGTTGTATTTGTATTCGACTATGTCTACCTAGGTAAGGTTAACTAAAATTGGTGTGCCAAGATTTTTTTCTGTTTTACTTATTTCAAACGATATTATTTTATGATCTCAAAAATACATTAAAAGTGGCGGAATTAATTTTTACTAGCAAAAGCTCCAAAATATGCCTGTACTAAAGTCGATTTTATAAGTTCCTATTTATGGGAACTCTTATGGGAACTTAGGAACTCAACACCCCAATTTCAAGTTTCATGCGTGCGTATTCTGCGAATTCATCATATCAACCGTTATTTTTTTTTGTTTTTTGGAAAACCAATCAATAATCTATACCATTTCAAAAACACCAGTCAAAAAAATGTGAACGACGATTAGAATAACGATTTGTTAAGAAAAGATTTTACGGGATAGATATGTGTAGTAATATGTAATAATGATGTCAAGTTTGTTTTCGTTCGAAGAATCAATTATCGTGCCATTATTTCCAAAAAATGTTGATAAATATTTTTGGCTTGGTATATAAATATGTACATATGTGGAATATTAAGCTGAATCCACTACAACCAGTATAAAAATATTGTAGGCCGTATGTTTACTCGTATAGGAAATCATTGAAATCTGAACAGTCATCATTTTGCAAATCACTACTCAACTGTGAATATTTAAGCAACAGTTTCCTATGAATATTCCATCCATGTGAGGAATTCCCTTAGTCATCATATATAAAATAAAAATTTCTAAATATGCATTTGATGTAGTTGTTACAGCAATTAGATAACTAACAAATACTTTCAATTCTACTTATTGTGTCAATGGCAAATTGCTTTTTTATATATTTTTTTTTATTTGTTGAGTTTGACAGAAAATAAATTACAAAATCAGCATAGAATGTGTTTTACTATATAAAATTAAAATTTTATAGTTTTTTATATTTTTTTTTATAGTTGTACAGATTTACAGTTTAATTTAACTTTGCAATGCTGGAGATTGGAGTGTTATCAGATTCAGAGATATATGTTTCCATCTTAATCGTTTGAAAATGTGGGAAGCAGAATCTTGGTTGGGGCGAAGGATTTTTTTTTCAATTGTTTTAAATAACGATTTGATAATAGAGCTTTCGTATAGTGCGGCTGCATTATAATCTGCCTGATTTATTTTCTGCTATATTTAAAAATCATTGTAAGTCGACTTCTACTTTAATCGCCTAAGATAAAATGTTCACTATAAAAATAACAAAGTATATCGGTAATATTTGTGTTTAAGATCCAGTTCAGTTCATGTTTCATGAAACAACACAAAGGCGCTTGCTAGATTTGAAATCAAAATGTGTGATCGAAAACAAAATTTGGATCATGTTTTCCATAGAAAAATTTGAACTGATCCGGATCAATGTGTGTCAAGAAACATGGCAAATAATGCACAAATGTCCGTACCTTTTTTCTACTCGAGAAGGTTAATAGATAGAAAGTTGATATTTCGCATGCTTTTAGAGTTCGGTGAGAAAAGTTCATAGCCGTTGGAATTGCACCGATATGTTCTTCCTGGCGAATCAAAGTTTCAGGAACTTGCCATTGAAAAGACATGGGATTCAAAAATTGATATTTTTAGATTTTGCGACATAAAAATACTGAGTTTTGGTGGTGTTTCACTAACCTACTAGATGCTCAAAATTAAAATTATTGTTGATTGATGTAAATAATAATAAAAAATTTCATTTACATCTAGTGTGCTGACGAAACAACAAAAAAACTAACAACTCTCTAGTCACGGTTTTCGAACAAAATTCGTATACTGGTGTTTGTTTTTCAGTCACCGATGCCAAATCACCATGACAAGTTACACGATTGAGCAGCACGTCCAAATGATAAAACTTTATTGTCAAAATGAATGTTTATTAGTACAAACGTTGAATGCGTTGCACCTGTTTTACAGCAGACGCGGTGGTCCTTCAAAGACGACTCTCCAATGTTTGGTGGCCAAATTCGAGACAAGCGGTTCGATAAACAATCAGGCAACACTCGTACGTCAAAGGGACGCAAGATCAGTGATCAACTTGATCCTTCACCCGTACAAGATCCAATTGATCCAGGAGCTCAAAGTTAATGACAATAGACAACACCGTTTCTACGCTGACTGTTAACAAGCAACATTGCATACTAACCGATTTTTTTTAGCCAAAATTGTATGATATACGTGCCACACAGCAGACGCAACGATGGACATACTGCATGTAGGGTTATCTCTCGCAGAGGTGACGTGAATTGGCCACCGTGATCGTGCGATTTGGCTCCGCTAGACTTTTTCTTGAGGATTTTCCTCAAGTCGCAGGTCTACGCCAATAAGCTGCAATCGACTGATGCTCTTAAAACCAACATAGCCAATACCATCGCTCAAATTTAGCCGGATCTATGCAGCAGAGCCATTAAAATTGGACCACTCGGATCCGTGTTACCGTGAGAAGCCGCGGCGGACATTTAAACGATGTTATATTCCATAACTAATGGCAAACATGGGCCTTATAAATAAAAAAAAATCGTTAATACCTCACACACAGCTTATTTTATTCCATTTCAACTGCGACCCGCCCAAATTATTTGCGCAGTATTCGCAATCGACATATGTATTCGTACGAATTATTGAACGTACTTATACGAATTATTGAACAGATTTCAATAATTCGTATAAATATTTACCTTTGACTAAAAATGGCAATTTGAATTGTACTTCTAAATTTTATGTCGATTACTATAAGATCTATGAAATTTACGCAAATGTTAAAACTGTAGGCACTTTTAAGAATTTATAATGAATTTAACACAAAACTGTCTGTATTTTGCCTTAAACGTTTATTGAGTATATTGTAAAGCACATCAACCTCCGATAACCGTTAAAAAATTTAAAAAAAGATTATTATGACAGCTGAACCTCAACCGTGTGGCACCTATTCTCACGAGACTAGGGGATTGGGAAAAATATCTTCATATCTGTTCTGTCTATCTTGTATTTTACTGGCCTACTGATAGAATTATAGTTTAAAATAATTAATTTTGGTACAAAGTTAAATGGGAAATTATTTTCCCCTATAAAAATTTCGTGGAATAAAAATTGGTTCCGATTGTTCCGAATATATTTACGAAATGGTATGAAAATATTTGTCCCAACTTTATATTCCCAGAAAAAGCCAGACTGGGGCTTGAAAATATGCAAATTTATATAAAGAAAGTGTTGTCACCGGAAATGTACATGTGAGATTTATGGCATTATGACACTGGCTAATTTTCAGCGTCTGAAAAATCCAAATGAAGTGAGAAAAATAATATGTATATAAAATATTAATAGGCGTGAGTGCATACAATATATCAATAATTTTGTACCAAAATTCAATAAAAAAAGCCGCCCAACGAGCAATTCTAGCAGTTTAGAATTATGTTGGAATACTTTTTGTTTGACATCTCCATTTTTTTTATAAACTACACGCAAAACGAATATTTTATCAAAAACGGTTTCAAACAATTTTTAACATTTTGATTGGTACATAAAATGTTTGTTTACCAACAAAATGTACATGACATTTGAAAAATTATGTTGTCTCTTTCATTTTACTTGTTTCTGTCCTACTCACCGTTTACTTTTTTTATTGCACTTTTTCAAGCCATAGTGTCATAATACCATAATCAAATAATTTGTTTTATATAAATTAATAAAGTTACTAAATTGTATCATGCAATATTTTGTTCGAGTTATACACTAGGCCAGACCACAGACATTATAACGAGTAGTGACATAAAGGCCCCCAATAATGGCCTGATAAATAAAAATAATCGCATCGAAAAGCTCTAAGGACTTTTACTTTTGATAATACGATCTAATAATCCATTAAATCGATAGTTGATTCTAAATATTTCACTAAATATCTGAATTGACCACGATAAGCCACGATCTCATACTACAGTTAGCCGTAACTAGCGGCGCACAAAACCATTAGCTATTTAGACCTTGAGGTTTTCAATTTTTTTCGAAAAAACACAAGCTCGATGTGCCATAACGCTACAACAGCTAAATAATGGTCTTGGAGACCATTTTTGGTGAGAGCATTTCTTAGGCATCCATCATTTGATATTTATATCACCAACCGGGTAAAACGTCTAGGATTTCACCAATATTAACAACATAAATATAGTTTGAAGTTTGAACTGAACAGTAACTGAAAATTATTTCTTGATGGATCGGATGTAGGCTTAATTACTTCGAACAAACTATATCAAGCTAAGATTCCACAAGGACGGTATGAAAAAGACGGAACTCATTGATAGCGTAGAGCTTTACTTGCAATGTCTGCAAAATAGTTAGCTCACTGTGTTATCCAGTTTATATTTAACATCCAACGAAACCGACGCCTTATGTATTGTCGAAAAAAGTGAAACCAGTAATGCAATTTTTTTTATAACTTCTGATAAAATAAAAGCGTAAAAAAATTTAGTTGATGGGGGTTCCGCAAGTTGTCAAAATTAGTTTAGAAACGATTGGCTAACTCTATAGACAAAACATAATCGAAGCTCATGTCAAAGTATACCTTTTCAATGGAATATTTGGCGATATTAAAGCGAAACCTGATTTTTGGTCTGCTTCGTTCATGTTCGTCGACGTACAATGAAGCAATCTTTAAATTCACTTAATTAACACATATTATTACAATAAATATATACTCAAAACTCAACCTATGGATCAGTCTATAAAACCGTTTGTGTGTACGATGTATGTATGGTGCTTTGTTACTTTTACTGCTTTTCAAACAACATATAATATACAGGCATAATTTTAAAAAAATGTATTTAGATATTAAAACCGATTTGATTATTAGTTTTTCCATTTCATAAATATTTGCTTTAGACAGTTTTAAACAAGTGGTATAATATGCGAATCGAGTGTAACACAACAGCTGTGTAAAACTGATACGTCTTGTGATTATTTATTTTTGCTATATGGCTCAAAGGCGGTATAGTCTACTCATATCTTTTGTAAAACTTGAACCTCTTGTTTGTTGTATATACGTACAGCCGGTGATGGAAATTGAAATCGGTTCGAATATCAAAAAAACAAATTCAACTCACTCTAAAATCTTAGGGGGTTATATGTACCGGCGGTTTAAGTAATTTCTAGTGTTTTGTTCTTTGAAAAAAGACTTTTAACGCCTTTAGTTGGTATGCTGTTTGTATAGTTTATACATAAGGCAAAATAACGTGGATTTATAATAGATATAATTCTCTACTGTAAACTGGTTAAATATTATATACTTGCTCGAATCTAGTACAGAGTATTTCTGTTTGTATATTTTTTTCCTGGAATCTGGTAAATCGCTACCTTAGTATAACACATTTAACTAACGTTTTAAGGATGAAACACATCGAGCAGCAGCAGCGAGCAGCAAATTCAAATATTACCTTATTCGCTTATGTAACGATAATCATAATTTGAGTATCAATATAGGTATGTATTTTCAATAAAATAAATCAAATATTTTCTAATTTTAATAGAAAAATTTAGATTTAAAAAAATTATATTGAATGAAGTTGCATCTATCGCGGCATCAATACATATGTTCCACACTCAGCAGAATAAATTTACTGCACTTGACTCCTAATCATAACCTCGATAAATTTCACACAATTCTATTTACAACTAAAACAAAACAATCTGCTGCGCTGCAGCCGTTAGTGTGGAATGCGTGGAATATGTCGCGCTGCTCTTGGTGTGTTTCATCCTTTAGACATTGCAAAGTATATATTTCGGCTTAGATTTAAGTATTCCAAATTTAATCGGTTTCCGTTTTCCAAAATAGTTAGGAAAAACACAATTTTCAGTCAGTTTGATACACATAAATGCGAAACACCGGTCTGTAGTTTGTTCACAATTTTGTGACAGATTAGTACTCAGTTTAAAGTGAAATGAAATTTTATTTGGAGAAATTTTATTTAGATAAATATGTTTAGTTTATATAAATAAATTAAATATTGGTTTTACTTAAAATTTATAGATTTATTTTTTTTTTATTGTCAAACACAATATTTTCACATGAAAATAATTAGGATAGTTTATGCGTACCATCTTTGATGTATTGAAAACGCTTGAATTTTTCACTGGTGAACTGAGTACTAAAAATGAAAACAAAAGTGAAAATTTTCATTCCTAATTTTACTTGGTAAGAGAGATTAAGCTGTCTCCGAACTAAAATGCACAATTTGTTTGTTTACATTAGCGAATGTTTTCGAAAGATTAGATGATTGAATTATAACACAGAATCCGCCAGTTTACACGAATTGTGATTCAACCAAAAATTTCTCCAATTCTTCCCCCCCCCCCCCCCCCCTGCCTATAAACAAAATTTTAGTTTATTGGCAGGGGAAAAGAGGAGAAGAAATTTTTGGTTGAATCACAACTCGTGTAAACAGGCGGAATCATTGCACGAAGTCCTTTTCCGAAAGGGCTACTGTGCCAATAAGAGAATCGTTTTGTTCCGTATATGGAGGAAAAAATAATTTTTTGTCACATGGGTTTTTACGCGATTAGTGTGAAAATGCCATATTCGTTTCGCTCAAGCATCCAATATAAAATGAAATAAATAATTTTACAAATACATAGACACGTGCCGCACTTGAGTTTTGCCTGGAAAGGCAAATACTGCTTGAGTTATGTTGCAAAACACAGTATCCGGAAAGGCTAATAGTATGCTACTAGATTCAAGGCAAAAATGGCCGCACTTTCTTTGTGGAGACTACTTATTCAAATAAGTGGCCTCGCGGGCATACTTATTTTAATAAGTAACTCCCCACAAATAAATATTCATTTCGGAATGGGGCTGAGGGTGTTTTCCAAATACCGACTTATTACCGTACAGACCTTTAGATTTATTTGGCGCCATCTTAAATAAGTCGGCCAAGTCATTCCAATCCATTATATCGACTTATTTGTGACATATTAGCAAAACGCTATTTTTATTATATGGAAGAAAACAACTTCTTGGCGTATTGGTCATTATTACTAAAAATCAACTAATTTTCCAATTAATGATTAAATATATTTTCCGCAATATCAGAAGCTTTCCCTCAATATCAGGAATTTAGACTATGATCTGCAAAATATATGGTGTTCCGAAAACATTCCGACATTTTCGAAATAGCACTCTTCGAATTAGACGAATGAGGCAAATCGTTAAAAATTTAAATATCACCACAGTAATAAAACCGCATACAATAGACCGAGATGTTTAGTATTTTATTATTCAATAATGGTTTACCACTTAAAAAGGAGGTTAACTAACCTCATCGATTCACACTGACAATAATTCATCATCGAACACTCGCTTCCGCCCACTGTTTGATTATACAATATCCCGCGTCTGGCATAAAAAATGTAATTTAAATTCCATTTCGTTTCCAGCTGAACTTTTCTTAAGCGTTTCAAAACCCCTCCAACCTCTATAACCAGTTTCCCTACATTTAATTCCGTTTTTTAAATGTTAGAAACCACAGGCGGGATTAATAAAAGAATTTAAGATCGATTTAGCATTAGCATCTTAGAAAATTTCTATGTTATGATGATTCTCTGGTGTAATATAAACCAATAGGAAGGCTAGTATTAACGCCTTAGCGTGTAGTTTGTAAGTTTAATTTTAAATCATTCTGTGGTGTTTTACAAGGTCTAGTTCGGTTTTAAGCCTGAAGTGTGTATTATTTTAACAGTAGTAAATACTAGTACCAACAGTAAAGTACCATTAAAATGGCGTTTCTAGTTGGGTTTGACCATTATATTAGTTCGGGAACGCCTATGTCTATTCTATTTAATGAAGTCACTTATTTTGTGTCATAAAATTCTTTTTTTCTTTTATTCTGTCTGTTAAAATTTACTTGTGTTTTAAATACCACTACAACCACACAGCATTGTACTCAAATCAGGAATAATTTAAGTTACGGTTTTTAGCGGTTTAGAATAAAGGTACGAATGCTGGACTCAGTTTCAAATTAAATAAAAATATCTACTGTGACATTATCTTTGTACCTTAGGAGTTGATGTATAGTCTCTCAAAGTCGAGTTCAGACCACAAGCCACTAGCATAAAAAGAAAATCCTCGTGACATTCCTTTTATGTATCTAAAGTAATTGCAAAAGCTTGTCCGTGGTATATTTATGAATATTCTAAACTAAATTTTAAAACTGTCTGCATACCACTATGATCTCTTGTAAAATAGTCAATTTTCATTACAGCATTGAAAATTTTATGTTATTAAATTGATAAATATTCCTAAGTTCTATAAGTATTTATCTGAATGAAGCATATTGTTGCTGTTTACTGTACCGTATTCATTAGGTGTAGTACGGCATCAATTTTTTAGTTGTAGCCAAATTAGTTCGCGTGCTCTTCGTAAAAGCCTCATTCCACTCCAACCAAAAGTTGTGACATTTTACACTAAATTTCTAGCGAACTGGCATTTAGAACAGTTTATTGACGGAAAAGTTGCTCATCTACAGTTTTTCAGAATTGCATAGGTATATATATTACATTGTTCCAAATGTTATATTCTGTATTTTTAAAATACCTGTCAATTACATTTATTTTTTTGCAACATTAAATAAAATTTTTGGTGTAAAACATCTTTATTCTACCAGAAAAGTTTTCCTTGTATTCTTTCTGTTGCTAATACAGAATCAATACATAAAATTTGCATTAACGTATAACAGAAACAGCGAAAACTAAAATGTAGAAAAAAAATCCCATTAATGCTGAAGAACTATATAATTTCGCCACAGGCCATTAAAAGTAAAAATTGGAAATATAGAAGTGTTGTACATATATAATAATAATGTATGTATTACACACATGTGTTCAAATAATATTATCAACTAAAACGTTGAAAAATACAGGCACAGTAGATATTTTCATGTGCACGGGCGAAAAGCACAATGGGTGTAGTTATAAAGCTTTTTTATATATACATATATCGATAATAATATTGTTTCAAGCCGATTCGATTTTAATAGTAAAACCCAAATTCTCTCTCTGTGTTTTACCCACCTTGACACATAAGACCGTGTGTGGTAATAGTTGCAAGCAATAGTAATTTATGAAAAAACATTTATTTTCAATTCGATTTTAGCTGTAAATGTTTATGTTATATTGACAAATTTTTTTATATATTCGTATTTTGTTGTAAGCGAAACACACGTAAAAGGAAAGATGGACGTGTTTCACCATCGCAATTTACTACTAGTTTACACGATTAGTTTTTTTACATTCATTGCTGTTAGTTACACGGGCGATTGTATTACGTTCATAACATTTGAAAGCGCCGCAACATGTAGCAGATCTGTATCAAATAGGATTAGGTTTTCAACATCAACCAAAATTGTCCACGTAATTAAAATATAAAACAGCCAGTTCACGCATAATAAAATGATATACAATAACCAGCATATTAACTTAATGCGGATTACATACATCTTATTTTACAAACAAATCATATAATCGAGCAACCAAACCCCGATATCAAATTTATAAAACATGAAACTATTTTTACAGCAGAAAAGAACTAATTAAGCATTTTAAATTAAAAAAATTTGCTTATGCTTAACTTAATTAAATTTTTTGTCTTGTTTTGATTTGAGTCTTCTTCTTAATTTTATTTTTATAGTTGGCGTTGTACTTATTATAATAAACCAGCATACTATGCAGAATATACTAAGATCAATCTAGTTTATAAAACTTCAACCAGGCGTATTGGGTTTTAAAGGTAAAAACGGTAATGTCCCATTGAGCAAGCGGTTTATTCCTCATTGTTTTGAACGAGCCTTAATACTTATACGACATCCAATGAGGATGAAAACAATAAATTATTTCAAACGAAGCCAAGACTTAAATATTTGTTTAACTTCTTGTTATCTTAAAAATCAAAAAATGTATGATTCCTTATAAAGGTGGACGCACAACAACAAATATTACTGCTTTTATAATATTTTGGTATTGCTGTTAACCAACTTTAAACACTGACGTTTCATAACCCTCAATTTTGATGTTGGCACAGTATAGCACTTAAAATTCAATTACCTAAAATATTGCGACGACTGTGGGACTATTAAAGACCACTGCAATTGATTACAGCTGGGCAAGTTAGGATTTTAAATTCAGTACAAATCCAGTACCTAAGGGTCTCAAAATTTTGTAACAGTTGCGTTAGAGAAACACGGAAAAACACCGTAGTCCTGTGCTACACGAAATTGGAAGTGACCAAAAATAAAGAATTTCATAATAACGTAAAATATTATACGTAAGTATATATATGCAGATTTTTGGAATAATTTATTTTAATTTTGAAAAATTATATTTTCTTCATTCATAGCAATCAAAATATTTTATTACTGAGATTTTAATTTAATTTTTTTAAGCTCCGCAATAGGCCAATATGTATTCAAATTCGGATTTGAACCACTCAATCGGTAGTGTTGGCATTGTGATTAACGTGTTTAATTTTAGTTGATGATCCGTTTTGCCCTTAGTAAATTGAACCCTTTTTTAAATGATTTTAAAAAAAATCGTTTTGAAAGATGGTATTCATTTATTTTGTTTTTTATGAAGTTCTAGAATATGGTGAAAAGGGTCCAAGAACCTCGTCTAACGTAAATGTTTCGACTTTTTGTAATTTTTAATATTTTCTTGATCAATGATTGTTATCACGAAAAAAAACAGGGAAGGTGAACTTTTCTTAGATATGAGACTCGTAGCTTAATATATTTAAAGTCATGAACTGCTCAACGCTTTACCATAAATAATAAAAGGCGCTTAAAAATCTATGTAAAAAATGTATGTGAGCGCGCGCATCAGTTGAACACGGCTGAACCGATTTGGCTCAATCTTTTTTTTTGTGTTCACAATTACCAGTGGCACTATTCTGGTAATTCCCCGGGAATAGGGAACTGGGGAAAAAATTTATATGTAATATCTGTTTAAATATTTTTTTCCGGCCTACTGAGGAGAAAAATTTGATGCAAATATTTATAAATTGGAAATAATTTTTCCATACCTAAATTTTCAAGGAAAATTATTCCCGAATTAATTTTGTTTTCAAAAAAATTAAGACTAACTTTTTACCTCAGTATGCCAGAAATTTTTTTTTAAAATAAAAATTACATATAAAATCTTTCCCCAATTCCCTATTCCCGGGGAATTACCAGAATAGTGCCACAGGAGATGGTTCTTGCGAAAGAAAATTTTTTTCACCGGAAAAGTCGCAAAACCCGAAAAATCGAATAAAAAGCTTTCTTTATATGAATTTTGTACATACTTTTTATATGAGACGGGTGGTGCAGTGGTTTAAGCTTCAGCGCTTGCGCTGGTAGGAACTGCATTCGAATCCCACCGGAATGTAGGCAAATTAGTATTCTGTTTTTTATCCATCTACATAAGTATTTATTTTATCTATTTATTTTCTCTATCTATCTATCTATCTAAATATATAAAAATGGTGTAAAAAAATGTATGTGTGCACATCAGTTGAGAACGGCTGAACCGATTTGGCTCATTCGTTTTTTGTTGTGTACGCAATTGCCACGAGATGGTTCTTCACCAAAAAAATCGGAAAATTCAGAAATTCGAAAAATGATGCTTGTACAGGGTTCCGACGGTTCGCGCGTATCCGACCCAGATGGTATTTTAGAAGAGAAAAATTGGAAAATCTGAGTGGAAAACTGGGAAACTTCCGGAAAAATTCAAGAAAATTGAATATTTTTTTTCTATGAAATTTTGAAATGTTTGTATGTTTTGATGGTTTTGGACGCTGTGAAGCGTGAAGAGTCGATGCAAAGCTTGAAAAATCTCAGAAAATCGTGAAATAATTGATAAAAACATAAATTTAACGAGAAAAATAAGAGATGGCACTGAGGTGTGATCATTAATGCTCTAACCCAGTAGATGGCATTGTACGTTGACTTGGGCGTTGTGCAATTCGACAGGTGTCCTTTCCGCAATATCATTTTCGATTGAACGAACGTGTAATTTTTCTTTTTTTCTTGCTGCTATTAAATTGGAAATCTAAGTATTAATTCACTGTTTTATGATATTCGGATTGTGTGCATTGCAAAGGGCCATTATTACAATCATATGAAGTTCGCTGTGATTTTTACGATTTCGATAATTTTTTCTAAAAATTTAATGGTGCGTGACAAGTGCGGTTATTAAATTTAATTGCGGGATTGAGATTGATTCGATCGGTAAGTTCTTTTTTGTGGATTAATGATTGTCTGCCGTGTGCCGACATTGCAAAACATTGTTTTTTTTTATTATTCTGGGATTCACAGAAAATATACTTTCCTTTCTGTTTTATGCATTATTCTATTTTCTCTTTTTTTCTGTTTTATGCTTTATTCTATTTGAATTAAATGTGGAAAGTCGTATTACATAGTCAGGTTAGTGAAATTTTGAAAATATGTATTATTAAATTTTGGGTACTTGTATAGATGTTTTCGTATACATAATATGTATGTATTTATCATTTGCAATAAATTCAATGAACTGATGTTTAAAAAAATTGTTTTCTGGTACATCAAAAATATTATTTTCTGGCCTACTGAGACATCAAGTACGATCAAAATTTTTATAATTTAGGAAATATTTTTTCCGTATCGAAAGTGGATAGGAAAATATTCACAATTTAATTTTGTTGTTGAAAAAATTTACACCAACTGTTTATCATAGTATGCCAGGAAAACATTTTTGTGACAAAAATACTATTAGATGCAAGTCGAAATCGATCGAGTGATTTTTTAAACTTTTTGAACAAATTTTTTAACTAAAATATTCAAAAAACTAATTTTTGCGAAATAAAAAACAAGTGTTTAATAAAATGTGTTTATTAAGGCGTCAAAATTCACGCCAACCCAATAATTTTTTGATATAAACATAAACTTCTATTTTTAACTTGCAATTTACAAATGTGTGAAAGAGAAAACAAATAATTCTATGACTCAAATTGATTATATTTTGACTAACGGATCAATTGATGACTGGTCCCATATTCTTCTCAAATGGCAGTTAGTTTAACTTTAAAACAAACAGGCCGGGTATTGTATATATCTATACTGTAAACCAGTTCCTTTATAAGAATTTTGGATGGCATGTTCTCGATCGTTCTGTTTTAGTATAATGTAAATATTTGTTGAAAATTAAACATTATTTTCCCAATTGATAAATAAATATTTTTTAATTCTATTTTTATATAGCTAATATTTTTTATTTTTTTTTTATATTCGCGAGCCATTTATATTCCACCAACGTGACATAAGCTGAGCTAATTCCACAAAAACGATTTATTCTTTAATTAAAACTATTAAATATTAACAATAAGTATAAATATTATTTTTCATTTAAATACAAATAAAATTTACTATTAAGTTCAATTATTCAATAATTATTGAATAATCTAAAACAAGTCACATATGAGTCACTTACGAACGATCCTATCCTCGTCACATATGGCAAGTAAAATAGTAGTAATCGTTCGTGACTTGTCATATACGATTCATCTATGAACTTCTTACACTAAACATCTTAGGCATGACACGCATGCATATTAGGCCTACTTTCTGATACAATTCTATATACGTATCATGCGTGATAGTCATGCATGAGTTATTAGTCTTTCTCACAAGGTATTTCTGCTTGGTATATAAATGCTCAAAGCATGAGACGTTGTACAGTACCGTTAAAAAAAATTCAATTATTTAAAAAAAAAAGATACTGATAGAATTTGTTTTACCTGAAATTGAGGTTTCTGGGGAAAATCGAGACTCGGTTAATCTAGTAATAAAACCGTAGAATAATTGCAATTCCTAAAGCTACACTCGTCAACTAAACCTTTTACAACATTGTTGTATACATCAAGCACCGCAGACCAACATAGAACCAGGTTATTTTTCACAACGTGTAGATGGTTCATTTCGATATTGGGCAAAACAAAAATTGATTTCAATGTTAATAATATTTCGTTTTTTTCACATAAAAATGTCGAAAACAACTCAAATTATTAAGCCCAAGAGCCAAGCTCCAATACCAATGAAAAAACCTATTACGAATAATCTAATCATGTTTGGAGAGACGAATAGAAATTTTGCAACCTGTTTTATTATTGTTTCGCTTACGATACAAAATATTTTACGCGAACCTGTCATGTCCGACATAACCATAAAAGAGATCATTCGAACGTAATTCTCGCAAAAAGTACGGCTAAAATACGTTTATGAAAGACGAACATCTTAAATTTTATGAAAAATTTCAATTTTATTCCTTTTTTACATACTTACGAATATGTAGTTGGTTGATAGAAGTCAATTTGGCTTTCGTTTAGATTTAATTTAACTTTATGGGCTGTTCTCATTTATCTTTTTTCTTACATATTTTATATCCTGTACATATTATATGTGTATTTATGTTGCTACCTAACATATGTCTAGATGTTACATACTCGAGAAATATTTTTTTATTGTTCGTATGGCTCTTGGGTTTTTATGTAGGGCGCCTTCAAATTCAATTATTTCAAGGTCCAATTACTCACGTTCTTGGTTTGGAAGAAGTACGTACTCATATAAATTACATGTGAATGGAGATATAAAACGAATATGTACATACATATAGATATACAGAGCTTTTCTATTTTCGGGTAGGTTTTTCTTATTTTTGTTTTTCGATGAGTTTTCGTTTTGAAATGGATATTTTATTACACATTACAGTGTTTTTTATGATGATCCTCTCTAAACTGAGGGAAAAACAAATTGGAAAATATCAACATTTCACTGTCACATATCAATTGTTTATTTGACCGAGAAAACGTATAATATTTGTATACATACTCGGATATGTATACAGAAGGGAGCACCATAAGACACATTCATATCTTCATTTTGATATAAAATAAATTAAATATTGTTGTTTAAATGATTTTTATCTTGGGATCATTTCAATAATCTTATTATTTGAACAAGCGATGCCGTTTCATCTTTGGCGAGCAATAATATTATTTTATGTGGAGGCGCATATCTCACAATATATGCAAATCTCATCAGGATAATAAAACATGTTTATTATTGTTATTATTAGTGAAGCAATGATTGTTGGTTGTGGTTTACATTGGTATCATTTCAGCAAGGAAGCTATCTATAAATATTCCACATAATGTTATACATTTAAAATCCTCTTAAATGAAACCGTATAGAAGCAAAATACTAAATACGTTTGTAGAATATAGACACGGTCAGTTTAGGTAAAAATGATATTTATTTAGAAAATATATTTTGCTTCAACAGGAATAAAATTTCATTTAGATAATGCAAGGTGGTTTCGAACTTGCTGTTTCCCCAATTTAAAGATAATTTTGATCTAGATTTCAACAAGTTTCCTATACTCGTGCAAATTAACCTACTAAGTAGTAGATGTGAAATGCAAACCTAAACACTTTTTTTAATTATTTACAAAGTACAATCTAACCGTACACAATAAGAAAACTAGTAAATTGAATAAAACTTGTTATCTTCACACTTAACAATAAGACACGTTCTTATGTTAATTCCCTGCACACCCTACACTCCGTCACTAAATTTATAACATTACTCAGTTTTACTTATGTTACTACACGTGTCTGTATATATAGTAGTAGAAAATGTACTATATACATTGTACTTTAATGTATCAAATTTAAAATTTTTTGCTTGTGGATTTTCTATATATACTATACGGGTATAATGTAGTAAATGTTGATGTTGTGTACCAGCAAACAGCAGCCATTTAGTAGTCCAAGTAAAAGATGTAGAAAGTGTATGTGATGCGCATTTTATGCAATTTTTTATGTATTTATTTTTGCGTTATGTATGTACATAGTGAACTACTATTAATGTAGTACGTACATATAATAAAAATAAAATTCTTTATGTTGTGTTGTGCGATAATGTTTCTATGCAATTCACTGAGAGATGCAATGGCGTAAAAAGCTCAAAAATCAAGCTACGTAGGTAAGAAACTCTCAAAAAATTTAGTCCGGCCTAAATATTTTCGAATCCAGTGAACTTCAAAAATAAATAATTAATTTAACAATTTTCGCATTTTAAGAATTTCAATTTTTTAGGACTTTAACACACGCACGTAAAAGGGACCACCCAAATAAATTTTCTTTTTTATAATACGAATATCTCTTGAAGGCGAAATTATATTTACATCTGTTTCCTTTACAAATTTTCAACACTTATTGGGGGTACTAATTGAAAATGCGGGATTTTTTTCTATTTTTGAACGTTTATTCTGAAAAAATGGTAACAAATGAATTATTCAAAATATTGTCCATCGCTAGCCACAACTTTTTCCCATCTTTCTGGCAATTTACGGATACCGTCGCGAAAAAATTCGGCCGGCTTGGCTGCTATCCAGTCATCGACCCATTTTTGGGCTTCTTCGTAAGAATGGAAGCGCTGGTCAGCTAGGTCATGTGTCATCGATCGGAAAAGGTGGTAATCGGAAGGAGCAATATCTGGGCTATACGGCGGGTGGGGTAAGACTTCCCATTTCAGCGTTTGTAGGTATGTTTTGACCGGCGCTGCAACATGTGGCCGAGCGTTGTCATGTTGCAAAATTACTTTGTCGTGTCTTTGCTCGTATTGTGGCCGTTTTTCTTTGAGTGCGCGGCTCAAACGCATCAATTGAGTTCGGTATAGTGCTCCTGTGATGGTTTCGTTCGATTTCAATAGCTCATAATACACCACACCCAGCTGGTCCCACCAAATACAGAGCATGAGCTTGGCGCCGTGAATATTTGGTTTGGCCGTCGATGATGATGCATGGCCGGGGTAACCATATGATTTTTTGCGCTTCGGGTTATCGTAATGGATCCACTTTTCATCACCAGTGACAATGCGATGCAAAAAACCCTTCCGTTTTTGCCGTTCGAGCAGCAGTTCGCATGCAAAAAAACGGCGCTCGACGTCTCTCGGCTTCAGCTCATACGGCACCCAATGTCCTTGCTTTTGGATCATTCCGAGGGCTTTTATACGATGGGAAATGGCTTGTTGTGTCACTCCCAATGAATCTGCGAGCTCTTGTTGAGTTTGACACGAGTCTTCATTGAGTATTGCCTCCAATTCAGCATTCTCAAACTTTTTCACTTGGCCCGGCCGCTCTTTGTCCTCAACGTCAAAATCACCACTTCTAAACCGCACAAACCATCTCTCGCACGTTGAAACCGATGGAACATGACTCGGATAAGCCTCGGAGACCAATCGATGTGCTTCAGCAGCACTTTTCTTCAAATTAAAGAAGTAAATTAAAACTTCCCGCAAATGCTGTTTTGTTGGCACGAAACTCGACATATTGAGAGCTCAAAAAAACTATGAATTTGACACTGCGGCAAATTGACACATACTGAAAATTAAAACTATAAGACGTAGCTTTGACATGAACATAGTCACAGTACTGCCTGATGCGTATAGCGTTAGTAACGCCATCTGTTATCAATCCCGCATTTTCAATTTGTACCCCCAATATTATTTTGTGAATTTGTTAGTATGATATTTAAAGTTTTGACACTCGTGACAAACTTTTAGTCTGAGATTTCGCTGAAAATACTCATGAAATTTTCATCAGATGTCGTTTGGAACTAGACTATGAATTTTATGTTTTGTCTATTATAGTTTTTATTTTAAATTAGTTTGCTACAAATTTTTAATGATTTTGCCTCTGTTTTCCAAACATGAGATTGAGATTTTTCACTCATTTTGCAAAATCATGTGTACCGTAATATTCAAAAGTGAATTCTTTGTGAAAATTTCAAACTTGGCGAAAAAATCGAAAAATCATCAACTCGAATGGCGCCGACTTCAAATGGCGCCGAAACAGGGACCAGATGTCCACGTTTTAATTTTTTAATTCGATTTTCGGGGTCGGTTTGATTTGGCTACCGATTTTTCGCGATTGATTTCTTTTAATTAATAGATTCTCGGGATTAACAGTACTACATCGCCGACGAGGAACAGTTTGGAGAACACTTTGATAAAGCATATTATTCACGTATTATTATCACGGTTTTAAAAGCGGTTGATTGCTTATAATACGTCCTCTAGTTTTACTTAAAACTGTTATAAACACAATTTTATGCACTGGTTCCTGTTAGATTTTCTACTGGACCAACCACGACAAAATGTTGTAAACAACACATGGTTGTAAGGTATGACATCACAGAATCATAATGTATAATTACGGTCATAAATACGTTAGAAATGCGCTTTATTAAATACTGTTAAATTATAGTTGTATGTAAATATTTTGTTTCGGGTACCACGCGGATCACTTAACTATCCTGTCACTAACCTTATATTAATAGCAAGCTTTCTTTAAATTAAATAATTAATTTTTAATATTACCTTTATATACATTGGATAAATTATAAATATCTTTTACATTAAGGGCCTAGGAATTAACATATTGCTAATTATTATTACTTTTTGCATATATATTGAGAAATATTTGTGGAATCGTAATTTTCTCTTACTCACCTATTCATACAAATTACCTTATCATTGATCATATTGGTTCTCAATTTACAATACACATTAAACATTTTCGTTTTGGTTACTTTATAAGCGACTAATATATTGGCGTTACTTGGATTTCTTTAATTAGTGATTATTTCGGAATTTATTCTTGAATTACCTATAGTCTTAAACATTATGGGGAATGATTATCAACCCTTACTGGGATTAACCCCGGAAGAAATTGCAGTGGAATGTGCAATTCGGGGAATAAAAACTTCAACTGTGAATTATAACGAAACCTTGTTGAACATTTTAAAATAAGAATTGTTGGATCCCTCAAAAGGGCCTACGAAAACGCACGTTTCAAACCACCGAGAAGAACTCGAATTGTGTAAGCAAAACTTTAGCGCATTGAGTGAACGGATAAATAATGAACAGATTACTCTTCAGGATTTGCATTCTAGCGATAATCAACTAAAACATTGGAGAGGTCGTACTCAACGCCTAAAAGGTTGCTTTCACCAGGCCAATGACATAGACAAACTGTTGAATCACTTTAGAAGGTTGAAACAAATTGTTGAATTTAAGAGAGATGACTTGGCTCAAGCTCAAATAACCAAGCCCGTGGTTGCGACTACCGAAGATCAACAGTTTTTAGCAGATTTAACAACATCCAAATTAAACGAGGCACCTGAGGAAGTAAAAATTTCCACCATCTCCACGACAGTTGTTCAGACCTACCCTAGCATTACACTAGGACATTCGTTCGCCTCCGATTATAATTACAATTACCATCAACCGCGGAATATCTATACTACTGCTATAACCCGCCCTCAGGTAGCAACATCATTCTCGAATATTGCACCTCCTGGTACTAGCCTTTATCCAACACCCATAGTTTATTTACCGGTATCGTCCGGAATACCGTATGCTATTTCGAGTCAAAATTATACCGGAACCCTTTCGAAGAATTTACAAGGTGCTGGTATGTCAGTTAACCACCGTTCAATTCCACCTAGTGGACATCCGACTGGTAGTAATGAATCGGCTAAAACTTTTACACCCTATATAAAAATGAATGATCCTACGTGGAAATTATCGTTTTCGGGACTCCGTGATGGACTAGACGTACATGATTTTATTTTTCGAATCGAGTCCCTAGCTAGTAGAGAAAATGTTACGATAAACCATTTGGAAGCACTTATGCCTAAGTTGTTAACGGCCACTGCGGAAAAATGGTATTGGGTATTCGTTCGTAAATTTCCAAATGCCTCTTACTTCCAATTAAGGCAGGCAATAATTGATAGGTTCAGCAACACTGAGTCAGATCGATCTTTACGTAGGGCTATACAAAATAAAAAGCAAGGCGACCGAGAAAGCATAGGACACTATATTTTAGAAATGGAGAGCCTGAACGGCAGATTAATGAAACCATATAATGACGAAGAATTAATCGAAATTATCAGGGACAATATGGGAGTACAATATCGGGAGGTTACATTGGCTACACCATCTTTCACTGCGGATGAGCTGCGTGTAGTTTGCGAGCGTTTTGAGAAACTGTGGGATTTAACGAAAAATAAACCGATGGGAGCGTCGCGACAACCAAGATATGTTAATGTATCGGAATGTCTGGCAGACCCAGGACATTTAACCCGTCAACACGCGAATGATTTCGTATCTCGGGAACAGTTGGATCAAGATACTTCAGACGAAATGCACCTTGCAGCCATTACAAAATCGAGAGCTAATTACAGCAAACCTTCCGGATCAGTGTCTATACCATCAAATAATCTGGTTTGTTGGAACTGTCGAGACTTGGGGCACAGATACCAAGACTGTCACTTTCCACCCCAAGGGGTGTTTTGCTACGGTTGTGGTAAAAGTGACATAATTAAGCCCCAATGTCCGAATTGTCAAAAGTTTATGTCGGGAAACCGTGTTACGGGCGTGAGCAATACGGGACAAGCACGCCCGGTACAAATTCTGTCCCGACTGTCGCAATCGGACAAACCAGTAATTCAGGAAACAGTAGATTCGGCAACGATTACTCAATTTTCCCCTCAAAAGTAACTCAGACCGATCCTTTAGAAGACGACGCGTCCGATTCGAAAAGAACGCCAAGTACTAGACCCGTAAAGGCTGAGGCAATAACTATTTCGAATAATTCAACTTCTAGCGCAATTGTCAATGACTCAATTCCAAGATCTAAACCTTTCAAGCACAACCGGAAACGGCGCTTCGTTCAATACTTTAAATTTCGAAGAACGCTCAAACGCGCTTGTGCAGAAACAGTAATATCCACTTTAGATGACCCTCGTCCTTATATTGTCATCAGTATAGCAGGCTTCTATATTCGGGGTCTGTTAGATAGCGGGGCGTCGATAAGCATCCTTGGTCGCGATTCTCTCAAATTTCTAACTGATTTGGGCATCGCTTATAAAAAAATAACCTCCGAAGTAAAAACGGTAGACGGAACCAAAAACCAGATAATCGGATCCGTCGACGTGCCCGTAAAGTATAATAACAAAACAAACACTGTTCGGTTTTTCCTTGTTCCAACATTACAGGGTAAATTATACCTCGGAATAGAATTCTGGTCGTCGTTTAATCTTGTTTCGTACATGATCGACTCTTTAGATGTACCTATACCTAAAGACTTCGAGAGTCACAGCTTGTCTTTCTCACAACAAGAGGAATTCGACCGCATAATTGGCGGATTTCCAAGCTTTGAAGAACACGGTCTGGGACGAACTTCGTTAGTAGAACACCGTATAGACGTAGGAAACTGCCTTCCTATAAAACAACGCCATTATGCTGTCTCGCCTGCAATCCAAGATCTGATCTACAAGGAATTAGATAGAATGCTTGAGATGGGGGTGATAGAAGAAAGTACAAGTGCTTGGTCTTCCCCCGTGGTGTTAATACGCAAGCCCAATAAGGTACGATTGTGCTTAGATTCCAGAAAGGTCAATGCTGTGACGATAAAGGATGCATATCCGCTCCCACTAATTAACGGTATACTCGGGCGTTTGAATGATACGACCATAATCTCCAGCATTGATCTTAAGGACGCCTTTTGGCAAATTCCCTTAAACCAAGACTCTCGAGATAAAACCGCCTTTACGGTCCCGGGTCGCCCACTTTACCACTTTCGAGTCATGCCCTTTGGTCTGTGCAATTCGCCCCAAACGCTATGCCGATTGATGGATAAAGTGGATGCCGAGATTTAGATTTGTTTGGGCAAGAAAAATTAAAAATAAAATAAAAAAAAAATACAATAACATAAATTCAGTGCTTAGTATCGATTGATGTATGTAAATAATTTTTTTTTGGATCGAAATCGATCATGACCAGTTTTATTGTATGAACTATAATGGTTGTTATCGTAAATTTAGTATTAAAAATTAAGAAATTTACTAGATTAGTGGTTAGTGTATACGCAATCATTTAAAACATTAATTAATAAACAAATATTAATCATTAACGATTGCGTCTTTTATAACTGTAAGAGTTGTGAAAAAAAAAGTTGTAAAAAACTTGCATGTGAAAGAATTGAATAAAAAAAAAAATTTAATTAAATAAAAGTATATGGAAATTATAAATCGTCACGTGTTGATTTTCTGGACTACAAGTGTATAAAAAGAAAAAAATATTTTTACTAATTGAAACCTTTAAATTCGTCCGTTGGGCAGATCGCGCATGTTTAGGTACCTGCTAAATCAAACGGAACGAAGGGATAACAACGCAAAATTCATATCGTCGTTACCCAAATAAAAAAAAAAAACATCTAAATATATCAATATGAAATAATTCTACAAGCGGCGACAGAATTGGGCGGAATATAAGCGAATAAGGTAGCTCATGTATCAGTGTTACAACAGTAAATGCATTTCGAGAACCATAGCGGGACTATAACGGCGTTCATTAGGACAATCAGCCACTACCGGTTGTGTTTAACCTTTGGGATATCCATGGAACTCCACCATCCAACGGAAAAACTGCTTGAGTATTAACATTTTTGGTTGTTGTTTAATTTAATCTATGCAACTTACTTTCTTAAATTACTACTTAACTATATATTTTATCATATTCATTATTATTATATACATTATTATATATTTTATCGTTCACCAGTTTTGAGTTATCTGAAACCTTTAGTCGGGTCTACCTAGTATCTAGAATAATGTTATTATAACATATTGTAAATTGTGTATATGTTATTGTATTGCAGTAAATTTGCCGTGCGCGTACCTTATATGACCAAATTGGCTTAAGGTGAAATTATGGACGGTTAAAATTTTATTTATATAGGTTTAGTGACAGGATATGTGACACCGCGTGAATAAATTAATGTTATCAGTTACCAGGCTTTTAAATATACTTAGCTGCTTCACCATCATGTGGATTACGGTTTCGGAATTACGACCCAACCTAACGACGAGCAAACCCGAAAGATTAAGCCTGGAGGACCGAAACCAGCAAGCAGTTACAAAATGGCGCCATTCGAAGATCGAAAAAATCAACCAGTATGAATATCTGTTAAATTGGGGCAACTCAATCGAAAATTTAAATTGCTCTATTCTACAAATTCGTATTCGAAAATTTCGTTCAAACGAAATTTCTGGGCAAAATTGAAGAAAGTTTGTATTAATGTAACGTTTGATTTACATTTAAAACAATATCTAATACAATTTTTATAATAGTTCTTCCAAAATTTAAAATAATATTTTCAACACTTGCTTGGTACACTGAAGGAACGAATTTCTATATTAATCAAACTGGAACGCTAGTTAATGCAAAATAAACTAGGTAAAGTTACACAAAACTCCGAACCATCGAGTTAAAATAAAATAATTAAAGTGTTTTTTTCTAAACAGTTGAAAAACACGTAGTTAAAATTTAAAAATTTATTCTTAGTAAATTTTGTTGACTTTTTAACTTTTTATCTGATTCAATTGGGTAAGGAATATTGATAATAATTTGCCTGCTTATTCTACGAGCGTTGTCTGAAAAGTTGGCGACCTGTGTGGGTCGATGTGAGTGTTTATGTGAAAATGGAAAATATCGAGAATCGAGCCATTAAATATTTATTTTTGAAAGGCAATACGCCTACGCAAATCTGCACAATCATTTACCACCGTGAAATTTTAGGCAGCTGAATTTATACGTGACCGTAACAGCTTGGATGACGATGAACGTTGGGGTCGTTCAAAAACTGCAACCACAGACGATAACATCACTCCAGTTCACCCAATAGTGCTAGACAACCGTCGAATTAAAGTTAGAGAAATAGAAGAGGCTATGAATATGTGCGTTGGGTGCCCCATTTGCTCACTTTGAACCAGATATGTTCGAATGAACATTCCAACTGTTGGCGCAGTTTAGGCACAATAAATAAGAGTTTGGCACCGGCTAATTACGGTTGATGAAACTTGGATACACCATTACAGAATCAAAAATACAGATCAAACAGTGGACTGCCAAGAGGAAATCGGCTCCAAAAAAGTTAAAGGCTATTCCTTCGGCGTGGAAAGTGATGGCAACGAGTTGGCAATTTGAGATCACCGCACAGAAATTTTTCTATTTTCGATATCGCAGTGAGTGAGTCTAATTTCAAAAATGCTCGCCTAATATTTGTAAGTGGCTAATGTTCATTTTCATTATAAAATAAATTAAGCAACATTTCAAAATGAATTGAATGTAACATTCCCGATCCATGTTCAAAATATTCAATATTTAAAATAATAGTGTGGCCATACAAATTTCGTTGATAGAATTAACTGAAAATAAATTTATTAGCTTTTGATGCAACAAACGGCATCCAAAATATCAAAATATTTACAAAAACTGGGCCTCTATTCTTGAATCCGAGCACGAATAAAAAATATTCTAATCAAGATTTTTTCGGCTTTTCGGACAAAATATTACTTTTAATGGCATCCATACAATGTTTACGACTTTTTTAGTCGTAGAAAACAAAGAGGCGATTTACTCACAATATTTCCACCACAAAAGTAGAAAAATGCACTCCCCCCCATTTTAGCCCCAGGGTACTTGTGTACACAAAGATAAACAAACCCTTACAATGGGGCGTGCATTTTTCTACTTTTGTGGTGGAAATATTGTGAGTAAATCGCCTGTTTGTTTTCTATGACTAAAAGAGTCGTAAACATTGTATGGATGCCATTAAAAGTAATATTTTGTCCAAAAAGCCGAAAAATTCTTGAACATATTAATATCATGGACGATTATGAAATACTTCTTAAAAAATTATTCTAATTCGTATTGTAATACGACTCAAAATTTCCCTTATAGGTGACAACACGAATTCGAGCATATTTTGTACGTTCGTGAACGGATTTATGTTTCATGGGTGATATTTTAGTTAACGAGTTGGAAGAGAAAATTGGAAAAACTTTTAAATTAAAACCCGAATGTGCGCCTATGTATGTGTAAGATTATTTTCATTTTATATTAGATCCTTGAGCCAATCAGTGCACCTAGAATACAATTATGGCCACACTGTTTAAAATTTTGCTATATGACGTCATAAATACTGAAGATAAAGGGATCATCTAAAAAGATTGTTTTAATTGTTATTTGTGATTAAGCTGTCAAATTGATGAAAAAAAAAATATTGTTAAATTGTTTGTTTCGTTGTTAAATTCCTATTTTAAATATTTAATAGCAAACGTCAACAATCAAAACGTGCGTTAATTAAAATTTAATCTAAAATTGACTTGATAAACTTAATGCTCAAGCCAAGGATTCGGCTAATAAAATATTTACTATGTGGTCGATTGAGGATATACTCCTTAAATATGTAAAAGCAAACCGCATTACAAGTCAGTAGATTGGTAACAAAAAGATTCAAGCTATCGATCAATAATATACACAATTTTGTGGAAATTGTCCATCGTATCGTTGTTATCCAACCTTACATGTCTTGTGCACAGTACCTAGAAAAAAAAAACGAAAAACAAAATCAATATCATCATTCATAATGTTAATGTAAAATCGGAAACAAAATCTACAGTTTTCAGTACACCCATATGGCAGGGAGGGAGTTAGGGGGTGTTTTCAAAATAAATAAGTTATCTTTTTATATTTCTGTATGTGTTGCAATTGTTTGGCACTTCTTTCGATTTGTGTGTTCTGTATACGAAGGGTAGGATAACGTTACCTCTTAAAAAATATTTCATATTATTGATTTCGATTTATTGTAGATTGCAACATATTCGACGAACGTATATTACATGATTTATGGGAATTGATTTTCATTTTTTGGTTCAGTATATGTGTATAACCTGCATGCCAATGCACTTTTGAGCACCATTTTTTCTCGTGTACACACTATAATGGAAAATATTTATTAATGTACGAATGTCACTCGATCAACTTTATCGCAAATTGGTAAAAATTTTATATATGCGATATAATTCGTGCGTCGTGCCCTTCAATTAACTATTAACTAACTACTGTACTATTGCGTATGCTTACAGAAATAGCTGTACATGTTTTCTATAGGAAGCAAAATAATGGCATAAAATTTATACTATATGATTTTATGGACTTTAGGCTTTTGTTGCGAATGTATACCGGTCACAGAATAAAAGGAGTAGAAAAATGATCGTGAAATATTTCGTCCTTTCAAAAATATTTTGTATCCTCGCAATGTTAATTTTGGAACACCCCTCTCATTTCGAATTAATGAAAGATATCACTCTATATCAAAAAATGGCTATTTATTAATAAGAAAATATACAGTGCCCGGAAACGTATTAACCATATGCATATCTTATGAAAGCTTATCAAAGATAAGTTCAACAGTAGTTAAATCGCTTTTCAATTGGATGTCTGGTTTTAAAGATGTCAGTCATTTTAAGAATTAACTTCATTTAATACCTCAAGCGTTGACAGATTCGTTAAAAATATTTTTAATTTTAAAGCTCTAAATAAGCTTCATGCACACTGTTTTATAAACTGTAAAAATATTTTAAAATTTTAAATGGGAATCTCCATTTTTACTTTTTTTTACAAAGTATGTAGAAATCATCCAAATTGTGGCCATTTTTGAAATATGGTGGAAATTGGCCCATCGGAAGTGGCAGTTTCCATAGAAGATTTTTTCGTGTTTTGACGTTTAGAGCATATATTTTAAAACAACAAAAGCACAACAATATAAATTTAATTATTTCACAGTAGGGTTGGTGAAAGGGGGAGTAGGTGCTAGTTCTGTGGTAGTTGCTAGGGAGTAAAGATGTGAGGTTGCTTGTGGATGGATGGATGAAAGGAATATAAAGGATCAAAAAGATTGGAATTAAGTTTCAAACAAAGTTGGTTCAAATCGTATTTTTAATTTTACCAGAAGTGACGAGTTTTGATAAAAACATATAAATTCTGCGATTTTTTTTTTATAAATCTATATCAGAACCCATCGTTTTAATGAGAATGGATAGTCTAAATCTTTTTTGGGCATTTTAGTACAAAAAAAATGAGAAAGTACTAAGCTCGATGTTACAATGGAGTCTGTGGTACTATTCTGGCTTTCCCCGGGAGTAGGGGTTTGGGAAATATATTTTCATAGTATTTTTGTCTATATTTTATACTTCTGGTCTACTGATGGAATTAGTTTGGTGTAAATATTTTCGAAACAAAGTTAATTGGAAAATTCTGGTTCCGCAAAATTTTTATAGGGAAAAATAATTTAGGAAATAGGAAATTGGTCCTATTCCCAGGGAAAGTCAGAATAGTGCCACTGGTATACGAATTCACGTGTAAATAGTCGCAATTATAGTGCCTGATAATAAAAGTTTTACTGAATATATATATTGTGACACTATCACCGGTCTTTTGATGGTTATTCCGGAAATTTTAAGAATAAATAAATCGTTATTGTGACAAGTCAAATCGGTCATTTCAATATTGAAAGAATTTTTACTTTTGACATTTGAGAATTTGCACTTGTCAATATAAGCTTTTCACTTCAAAGCTTATTACTGCTTCTTATAGAAACTTAGCGTGCTCTGCTATGATTTATATGGAAATTTTAATCTAAGAAGTTCTGCGCTAATTTCCACATTGGGTTCATGAAAATCGAAGATTCTATATCCCAATTCGCAATTGTGCAGTGCTGCTTTGGTAAAGTGCAAGAGTTTCAACCAAGGCAAGGAAGATAACTGATGAACATTCAAACATATGCGCTCAAGTAACCGGCACCTGTTTGCCACGAAGGTAAGAAAATTCAAAGGAAGTGAAACGATCGAAACTCTGAGTTGTTCTTTTCCAGAGAATCAAGCTTACTTAGTGGATATCAGATTAGGTTCATAAATAAAATATTTCGTCTTCTGGCAGGTAGACGAAAAAAGCCAATTGCACCTGGCTTGGTCAAAAGAACCGCAGATTCAGGTACGACCAACTTAAGACGTGAAATCTGAAGAATGGTGGCCAAAGAATCAGCAATAACATCCCGACACTCAATATCGCAACGTACCGACACAAACGTCACCTCCGCTAGCTAGAACAGAGGCGGATAATATAATGTTTATGGTCGAAGCATTAATCAATTAAGTATGTGAAAACTTGTGCTGCTCAGCTGAATCGAAGGAGTTTTTATCGTCTTCCAACGGATCCATCTGGATTCCAATTAGAAACGCTACTTTCAACGCTACTAAATTTTAACAGTTGCTCAGATCAATTTAAACTTTGGGGTCATCGAATACTAGACATTCGAAAATATTGGAACCATTTAGTTGGCTTTATCCAACCTACAGTTTGAATAAAAATTAATTCAGATACTTTCTCTCTGGATATGGCAAAATCAGATAATTGTTAGTTTTCTGTTTGGCATATTTTGTAAAAAATATTTAGTCAAGACCCAGTTTATCGGAAACCATTTACATAAAAACTTTTCAAATCTCAAAGCTTCACATCAAAATTTTTTCATTGAGGCGTTTTGTGATTTGGCTTTCCAAGCCATCGATTTACTGTATAAGGCTTTATTTAAAAAAAAAACATGTTATTGTTATTCGGTGATTCAATGTTCTCCCAAAATCAGAGTGAATTGATAAACGAGCTGAGTTTTGTCGACTTCGATCACCACCCAAAATTTTCCCTGTATATAAAACGACACTCTATACCATATTCCCCTCGCTTTAACAAGCTACCTTTAAAAAATCTATACCTACAACAACAAAAATGTTGTGTGGCACAAAGTATTTGTTTGAGTGGTTGTAGATGACTGGATCAAATGGTTAGAAGTGTGAGACGGGTTAAACGGCAAAATGTAAAAATATGTCTTTATGTATTCCATTCACTATTATGTATTATTATTTTTATTATTATTGTGATTATATTTTTGCTCATTTTTTTTTATATTATATTGTTGATTAAAAAATACCACTTCACTTTGGAAAAGAGTGTAACCTGGCAGCGTTTTCCATAGCTACCATCAATTTTCTGTTTTTATTTTATGTTTGGTTGTTGTGAAGAATGAGATTTCCACGTCGTTCTCATTTACCTTTATTGTGAACGTACGACTATGTATGTTTATAAGTATTTTTCACCTTCGTTTTACCTTTTAATTATTCTCGAATATGAAATAAAAATCAATCAAATATTAGAACACATTGTAAACACTGAATTTATTTTTATATATATATATATATATATATATATATATATATATATATATATATATATATATATATATATATATATATATATATATATATTGTATATATATATATATATATATATATATATATATATATATATATATATATATATATATATATATATATATATATATATATATATATATATATATATATATATGTGTTTGTATTCTTAGATCGAGCAGTGTGGGTGGGTTTTTATTGTCTCGAATCTCGATATATTGCCAAAACAAATGTATTTTTCGGAAATATGAGACGCCTTTAATTGGAATAGTTATTAGCAATTTTTTTTTTAATAATACGATACTTTCTAATATTCGCCATATGTAAAACAAGATACTAAAATTAAAAGCAAAATAAGATTAGTGATTTTCTGATTAAGAATTGAGCTAATATGTATTGCCATCAATTACGATTAAATACCACAAAAATTACCGGTAATTGGCAAATTAATAAAGAGATCATTTCAAAGCATTCATATAATATCAACCACCACTAAATCAGAATCTGGCCTATCACGATATCATATAATCCATCAAAATTTCATCAAAATTGTTTGAAAAATAGCTTATAGTTTTCGGTTTTTGCAAATACATATTGAACTTAATTGACGAACTGCTCACCAATTCTTAATACAATTTCTAATAAAATTGGTGTTTGTATTTTTAAAATTTTAATTATATGACAATTAAAATTTTTAATAAAATCAATTAACGCACACGCGCCACACAAAAGTGTTTATTGTCACTGAGTTTGGTCAATCAAATTTCGCAATTAGTGAAGTTTTAGAATTTGATTCAATTTTGCTATAGCCATCACTTTAGTATTAAACCATTGTGCATTCGCTACTCCTATGCCGTTTGTTCGCATAGAAACAGGTGTTCCAAAACATGTTAGATCTAAACTTTTGGTAAAGCAAGGGTTCTAAGATGCCTTACCATCGAAACACTATTTTGATTCCAATAAATAAATTATTAAAAGGCAATTCTAACCAAATTAAGAAAAGTATTCTAATTTCATACATTGAATAAATATGTACTAAAAAATGTTCAGACACTTTACACATTTTCATAAAATTTTTAAGAGATTTTTAGCGTTCCCAACAATGTTTTATTGATACGGACGATTGTTACTAAAGTTGATCGAGAGGGCTGATATGCAACGGAAAATACTTAAAATGATAGTCTGCCTTTGTATCGAATTTTCGACCTCGCCTGCAAAATGAACCGAAGAAACTGAATTGATAACCGAATAAGAACACAGACACCAAACACAACCAAAGGTTCAATGTGTTTTGGAATGACCGAAGAAATTTCTCTTGTGATCCAAGTCCGTATGTAAACGTTTGCACGTTCGAAACGGATCAGAAGGCGCAATATCAGAATATAGCAAAAGTCCGTAATGTGCACATGTGTTCAGTGGTGTACTTAACGCAAATTATATTATTAACGGATATAATTCACGTATATCGTGTACCGATTACCGAATTTTTAGTCTAGGATGAAAATTATTTATTGATAGGCTGCTGGCGAACAAAATCGACGCAATTAGTTAGCAATACAATAAATCAGATCCGCTTGTAAACGACAGTTGGCCGTTAGCCATTACTGAACGAATTTAAAGTAACAAAAAAGTCTACCGACGCAATATTTACAAATAAAACCACAATGACTAATCGATGACCCCTTAACAGATTATAGTCCAAAACGGAAACACCCTGTACAAAAATAAAGTCTTAAATTTTTTTTGATGGAGGGGTGTGTATATGTTGTGGCCAATAACCTACCGTCTTTTAAAACGAATGTAAAGACATAAATCTCAAACACACCACACTTGATTCTAAGGAGAGAAATACAGCTTACCAGAATTTTGGTAAAGACTGTCGTGTTTAACCATTGTTCTTGTTTATACTTTTCAACTTGCAAAAATTAAAACACCTTCTACGAAAGCTGCCACAACTGACGAATAAAGTTTAACACCGATCAATCAATTCGTAGAACAAACACATCCGCTTAAAGTTTAAACCAATTTCGAAGAAAATTTTTTTTAGAATATTTTTGTCGACTTTTTTTTTGAAAATCGTTTTTTGTCAAAAATCGTTGTAAATTTAACTTTTTACATTTCATTTCCCATAATTGATCTACTTTTCAAAATATTTACACAAAACGAAAAAGCTGCCACTTCCGTGAACCCACTTCGGCGAAAAATCACTGGGATCTCCCAACTCATGAAAAGTTGAAGTATAAAATTTCATCCCAATCAGTCAATCCGTCTAGGTTGTAGAGAGGCGACAAACCTTTAGTCTGCACAGATCACACACACATAGACTATATTTAATAATATATTTAGTAATATGGTATGTTTTTAATTTTTTAGTCACTCTTATGATTTATGATAGAATTTGATATAAATAGAGGTTTCTTAAAACCGAATAGTACGCTAGATCCTACACGGGGGAGGGTGATTGCAGTAGCAAAACCATCGAATTTTGAAAATTAATTGAAAATAAATCAAGAAGTAGAACTTATTAAACCGTCTATAATAATTTCGGAAGGCAGGCTCCAAGGAAGTTTGTGCTTGATTTCAAAGCAATTGATAGTTGCCGTGTTTTTTTATTAGCGCCCGATAGATGTATCCGGAGCAACCAATTTTTTATCTTAAAACTTATATTTAGTGCGCCATTTTTACATATCCCTTTTGCTGTCGGCTAACACAATTGTGTGGGTACGGCAAAAGTACCATGTCAAAAATTTATTTTTGTATGTGTTTTCAACCAACTTACAGATTTGTGCATTCCTTTCAAACTTATTTTCGTCCAAAAAAACACTAGATCTATACACACAATTGTGTTGGTTGTACTTCAAATCAAGCGAAATTGTTTATCAAAAACGCCATTACATACTATGATTTTTTACTCACACATTTGTGTGGTTTGAACGTTAGTCGAGCCTTTATTTTTTTTTGGTTGAAAAAGGGATATAATTAATTTATTTTATTCTAAACTAAGATTTTTCATTCAACTTTAAAGTTAAAAATCGATAAATTTTTTTTGAGGAACCGCTATCGGTAGCGCTATCCATTTCAATGAGAAATTTGGAAAGGCTTTTATTTTGTAAACCCCTAAAACCATTAGAAACTTAATCTTACAATAAAAGTTTAAAACGCAGTAAGATGAATTCTTGTTTATAACATCATGTCAAAATAAATGTTAGTTAGTATATTTCAAGTGATAAATGTTTGTTTTATGGGTGCATTTATGTTTCATTTTTATGGTATAGCGACACCAGTGAATAATAGCTGCAGTTTCAGTGGAAATTTTTCATTCATAGTACTTGGAAATTGTGGAAGTGAAAACGGCAAAAAATGCATGATAATGATTCTCAAACTACTCTATAGCCGTGTTGTATTATTCGAGAACTATTTGAATAGTTCTCGAATAATACAACACGGCTATAGAGTAGTTTGAGAATCATTATCATGCATTTTTTGCCGTTTTCACTTCCACAATTTCCAAGTACTTTGATTTCTGGAACACTTTTGTCGAAAAATGGTGCATTCGACCTGGGGCCTTATAGCATTGAGTTACTAATGATGTGTGCCTCAGGTCGATTTTTTCGACTAAATTATGAACTAAACTAAATTGCTCAGTAATTCACAATAAATTTTCATAGGTGGCAGTAACATCAACAAAACAAGCTGTGCATGACTATTCGAAATACTAAATTGTCGATTTTTCGTGGATAAAGGAAATATTAAATTAAATTAAAATAATGGAAGATGATAATATGGAGGTTGCATTATTTGCAAATGTTATTATAAACCACGAAATGTTTAAAAATAAAAAAAAAAGTGCCACGTAAAAATTTGTACAAATTTGTACACAATAACACATTTGCATTAAATACCAAACAATGACATTTGACAACTAAATTGAAAAGTTATCTCGCGAGGAGACTTTTCGTTTGTAACCGGCCAATAGCGTAAGGTCACATCAAAAAGTTTAATTTATATTTTAGATGAAAAAATCTACCCGAGCCACACAGCAGAAGGGATAAATTGTGCTAATACAGAACTATTAGCATAAATTAAGCCCTTAGTAACTCAATGATATTAATCCCCTTTTCTAGATGGTGCCTTGTATATAGAACTATACATATTATATTCGTTTTTGATCATGTTCAAATGAAAATGTACGAAAATCATATTTCTATGAAAAACACTTTTTCGCTATCTTTACGAAAATATTATAATTGGGGTACTAGAAATTTAAATTTATTTGTATCGACTTTCAGTGCGAGGGGAATGCCCTTGATTTAATTCAGAGGAGAAATTTATCACTGTTTGCTTGTTAGCTAGTTTTTACTAAGGACTCTGCTTAACCGTAAGAAAATTGTTTGCAGCTACAGATCACAGGTTAGTGGTACAGGGTTTAAAGTGCAGATAGTTCACACAACTAATTTATTAAATAGTAGTGAATGTGTTTTGTATAATAACAGAACTATACAGAACTGTTGAGAACGATATTACAAACAACGGAAAAATTGATGGATTTTGTGTTATATGCATATTTAGGCTGCGGGCCAATAGTCGGGTAAAAGTCAATTTTAAGTAAATTTTTCGGTAAATTCATTTATTTTTCAAAAAATCCAATGAGACTTGTCCCCTGTGTTCCCGCGGAAAAAATTATTACTACGAAAAAGAGTTTAGTCGGGCTTTTCTACGAATTATCTATGAAAAGTGATCTTGGAAAGTTTAATATTATTTGTATATTGCATTAAAATATAAAAACTATAATTTACAATTAATATTAAAATTATCAATTTGAAAATGGAAAGTGTCTCGGGTGTATCTGAAGCAAGCTGCACTTTTTTCCACTGGTAGCGTTTTCTATACTTTCCCTAGTATCAATAGCAAACTGATCGAAAAATCTGTTCTAAATCCAATTTTTACCATAGTAAACGATTTACCCGACTATTGGCCCGCAGCCTATTTGTTCACGTCATTTGATTAAAAAACATATATAAATGTTTAATTTTTATTAAAAGAGCCGATTATTTTACAAAAACGCAGTTATAGTAAAACTTAGCAACTCGCGGATATTCTAACTGTCCGAAATTAAAAAATTGCTATTCACTTAAATGTTGGACCGGACAAGTGGGGAAACGATCGGTGATGTTACTAAATACAACTAAGACCTTCTGATGTACTGGTTGACATGGAGCTTGCAATGTGCAGGTGGTATACTGGTAGTTGTGTGAGAAGGTGAATGGGTTAATGATGTGGCGTGAATGAGTGGTATCGCACAATGGGCCAAAATTGGGCTAAGTGTGCGATAGCAACCACTATGAAACCTGACCTAAATGTTAGAGATCTCCAGATCTCAAATATCTTTTTTTAAACAATTTCTGTTAACAACTTTCGAGGCGAGTTGAGATTGAGATGGTTCACCAATTGTGGTTGTTAGATCAAGAAGGGTAATCGGAAACGATGACTGGCGGTTGGCATTCCATGTGTATGTGTTTCGCAACGGCCCACCGATGAACATGTGATGTGTGGAACATATTACCCAAAAAGGTTGCAGGAACTGATGGAAAGTAAGGGTGTCAAGAGACTTATGGAGGACGATCGGCATGAAAGATGGTCTATAGACGAGGTGTACCCACTGTCAGGAATTATCAGGTGCGACACCGATATTAGATTGAACGGGCTATACCCTATGTTGCTAAAGTCGAACGACGGCAGAAAAAATTACTTATGAAATGTTGGTCGAAGATGGCGTTGGCAATGGGGGCGTTCGCTATTTGCACAGTATGGATGAATGGGTGTGTGAGCAAGTGGTGCCGAGTAACGAAGAGATGCGTGGCGTTCCGGTAGTGATGGAGTACTTTGTCGTCGGTTCGATGGCGTCGAGAGACAAGGACGAAGATAAAGTTGAATTGGTTTGCGTTACACGATCTAACATTCAGAGGCGGTAGTTTGGATTCTGTTCAGATCCCCAAATTGGTTTGATCTACACTTGATCCCACTTGGGCCCCACATTTATTCAACGAAAATTGCTCATTTAAAGTGAGTAGCGGGAAATACAATAATAAGTGGTGTAAAGTGAAAGTGGTGGTTTAATTAAGACTTGTAAATGGTGTATAAAGTAAATTAATAAATAATTGTGTACATTATTTATTGTTGTGATTTAGTGTTGATAAAATAAGAGTGTAAAAATTATTGTCGTAATATTTCGAGAGTATTCTAGTAGTGGCGTAAATATTTGGAAATTATTCAGGGATTATTTCCGTTATTTTCGGGAGTATTCACAATCCAATGATACGAGACGGATTTGATAGTGAAAATACACTTTGTGTACAAGAAACGTCCCAAGAACATTAGTGCGGTACCCAACCTGCTATTCTTCAAATTTGAGTGTCAGTCTTGTAAAACTGTATTAATCGTTTAATAATTACAAATTGATTTATATATTTCTAACCAAACATTCATTATCGGTTTGTGACTAAGTCAGAGCTTCTATACGAGTATAACGAGTAACCGCTTTTCACGGAACATTTGCCTATAAAGCATTTGGTCTAAACGTGTTTTACTTATGGATTAAATTTTATACAAAATTAAATTTGTGAAAATGTGCATTCCTAGCGAGAAGTAAGAAAAGACGCCGGCTAGCCCTAAATTAGTTCAATAAACAAATACAATATGTAAACATATAATAAAATTGATAGTAATTTTTTAAATCAAAACTATTTTTGATAATATTACGACGTTAAGATTATTTTATCAAAATATAAATAAAAAAGAATTCAGTCCAAAATATTTCGTTGTTGTTTTATTAATTTGCATATCGATTTTAAAACAAAAAAAAAATCGTCGAGAGTAGCGTTTTTTTCGTTTCGTAAAATTATAAAATCAGCATATCGATTTGTGGATGTTTCGAAATCAATACAGCGATTTTTTTTTATTGTATGTATTTTAAATTGGATAAATAAATGTTGGCGATGTTTACGATTATAGAGGAAACTATATGTTTATATACGAGTATATAGCAGATAATTTTACCACCACGAGTTTATAAAGAGGTTCAAATTTCGAACGTTTCTCTTCTACAATAGTAACAAGTATTTTCCAATTCTGCACATCGATGCATTGGTCTTAAATGTACAGTACATAATTATATGCACCGAAAATTGTGCATCACATGGTATTTAAAAATATAATTTTTTTATAAAATTTCCAGTCTATTTTCTGATGACAAATTTTTCTATTCTTACTTTGTATTTAATACGACGAGCATGTAATAGGATTTAAAATGAAAAATTGAAATCCACCATATATTTCAGTTAATTAAAGTGTTAAAGACGTAATAAAACAAAAATTGTTTATAACATAAATTATGTCAACCAACATAAATACGTACATGCCCTTATACAATCGTATCTATAGGAGTATAAAACATAATTTCCACAACACTTAACAATTTTCAGAAATTTCACGTGGAAAATAAAATAAATTGATTTTTATTAAGACTTTAAAATGTTGAACAGATAAAATGGCTTAATACATTTAGGGTGGTCTTGGAAATATGAAATATTGGAAATAGTACATCGATTGTGCATAATGGATAACATTTACACATGCTAGTGTCGCATGTTCTTTGAAAAATATTTCAATCTTAAACAACACTTAGATGTTCTAATAGGGTGTTATTAATAAAATTATTTTTTGGCCTCATGGAATTACTTAAAATATTTGTCGTTGCTTTTAATGAAGGAAGGGTCAAGTCTGGACAATGTAATAAATAAAAATAAACAGAAAATGGGAGCTTCATAATCATAATTTTGATTTTGAAATCGTGTGAAAATTCGACGTCGAAATTTCAATAGATATGGGGTGGCATGTTGTACCATCACTTTGAATCGAATCGACTTTGAGAATTGAATCGAAAAAAGTGATAGTCGTCATGTTGTATCATTTTCGACTATTATTACTTTGGTTTGGTCGACATTTATTATTATTACTTTGGTTTTAAATGATGAAATTTCATGATCATCGCGATTCGAAAATGATACAACATACCGCCATTCAACTTTTTTCGAATACCAAATCGATTCGAATATACAACATGCCGCCCCTCGATGTGTTAGGCTTAGATGAACATTTTGCGAGTATTTCTGGGTTCGAGGATATTCGTCAGATTTTCGGTTTTGTCATTCAACAGGCAACTGATGTGTGAAATTCAGTGAATGAGTAATAGACTATTGACTTCTAAAAATTTGGTGTATTATCAATGAACGTCAATATATAATTGTTATCGGTAGCAATATTTGTAAAGATATTTTCAATGAGGAATGAACCTTTAATGAAGGGTATAAAATAAATAAAAGGTTTTTCAAAATGTATATATCGCAGTATTTTCTTCAACCCTCTATGTTTTTAATTTGCACTCTTTTAATGTTATTTGGGTTTTACAAATAAGAAAGGTCTAGCAGTGTTTAGTCTAATGCACGTGGAACCGTTATTGCATAAACCAATGCTCGGGATTTGTTGCAATAAGTTTAAGTGAAGAAATCTATTCAAAAAATTTTAAAATGTTCACATATGAATCGGTTTTTATACTAATGAAATTTATATACAAACTAATTAAAACAATACAACAATAATAAACTTTTCGTAGTACTAGTACAAACACATTTCACTTAACACTTGTTTTTGTATTTCGCAAAAAAAATTATTTTTGAATATTTTAATTAAAAAATTGGTTTAAAATGTTTAAAAAATCACTCGATCGATTTCGACTTGTTACGTTATCATTAGGAGTATCTTTTGATTTGTAAAAGTAAAAATTTTTTTATATATAGTAGAAAAAAGCAAAAAATAAATAAAAGAAGGAGGGACAAAAATAGGCAATGCAAATTAATCTATTGATCGTTCCAACCAACTGTTAGTCATACGGAAATACGGAAAAATTTATAAAAAATGGGGAGGACGATAGCAGGTAGACCATTAGTCATCGGCTGAGTAACAAAATTCAATTCAATTTTCCATCTCACTCTCCCGTAGTCCTGGTTATTGATGAGTTAATTTAATCGATCTAGTTTTTTAGGCGGAGATAGATGAACGCTCGATCCCTTCTCTTTCTGGACAGACAAATACTAGCTCAGACCGTTTTAAATATTTTATTGTTATTTAGACAATAAACCCTTTTGGAAGTAGTACCTTGAACATAAACATGAAAAAGCTATTAACATTTTTTAGTAACGTAGAAAGGCATTTGGCAGATCGTGGAGATTAACCCCGAAATACGGGCTTTTATTTACAAATTCCCGGTTCTGCCTAGGCTCTCTGTTGTTTAGGGGCCTGTGGTTAACCAAATTTCTACATTAAAAAACTTAATAGACTAGGCCGAATTGCATGCCAGGCTATTACGGGGGCTATGCCTTCCATTGCTTTACAAACCATTAGCTGCAATTTTTTTCAATATAGACACGAAATGCATTAAGGCTTAGAATAATCTCGGTTCAACTGTAAGGTATAGGCAAATTTTTAATTATCTTATACATATCAGAAATCAGTATGATTAATGACAAAATGTTACTTGAAATTGAAATCGTATTTTCCCCCAAATTTTAAACCTTTAGTTGTCTTGTCAGATAACGCAAAATATATTAGTATCTTCGAGCAATTATATAATGCCTAGTAGCATCTTCGAGATAGGAATTTAGTATTATAATTATATTTTATTTAATGAGGCTGACCAATTATTCATTACGGGTGGTCAATTATCAGTATCTATTGCCAAATTGACCCTGCACTAAAAGGTTAATTCAAATACCTAAGTTAACTATTAAAAAATTTAAAATAGCGACCCCTATTTTCTTAGAATCTTAATATTTAACAATAAAAATGTGAAAAATAAGTTCCCTAAATATGTTTAAAATCATGCGCACCACTTTCTGTTAAAATTTTGAAGTGATCGGACCGCATGGTCGAGGAGGGAGGGACATAATTTAGTTTAAAATAACTACATAGTTTGTACCGGTACACAGTAACAATTTTATATTTCATGTAGTCGAATATGTCGATTGCGAAAACTGCTGAATATAAAAAAACTGAATAAAATAACGTACCTCATTTTGCACTTCAATATCGTTTTTTTATAATATTTAAGCATTATTTGATTTTCACGTTGGTGCGTAAACGCTGGATGACATAAATGAAACAGAGAATTTACCTCAAAATTTTTAAGTTGTATGGGTTGGTTTTTTAACTGACCATAATTATTAGCCTATTGCTTAAAAAGGACTTTTCATCATAATTTAATAAATATTTCAATTCAATAGTAATACACCTTATACAGGTTTTAAAAAAATTAATTGTTACATTACTTTGAATATAAAATAACGATATACCATTGCAACTATACTGTATCCTAAACGGTACCAACCTCGACTTACTATGCCTTACACACCTGCTAATTACGGCTTATGTCGTTTAGGTAAATCAACATATTGATCGCTTCTAAAAAGTTAAACCGCATGCTATCAAATTTCAAACTTAAAACAACTCAAATAAAAATACTCAATTGTGTTTCCATTTTATTACTCAAACAACACACTAGGTTATTGACATTTAAACACATAAACTTTAAAGCAAAAAATCAAGTTTCGAAACTAACGAAAAAATCTAAAATACCAAATCGCATATCAAAATCGGCTAATTTATGGAAAAGAAACAACTGCAATATGTAGTTTAACTCAACTCTACACCAAAACAAGCTAGCAGAGAATTTTAAGTTTCTAAAATTTCATTGTGTTACGTCATTTAATAGTGTAGCGCACATAAATTATTTATACGAGTACTTACGTACGAAGTACTTACATATATTTAACAGTGATGGAAAAAATATTAAGGATAACGGAAATTTTAAAAAATATTGTAATAACTCTATTTAGGTACATTAAAATTCTAGTAAAATATTTACGAATTTACAGATGACACCGAGTCTAAAAACATACCAGGGGTGTAAATATGAAACCGGATTTTTTTTAGTAAAAAGTACACGTTCATCGTATGATAATGATTAAGAGTACTTTATTCAAAGTATTGCCCATTACTAGTTTTCCCATCTTTCGGGCAATGCGTGGATGCCACGCCAAAAAAACTGTCCTTCTTTTAAGGGAAACCAGTTATCAAGCCATTTTCGTATGAAGTGAAGTGCTCCTCAGCAAGCCCGTGCCCCCACCGATGCAAATACGTGATAATCGGATGGAGCCAAGTCTGGCGAGTAAACCGCAATTTAAAAGTATTTCAAGTGATGGTGCATTATCATGAAGCAATATCACTTTGTGTTGTTCTTTATCATATTCTGGTCGTTTTTCACGCATAGCTCGAATCAAATTAATCATTTGTTGTTTGTAGCGTTAAAATAAATCACACTCTTCTGATCCCACCAAATACAGAGCACTGTCTTCCGTCCGAAGCGATTTGATATTGCAGCCGATGTCGATGGATGTCCTGGATCAACCCTAGACATGTAGCGCTTTGGATTCTCAAAATAGATCCATTTTTCATCGCGAGTCACAATTCGATAGAGAAATGACTTTCTTTTGTATCTGGCGCGCAACATTTTGCAAGTGGTTTTTCTATTTTCCTGTTACCTTTTATTCAGTTTATGCGGAACCCATTTTCCCATGGCTTTTGAATCTTTCCTATGGCTTTTAATCGTATGGAGACGGCTTCTCGTGACACATTCAATTGATCCGCGAATTGTTTTTCCGTTTGAGCGTCATCCTCATCCAACAATCGTTTCAATTCACTGTATTCACACTTTTTTTGTGGTCTTCCACGTTCTTCGTTTCTCACGTACGTAAAAAACATACGTTATTGTATGAAATATGTATGGTTATGAATTGGATGACAGATGTCAAAAGAAAACAATGGCGCCGATGACGTGGTTTGTCGAAAGGTACATTGACAGGTGGCGCCATTTATTGATAAAGTTCAGTGTCATATTTACACGCCTGGTAATGATAAAATTTTGGGGTTTTTGTGTTCTCTGTCTCGATACAAGTGAATTACCAAAAAAATTATTTCTTTTCGCAGACTAAAGTCTTTACAAAAAATCTCCAGAATTTAAATAATTTTAAAAATTAATTTTAATATTGTTAGATGTCAGTAATATTAAAATTTAATATTTACATCTAGTGCGTTTATGCAACAAGAGCAAAATTCTTAACTCTCAAGTCGCGAGTTTTCTACTAACAAAATCCAGTATGTAGGATTGTTTTTAATTTAAAGATAAACGAAATATTTAAAACTACGCATATTTTTCAAAATGCAAGAATTTTTGAACTGCAGCCCGTAAATTATTATGATGAAACGGGTGAGAAAGTTTGCAGGAGCCTTCAATTAAGCGACCATCATACTTTATAGCCAAACGAAGATATTTGCTAATGAATTGTAACAAAAATAAAAGAACAAATTATTCTATCTTTCGAGCTGTGGGACATTCTAAAAGTTGCCGAAATATGTAGCTCTAAATATCCAAAAGTGTCAATATAATTGCATACACGATTTTAAATTTTTTTATTTCATAGTACATCGTCGGAGTTCGTGACGTGAATCTGCTTGGTAAAATCAAGTTGATTCTTCTTTTTCTTCTTCTTCTTCTGTTCATAAGTGCTGACTCAACAACAAAAATTAGTATTAAAAATCTAAATACTGAGACTCTTTTAAAAATACTAATACTACTGCTGGAGGGATTTTGGCTTTTAGGTAATAAAAACATTGCAAATTTTTATGATAAACCTCAGTAAGATTTCGTTGGCGTAAGAGATGGTAAAGATAATCAAAAGCTCCCTTGGATTTGCTGAGGCCGAAATGTTAAATCAAATATTAAAACGCCACTCTTAACTGTATAAGCAAAAATATTTTTTGGCAGCTTTTGGCATTGTTCGTTTCGCCAACTAGATTCTCGATCAATTCGATAAAAATCCGGTTTTTGTAAATCTAAGGCAGCGAGTGTTTTTAAATAATAAACTTATACAATAAACTTATAACTAAACACGGACCCGAAGCAGGTATGATTGTCCAAAGGCAGATATCTTAATTCAAAGGCACATATCTTGGGAAGATCCCTCTAATTATGCAAAAAGATTTAGGTTACCGAAAACTAACTAGGCGTTTTAGTGAAGAGCTTAAGGAGCAGCTAGGGTTGCTGTGACTGACAATGCGCCCAGGAAAATGGAAACATCTACTGTTCTGTCGGAATAGCGGCTCGCATCGCGGTCATGTGAAGTTTATAGAGTATGCCGACCAATAGTCGCTATCTTGCTGTCTAGGAATAGTCTGGATATTTTTTTATTACTAAATTACAAAATGTTAACGGTTAGAATTAAAATCGACCTTCAAAATTACTTGCTAGTATTATATTTTCTACATGATAGGTAAGACATCCGACCTGTCATTTTAGGAAGTTTAATAAAGAAGGAATTTGAGTCATCCTGCACCCAAATATCGATTAAATGATAAATGGTAAAGGGCAATGATATAGTTTTATTTTTCGACCAGTCATATCGTTACCATAAAATTGTCGCCTAATTTTATCAATAACCAGCTGCGATACTTTCAGAGCTTATACTAGGTAATTCACTACTGGGACAACACACATGGAGAAACCTCTGGCTCCTTGATAATCGAGAAAACTTTAAAAACCCAAAAACACAGTAGACTTGCTAGAAAAGCAAAAAAATCAAAAGGTATCATAGGTATCGTGGAATCCTTGGAGATACTACTGGTAACCCTTTTTCCTGGTTGCTCCGGCTTTGTGCAAAGGGAAGGTGGGATTACATGCCTAGGCATCGCAAGCTAAATGAATAACTATAGGAAAGTTAAGTGGCAATAAACAGTTTGAAGCCTTATCAGTCGGCAGTACCTGCCGGCTAGTGAGGGGACAGATAGATAAAAGTTCATGTTTTACCGAGTCGAATAGGCTACCGTAATTTCACACTCCCCACTATCTTCTTTCTCCCATTGATAAATCTCTTTAATATAAGGAATACTCTATTATAACCTTTAAAGATATAAATAGGGGCCTTTAACAATGTCAGAACTTACTGAACCTTGAAGAGTGAGGCTTTAGAGTGATTGCTTATGCACATGATGTTGTTATCGGTCTATTTTCATAAAGTAAGGGAACGCATGAACAACGCCCTTAGTATTCTCTCAAATTGAACCACCAATTATGTTTTGAACGCATACTAAACAAAATTGGTCCGTTTCCCTACAAAATACAAATATTCTAAGATTGACCTGGTTGAGGTATAATAGCCTCATTCCACTAATCAGAGCATTGTTGAATACCTCTTGCTACGTGTAAAATAATAATTCAGGAGAAAACTACCGGATGGACGACAGAACGACAGATGGTCCACATCACCAACCTCAGAGCACCGTTATAATTGACGTTAGACTGAACCTGCACCAGGTTTTGTTTTTGTTAGACCGGCTTCAACATACTCGGATTTACTTGTACTTGCCCACATAAAATCCACCTTAAATTTTTGGCGTATTTTTTTGACACGATTACAAAAACAATACCATTGGCTAAAGCACAACTTGGTAAAACTAAAGCAATTAAAAATTTTGCTTTAAGATTCAACTAAAGCAGATTTTTTCTTATCGGACTTTCCACTAGATGTCAAAATATATTTTCTTCATTCCGAATTGGGATTTCGAATTTCTTTGTTTTTGTAGAATTATAAAGTGTTTAATATAATTATTTTTACCGTGCAATATATGAATACACAAATATGATTTTATAAAATTATGCAATAGAATTTTAAATAATTTTTGCAGTGCTAATTATTTACGGAGTGCCAACATATAAAAACATACTAATCATTGGCGAATATATAATATTCAGGATGATCCCAGTTTTATTAAATGCAGAGATTTTCCACGTTTTAACAAAAATATAGCATCTTTCAAAATCGGTTCTTGACTCCATTTTTAAATTTTGTTCAAGAACTCGTGATCTTTACCTAACTACCATAGTTGTATAACGGATAAGTGTAACAAGAACCTTAAAGCTATGCCAAAATACTAAACTTGCTGTCCCTTATTATCAAAATGTTTGGAAGCACTAAATCTCGTGGGGGGTTTCTAAAATCCCATTTAGTGTTTTTGTTTCAACGGAAACTAATTTAAATGGCGACCTTCATATTGTAGCAATGAGTATTTTACAGCCTATTTGAATGTTTTTCGTAAGGACGGTAAAGTAAACACTGCCGCTTCGGATTCGGCTAAACGGGGAGTTCCTAAACCAGTTCATTATCGAGGTTAATGTGCTGAACTAACGATGTCGAGCCGTTTTGTGTAAAGATTCACAATGGTAAACACATTTTCATTTTATCTGCCTACCTGCGTTCGCGTGGTGCGATTGAGCCGTACCAGCTACTCATTTTTGCTGTTGATAGATAATATGAACATCCAAGATGAACTTCTGGTACTAGGGGACTTTAATTTTCCTGGTCTACTAAGGACACATCCTGTGGATCCACAGGATTGCATACGCTACGTGTCCTCCGCCTAACTATATAAAAAAGAAATTCATATTTACTGATATGTTGAACTCTAGGTCATTTCAAATCAGTAATATTAGCACAGCTTAAACAGCCAGCGCCTGTTTTCAAAACTTCATAGTAACAGCGACTTGAAGGTACGTTTCGCATTTATGCGAAAGTAGTACCTACCTTACATTGCAAGGAAAAGAGATTGTCTTCGCCACCGTGGTATATAATATATAGTGCGAACTGCGTATTATCCGAAATCTCAGAACTACTCTCGCACTACTCTAGAACGGATTTTTGATATATATAATAAACTTATTCCACAGTTTTCCGTATTGAAGGAACTAAATTTAAAAATGCAAGTGTTTGTCCCTAGATGACTCTTGATCTCTGGGATTTACACCCCGATTCTGAAGCACAGTCACTGACTGAAAAATAGTCTTAGGTAAGACTTTTTCTCTTTGTTTTGAGTTTAGTCTTAATTATCAGACTTTTCAAATTCTGCTTGTACTCAAAACAAAGACAAAAAGTCTTACCTAAGACAGTACTATAGATTAATTACAGAACAATAAATTACAGATCAATTAAGAACAGTACTAGATTTAGGCCTTAAACATAAATTAGATTTGCTAAATAGACAATTGACAATTTAATTAATAATTTGAGCTAAAAAGAAATCTGAAAACAGTTAAATCATTTCATGCATTTCATGGAAAATAACTCTAAAACGGTATTAACCTGATTTACCGAAAGTCACATAAAATTTTGCTTTCGTAATATCGGACATTCGTTAAATCGGATATTTTTTAAAAGTGGAGAAATATCTATCATTAATTTCGAATTTATTAAAATAAAACTAAAAATATGAAAGTACATAATTAACTTGGAAATATTGTCCATCGTTTTGCGCCATCTCTCTGGTAACACACGAATATCTCGCGAAAGAAGCTTGCAGGCTTCGACGAAATAAAATCATCGACGAATTTACGCATATCATCCAGCGTTTTGAACTGTTTATCCACTAAGTGCTGCATTGACTGAAACAAATGGTTGTCGGATGGGGCCAAGTCTGGTGAATATGCCGCGTGTGAGAGAACTTCCCATCCCAAGTTCAAGAGTCTTCTGAGTCACGCGAGCAACATGAGGTCGGGAGTTGTCATGCAGCAGTATGACTTGTCTGGTTCCTTGGCCAGTAAATGCATTTTCTGACCAAGTTCTTCGCTCAGTTTGTTCAATTGTCGGCTGTAGCGTTCCACAATAACCGTCTGTCCAGTTTCCAGGAGTTCGTAATAAAGCACACACTTCATGTCTCACCTATTATGTGCAAACGCTTGGGAATAGTTGTTTGGGTGACTCCTAGCTAAACTGCAAGCTCTTATTGCATTTGCGTTGAGTCTTTATCCAGTAGAGCTTGCAATTTCGTATCTTCAAACTGTCGTCGTTGTCCAGGGCGCGGCTGGTCACTAGAAACCACTTCTGAAACGTTTCTACAAATAATTACACGTTAAGTAAGCCACAACGTCGGCACCATGAACACTACAAATTGATTCTCGTGCTTTAGAAGAACATTTTCCTTGTTGGAATTCGTTTAGAATGCAGTGCCGAATGTGCTGTTTTCAGTGCTGTCACAATAAACTCTGCTATTCTGAGGGGTTATGTAACTCACGATGACTTGACACACAATAAATTTTCAAGTTTTTTATGCTTTCGTAAAATCGGATACTTTTCTTTTGCACAATCAGATGTGGCAAAATCAGGTATCGTCTAGTCGGAGATTCGTTAAATTGGTTAAACCTGTAATATGATCCACTCCGTTATTTGCAATGATGTTGAGTGCCATGATCTTATTGCTATCATTGATATATTTAATCAGTTTTGTTAACTTTGTTGATTCTTCTGTATTAGCAAGTAGTTCTAGCCCATCTCAGATGATTTAAATAAATTGCATACTATGGCCACAGAATATATAACAGAAGCGACATAACTCCATTTTTATATGAATTTCTTTCGTCTCAAATATTTAAATTTTTTACATCAAAATAGGAGTGGTAAAATTGTTTAAATGGTAGATAATAGATAGCGCTAGCAGTTTTGAAAAAAATTAAAATATATTCGCAGTGTACAACTACAATTTCCTCTCAATTGGCTCTCTATAAGAAATGTCACTTTTGGCTACATCAATAGCAACGAGGTATTTGTCACAACATACAAAATTATATGCATATTAAAAATTCAATAAATTTTTAGAATTAACCGAATCATTTTCATTAATAATAATGCTCATTGTTTGATAAATGATCGCAAACAATTTGACAGAAATCGAAGAGAGAGAATTTATTTTTACACTCTAAAACTTTAATGTTTACAAAATATTTTTTTTTTCTAATTTAGAGCCATCTATTGGTGAACGTGGGAACTATTTTAGGAGTATTGTCAAAAAAAAATTGGTTTCTTACTGTCGTTTCTGATATATTCTGTGCTATGGCGCCTAGCATTGTTGCATGTTTCTTTTCGCCCACTTCTTGCAGCGACATATCGGATTTAATTTCAACTCTCACTAATACAAAGGGTGGTTATGATTACATTCGTAATGTGGATCTGAAGAACTATTCGTCATTTTTTCACAATTACTAGCTGATTTATTTAATGTGGTTTTGGAGGTAAAACAAAATTAAAGGTAAATATATATGTAGTTCACGCTCAGGAGAATGAAAACTTATTGTTCTGTCACATTTACGAGATACCCCTTTTCCGGGCAGATTTTTTTTTCAATATAAGTCAACCACGCACGTGCATTTAAAAAAAGACAAGTAGTAATGTCTTCATGATTTTAACGGATCTTAGTTAAATCGGATTTTTTTTTTAAAAAAGCATTATACATAATTTGATCACATATAAATTATATAACATATTAATTTAGTATTATAGTTACGGACGAAAACGATTTAATTGGTAAGCACAAATGTGTATGTTGGTTCAAAATACATACAAAAATAAATTGTTGACATGTTTTTCTCGTCACCCACACAATTGTGATGGCTGGCCGGAATAGGGATATATTTCTTCTTTCTTTGATCGAGTGCAAAAATCATAATCATTTTTTGTAGAAGACAGAATCCCGAATTACCCAGCCTCAAAATGTATTTATAGGTAAAGGCGAAGGAAACGAGGAAAGAATGATTCTAGAATTAAAGTGTGGCAAGATGGGATGAATTAATATAGTACATAATTTTCTGAAGTAGCACCCTGTGCCCAACAAGCCACCGACACACTTCATTGTGAATGGAACGGCTTTTTCCGAATTATCTTTTCCAAATTACAAAATATGCAAAAAACAAAGGTTTAAGCGAAAAATATCATTATTCATAAACCAAGCTTTTTAAAATTAATATTTTAAAAGAAAATATTGGACATAGCTAGGTTATATAATATGTAGAAATAACGAAAACACAAACTCATAAGTTTATTATTGGTACGTCTGTTTTATCTCTTGGAGTTTTCATGCTCTTAATTTTTTGTTTATAAAAGCTTCTGCAATATGTACATAAAATCAATTTCAATTGGTATATGTCGTAGGCATTGCATATTCCGATTACCTACATTGTAAATTCTGTAATTTTTTATTGCATACGTACAATTATTTACTGAAAATTGAAACAAAACATACATTACGCAAACAAAATAGTAACCGGTATCTCCGCTAGTGACAGCACTGGACAGAATACATACAATTTTTATATAATTATTTTCTCTCACGTTCTCTCTATTTTGCTTTTTTGAAGGTTGACAGAAGCCACTGATATATTTCTTTATATTTTTTTCATAACCTAAAAATAATATGTAGCAATTCTTACCTTTACAAATTGTATGACATACTAGGCCCTAACAAGTACAGAGCAAAATATTTAGGTCCTTTTATTTATAAAAACCACTACCACTGATATTGTATTGAAAAAATTCACAATAGTTTCAAAACAAAAAAATTAAGTCAAAACAGAAACTTCAAGGTCCCTTACTACTTTTTTTTAATTTTATTTTGTACTTCATATTATTATAATAAAAACACAAACACACGAAATTATTTGGAAAAAACTATTTGTCCAATAGTAAACTTTTGCATTAATAGCAAAAGAAGCAGCAATAAAATCGAAAATGAACACAATCACGATTGTTTATCAAAATATTTTTGGTGGATTCTAATTGGAAATTCACGAATTTGTTCACCAAGGAGCGTGACAGTCCTTTCTTCATTAGTAATTTTTACTTGATTTTATGATTCATATCTAAAATAACTACATAGCTAGTTTTGAAAATAAATACAAAATAAAACACAGAGCACACACAAAAATTATAATCACACGACAGCACGTCAGACGAAAAAAATTGTGTATTTACCACAAAAATATGGCCGACGACAATACAAAAATAAACCGAAGGTAGGCTAGCACCATTATAGGTTTCGGAACTCGTTTTAATATTTTTTACGAAATCAAACAATGATTTATTATACATTTTGGGGTATGTAGTATAAGATTAGAAATTTATAGTGTGAAACTGGAATAATCGTAAATCTATTAAATTTTAGGGAGGCTAGTTTAATAGATAAAATTCGTGCTGTCAACCATTTTTAAAATCGATTCCAATACGATTTCTATTTAGATCGACAACCGGATAGTTTAGTGGAGGTATTCTCCAATTAAAATAATTTTAAATTTATCTGTGCATACGTTTAAAAATATACTTCGTTATTTTAACCGCCAAAAATAATAAATTAGGGTTGCCATTTACGATCAAAATGAAACCAACATAAAAATGTGTAGATAGTTGCATGTATTACAATATTTTAATCATATTTTTAAACCGAATGTTCAGCTAAAACATTTTCCAGCGATTCCTGTTTAATATTTTGATGCAGCTTCAAATGTACTTGAAGGCATCTAGATTGTGTGAACGTTTTTTCACATATTTTACAAGCATAAGGTCGTTCTCCAGTATGGCTGCGCATATGTACGATCAATGTGGAGGACCCGTTAAAACCTTTATTACAAATTTCACATATGTGCGACTTTTCACCAGTATGCGTTCTCATATGCTTAGTAAGCTCATTTGACTGGCAAAACGCCTTTGAGCATACAGAACATACGTATGGTTTTTCACCCGAGTGTATTCTATTGTGTGTAGTTAAGTTACTCGACGTTGAAAATGTTTTTCCACATATTTTGCAACCGTGAGGCTTCTCGCCAGTATGGGTTCGCATATGCTTTTCCAAATCCTGTTGCTGTAGGCACCCTTTATCACAAATATTGCACTTATACGGCCGTTCGTTGTTATGCATCCGCATGTGTACCTTAAAATTACCACTATGTGTAAATCCTTTACGGCAAATATCACACCGATAGGATTTATCCAGCTCGCTAGAATGGATTTTTACATGCCGCGAAAGTTTGTTGGCAGTTGAAAACACCTTTCGACAAACATTGCAATTATGCACCAAATCTGGAACCTTTTCAAGTTCTGATTCTTTTATCTTTGGAGCGCTGTAAGCCATTTGGGCTAATGTTTGATCAGCATAACGAGCTTGAATCGGTAAGCTATATGTCTGGAACTGTAAAGGTTGTAACTTTTGAATCGTATACGTCTCTTGATTTGATATCACATTATGGTATGCGGAAATGGGTTGAGCATGGTGAAAAGCCTGTATGGTTTGTTGTTGCTCAAATCCTTGTTGACCTGGATCACTGAAGTTATAATTTTTGCCTGAGCAAGTACTCAATTGAATATTCTTTGAATTTTCCTTCCTTCCTGATCTCAAATTTTCAACATAATTTTTCAGGCGGATATTGGACTGTTCACATAATTTCTTGAACTGAAATGTAATGTGCAGTTTGGCTACACATTTTGTGCATATTTGTGCCGGTAAACCATCATTTGGCCAGACCTAGAAGCATAATGTAAAATATGTATGAAATACGATCTCGACGGCGCCCACTGAACTACCTGAATTGAAGAGCACGCCATCAATTTTTTAGAAATATGCACCTTAAACAACGACATTAATTTACCTTCACCGCAACAAACACGACAAATTTTAGAAAAATCTAAATTTTCTGTCATCATTCATAACATCTAATAAAAAGCGGCAATGCTAATTAATAAACAGGTACAGGAGATGTCAAAAATGACAACAAAAATTTATTACAACTTTTTCGAACTTTGTTCGAATTTTTAAATCCACATGAGGCACAAATTTCGATGTGACCCTTTAAACTCAAAAAATGTAAACAAAACTGACAGTTTTATATTATATAAAATTTTACTACAAAAGCATGTTTTCATTAATATTAAAATATATTACGCAGAACGGTCGATGTATAAATAAATGTAGAATAATAAATCGCCAAGCACAAACGTTAAACTACTCACAAAACTCTGGCGTAGCATTGCGAAGTAAAAAGGCAAAGTCGGTAAGGCCAATTACCAAATATTTCCTAGACTCGAAAAATATCCGAGTTGTTGGTGGCAAAGGTGGGGACGGCTGTATATCATTTTTAAGTTTATGGTGTAATGAAAATGCTGGACCAGACGGGGGCGATGGTGGCAATGGTGGCCATGTCGTCTTTAAGGCCACAAGTGAAGTAAATAACTTGAATCATCTTAATGCCATTATCAAAGGGGATTTAGGGGATAAAGGAGCAAATAAAGATTGCCATGGAAAAAATGCTAATCATAATGTGATAAAAGTTCCCGTAGGTACAATTGTACGGGATAGCAGAGGTAAAATTGTCGGTGATTTGGAGACCGAAGGGCTAATGTTCATTGCAGCGAGAGGAGGTGCTGGAGGAAAGGGTAATCAATTTTTCAAGTCCGATACAGAGCAGGCACCACAAATCGCCGAGTTCGGGGCACACGGCGAGGAATTTTCATACGTTTTAGAGCTTAAATCGATGGCGAATATTGGACTGGTAACTGTGAATGTAATATCGGGGACTTCTTATCTAATTCATCTATATCTTTCTAGATTGGACTCCCAAATGCTGGAAAAAGTACTCTTCTACAAGCAATTTCTAGAGCGCGTCCAAAAATTGCGTCATATCCATTTACTACATTGAAGCCACATCTTGGAATTATTCAATACAGTGATTACCAGCAGATTTCAGTAGCCGATCTGCCGGGCCTTATTTCAGGATCACATAAAAATAAAGGGTTAGGTATTCAATTCTTGAAACACGCTGAACGATGCGCTGCCTTATTATTTGTATTAGATGTGTCTTGTGATGAACCTTGGAAGCATTATGAAATCCTTATGTTTGAGTTAAACGAATTTAGCCCTGATATGTCGAAGAGGCCCAAATTAATAATCGCAAATAAGTTAGACTTGCTGGAAGCAAAAGAAAATCTACACATCTTAAAGGAAAAAGTGGATTGTCCAGTTATACCAATTAGCGCCAAATTAGGATCAAATTTAGAAACCCTTCTCAGAGAAATTCGAAACATTTACGATAAATCACTCGTTGAGGAATAAAATGAAAATTACGGCAAATTGAATTAATGGCGTTTTATCTTTATTGAGAACCAAAACCAATTTATTTTATCTAAGGCAATAATTTATATTAAATGGTAGTGTAAAAATTACTAGTTCATATATCTAAATGCAAAAAATGTAGGAGGCTGCCCAAGTCTATATCAATTTTGCCTCGGCAAATTTGGTTGCGAGTTCGATAATTTCGTTAGCTTTATCGTAGTTGGTGCCAGAAGCTTGAGCAGACTCTGGTTTACCGCCGCCTTTTCCGCCCATTAGAGCGGATATTGATTGTATCCACTCGTTCGCCTTAAGTCCCTTAGCGATTGCGACACTGGGCACAGCAGTCAAACAAAATATTTTTTTTGATTCCTCATCGACTGAGAAGAACATGGCGGATGTCTGGGGACTAATTGTCTTTACTTGCTTCAAAGCGGCATCCAAAGCTTTAGTGTTATTGTAAGCATCTAATTTTCGGACCAAAAAAGGTGCATTTAAATTCTCAAAACAAATTTCTTTTGCCTTTTCTACGACGGTTGTGGCAACGGCGGCTTTAAGTGTTCGTTCCTTATCGTCCAAACTCTTTTTGAGATTCTTAAGAATATTTCGCATCTCATCTTTTTTCACATATGGAATTACGGCATGAGAAATATCATCTGAAAGTTCTACAATCTTTTTAACTTGTTCTTTTGAATCTTTGCCGCTTTGATCAGCATCGATAATTGATTTTAATTTATTAAGCTCATTTTCAAAGAGTTCTGTCTTTTTTAGCGCTTTTTGAGCTTCAGGACCGGTTAATGCAACAATTCTACGAATACCTTTTGCGATGGCTTCCTCGCTACTAATCACGAATTCACCAATATGCCCGGAATAGTGCAAATGGGTTCCACCACAAAATTCAACTGATGTCTCCACTCCAGCTGGACCTTCTGGATTCTTCTCCAGATCGGCTACATCCACGCCAAACGAAATAACACGAACCGGGTCCGGGTAAACTTCATCAAATACAGAACGCAATCCCTGAATTTGTTTTGCTATTTTGAGCGATGTCTCCTTTGCATAAATCTTCATGTTCTTACGAGAGATTTCTTTTGTCAATTGCTCGGTTGTAGCTACCTGCTCAATAGTCATTGCCGCTTTGCTGTTAAAATCGAATCGTAATTTTTCTGGAACTACTAAGGATCCTTTTTGATCAGTGTCGCTGCCAAGTACTTTTAATAGTGAGTGATTTAAAGCGTGTGTAGCTGAATGATTGTTCATGGTTAAGCGTCTCCGTACGATATCAACATGGAGTGTAAGTTCATCACCAACCTTGAGTACTCCTTCAACCACTCCGATATGTAGAATATATCCCCCTCGGTTGTAAACTGTATCGACTAGGAATTCGTTACCATCATCTGATACTTTAACAAGCACTCCTTGATCGTATATCTGACCGCCACTTTCAGCGTAGAAATTAGTTTTGTCTAATATTAAACCGCAAAGCTGCCCCGAGGTAACTTCATTTACAAATTTATTATCGTAGCGTAATGCGACAATCTTCCCTGTGCAAGTATCAAATTCATACTCAGCATTCCGGTCCTCTGAAACTGGTCGATAATGATATTTGAATTTATCATCGGTAACTGGAATGGATTTTTCTTGAAGTTCGGATATTGCGTGAACATCTAAATTAACGGTGTCCGTTTTACTTGAACCTTTGCCTTGTGATAAAATATACGAGGCTTGTTTAGCTTCTTCATAACCGATCATATCAATCTCTAGATTCTTCTCTTCAGCCATGAGCTTTGTTAAATCGATCGGGAATCCGTATGTATCATATAAACGCCAAGCAACATCTCCTGGTATTAATTTTACATCACCCAATTTACCGATTGTGCGATTTAGAAGATTACGGCCTCTCGTTAGCGTCTTCAAAAATTGTTGCTCCTCTTCATTGATGATATCGATCACCTGTTGCGGATCTTTTTTTACTTCAGGGAATGTTTCACCTAACAAATCGACAACAGTATCTACAAGCGTTGAGAAGAATCCAGGCTTGGCATTAAGTTTTTCGGTTGCGTATCGAACCGCACGTCTTAAAATTCTTCGAAGTACATAACCGCGCCCTGTATTATCTGGATATCCTCCGTCAGATAGAGCAATTGTTAAAGTACGGGCATGATCAGCGAGCACGCGATATGCCATATCAATCCCATCAACGTCGTCAGCACCAACTCGACCTTGATATGGTGGAGCTCCTGTTCTTTTCTGGATAGCATCGAAAATAGGAACAAACAAATCTGTATCGTAATTTGATCGTTTATCTTGTATAACGGACACCAATCTCTCAAAACCCATACCACAATCGATGTGTTTTTTAGGCAAGGGCCTAAGACTGCCGTCTGGCTCTCGATTATATTGAATAAACACAAGATTCCAGATCTCGAGTACATCAGGATCATCTTGATTTACTAATTCAGGGACACTACGACCTCCACCGATACGATCGAAATGAAGCTCGGAGCAGGGTCCACAAGGTCCAGTTTCCCCCATTTCCCAGAAATTATCTTTCATACTTCCGGGCAAGATATGTTCTGGTCTAACACCGAGTTCCGTCCATATTTGTTTACATTCTAAATCCGGTTCGAGTCCAGAAGCAGTATCTCCTCCAAAGTATGTTACGTACAATCGCTCTGATGGTAATTTTAAACGGTCGGTGAGAAGTTCCCAGGCCCATGTACAAATTTCACGTTTAAAATAGTCTCCAAACGACCAATTTCCCAGCATTTCAAAGAACGTGTGATGATAAACATCTTTACCTACATCATCCAAGTCGTTGTGTTTACCACCAGCCCGAATACATTTTTGTGTATTTGCGGTCCTAACCCATTTAGACATATCACTATTAGGATCAGCAGTACCCAAGAAAATCGGTTTAAACTGGTTCATTCCAGCATTGGCGAACAGCAACGTTGGATCATCGTGCGGGATGGTAGATGACGAATGAACATACAGATGCTCTTTTTCTTTGAAGAAGTCCAAGAAAACATTACGAATTTGCTTTGCAGTCAGTGACGTATCCATGATTAATCGAACGTGGCTGGAAGTAAATTAAGCAATGTAAGTGATTAATTGATATTCAAAACATACATGACACTACTATCTGTGTATCAAAATACTTTCACTTCTACAGCACAGCCTGTAATTGAAGGTGTAGTAAAAAATTTCTAACCAACAAAATTTAAACGGATCAATGTACACGTTGCACAATGAACTAGATCACAATATTTTAATGCAAATTAACTTAATTTATCTACCTTTCTGATTTGCAATATTCTACTAGGGTTGTGTAATTCTTGACTTAGAAAATCTTTTTATCGCACTACACACGTTTTAATTAATATACACGACACTGACGAGTGACGATTGACAATTGATATGACACAAAAGCACGAAATCGATTGTTGGTTGAATTTGAATGTTGAAATTGAATAAAAAGGGACAAAAGCTGTATTTTGTTGAGAAATCTTTTTTACTTTTAGCTGAATCAGCGCTATTCAGCTATTTCAACTAATGCAAATAGCCGTATTTTCTTGAGAAATGAAACTTTTTTGCTTTAGCTGAATCAGCGCTATTCAGCTATTTCAACTAATGCAAATCTGCATTATCATTCAGACAAAGCAAATTTCTAAAATGCTTTAGTTTTTGCTTTAGCCATTGTGGTGTTGTTGTAATTGTCTCAAGAAAATACACTGAATCTGCATTATCATTCAGCAAAAAAAAAATTCTAAAATGCTTTAATTTTTACTTTAGCCATTGTGGTGTTGTTGTATTGTCTCAACAAAATACGCCGAGAATCACAGAATCGTAAGAGAGATAGCACTAGATACATAGCAAAGAGAGATAGTAGGAAATTTTAACAACTTTGGTTTTCCTAACCAACTGAACTAGTAATTTTTTAAAATTATAAATTAAAACTTTAAAATAAAATTAATTTGAAACCAAATAATGTTTTAGAAAAGTAAACAAGTAATAAAGTATGGTTCAGTTCGAATTTTATTAATTCTATAAAATGTAAAAAGGAAAAGTTTTTTGCAGGAACCACGGATTTATCGCATTCTTATTTTTTTATTAAGTTAAGTTTTTATTAATTTTAAAATGCTTTAATTTTAAAATTTTGCTTCAGCTGAAGATAATGCAGATTTGCATTTAGCTGAATGCTTTAGCCATGGTGTGGGTCTCAACAAAATACAGCTACGCTACTGGTTATTACTAATGTAGTGCATTTTACAAAATATCAAAACAAAACACAATCGGAACGATTAGTTTTTTGTATATCCAAACAATTATACAAATTTTACTTAACAATTCGTTTTACATTTTGCGTTTTTACATTCGTTTTGCCTTGAAATCACCATAGCCACCGCTTAACAAAATCGATAGATAAAATCAATTTGTTTATGGATAGTGTGTAAAATTGACTTTTCCACGCGCCATGTTTTATTAAAATCTGAGCTGTCAACTACGAAAGAAAAACTGTTTTCTACTAGTAGCGTTTTGCGACGATCCCATTTAAAAAAATTAAACATTGAAATAAGCACATTAAAAAATTACAATGAGGCTAAAACTAATTGATTCTGTGGTGCGAAGTTTTAAAGTAGCAAAAGTATTTCGAGAAAATTCTGACCAAATAAGCGCCATTGATTTTTCGCCAAATGGGGAACAGCTTATTACATGCAGTGAAGATGATCAGATTGTTATATACGATTGCGAAAAAGCTACACAAATGCGTGTGGTTAATTCCAAGAAATACGGAGTCGATCTAATACATTTTACCCACGGCAGTAACACGGCCATACATAGTTCGACTAAAGTGGATGATACAATCCGATATTTAAGCTTGCATGACAATAAATACTTGAGGTATTTCCCAGGGCACACCAAAAAAGTTATATCACTATGTATATCACCCATCGAGGATACCTTCTTATCGGGTTCGTTAGATAAAACTTTAAGATTGTGGGATTTAAGATCACCAAATTGTCAAGGTCTCATGCACTTGTCGGGGCGTCCAATCGCAGCATATGATCCAGAAGGTCTTGTATTTGCAGCTGGCGTAAACTCTGAGAGTATTAAATTATATGACTTGCGTTCATTTGATAAAGGACCTTTTGTAACATTTAAATTGAACCAAGAGAAGGAATGCGACTGGACTGGCTTGAAATTTTCCAGAGATGGCAAAACCATATTGATAAGCACAAATGGTTCAATCATCCGACTAGTCGACGCTTTTCATGGCACTCCATTACAAACGTTTACCGGTAATAAAAATAATTTACATGGTACATATATTGTTTCTATCCCTTAACATATTTGAATTTTTTAGGCCACCTGAATAACAAAGGAATACCGTTGGAAGCATCTTTCAGCCCCGATTCTCAGTTCATTTTCTCTGGCAGTACCGATGGCAACGTACATGTTTGGAATGCTGATAGCGGTTACAAAGTATGCGTTTTAAACGGAAATCATCCGGGTCCTGTTCAGTGCGTTCAATTTAGCCCAAAGTTTATGTTGCTCGCATCAGCTTGTGCAAATATGGCCTTTTGGTTGCCCACAGTTGGTGATCCCCAGTAATCACTATCAATTTTATTACTATTATTCCCGCCAACATGATTGTAAAACCGAATACATAAATATTTTAAGTATTTTATTTTTTGTAAGTTATTGGAATATTAGCCCACTTAGAATAAGTTTTGGGTCGATAGTTCTATTAGGAAAATCTTTTGTGATTTTTGTTTTTATAATATGTATAAATAATAATGTATGTAAATATACCTAGATGGAATAAAGAATTAACGATTTTAAATAAGTTTTCATGTGTGTTCTCAGGAAATCAACTAAAATTGAAGTTACATATAAAATTTTATTAATAACTTAAAATCTTAAAAACTAATTGAACAATAAGGAAACTAGAGGGTTGGATGGGCATATTGATGCGCCTAAAGAACCTTTGATTTGAATGGTTTGTGCCGAACGGAATGTCCATATTCCAGTTGAAAACAAAATAATGCAACGACATAAATTTAGTTCACATCAGACTTCAGGTCTTCCTTTTCTGCGATTTGGGTAGTAGTCGAGGCCGAAGGCTTGTCAACTATTGTAATATGATACATTTGTTTCTCTTCATCCGATATTTCGCATGGAGCTTTTGATAATGGGTCTTTGCCATCCAGTGATTTTGGAAATGCTATAACATCACGAATTGATGTCGTGTCACAAATAATCGACATTAAGCGATCGATTCCAAGAGCAATTCCACCGTGTGGAGGACAGCCTGACCCTAATGCCTCAATCATGTGTCGTAAATGTTTGTACTCAATTTTAAGGACATCGTTCAAAACTGATTTCTGCAAAACGGGATCGTGGATTCGTATTGAACCACCGCCAACCTCCTGTCCATTTAATACGAGATCGTATGCTTGTGATCGAATTTTCTCCAAATCTCGGTTTTCTTTCAGCAACTTCATATCATCTAGATTGGGAGCTGTGAAAGGATGATGAACACTATCCAACTGTCCAGTTTCATCATTTACAATAAACATTGGAAAATCAATAACCCACAGGAATTTATACGGAATATTATGGCGCGGAGGGATTAAATTTCGTGCTTCCAAACTTTCGATCATAGCCAATCGAACTTTCCCCATAATCGTTTGAGCGTCATATTTTTTACCAAAAGCTAACAGCAGCAAGTCATGAGGTTGCAATGACACTTCATCTCCAATTGTCTTGGCCACCCCCGCTAATTTCGACCCAAGCCCATTTGTGTACCATTCATCCAGCCCACGATTTACTCGGCTTGCATAAAATACAGCTTTATTATTCTCTTGGGCTAATTTATTCATTGATTCCTTAAGCTGGCGAGGCAGTGCACCATTAGGATTTTTTATTCGAATGGCATATGCTGCAAAATCGTTATATCCAGTGCAAAGCTCTGGTTCCGTATCAAACGCTTTTGTAACATTCTGAAGCATTAGCCCAAATCTAGTATCTGGTTTGTCAACCCCGTAATTTTCCATTGCCTCTTCGTAAGAGATTCTTGGAAATGGAGCTGTTAGCTCAAATGCATTTGGAAGTGAGTGTAAAAGTAGATCCTCGATTAATTTTATAATATGGTCTCGATTTGTAAAAGATAATTCAATGTCGAGTTGTGTAAATTCTGGTTGCCGGTCAGGTCTAGTGGCTTCATCCCTGTAGCACCGCGCTATTTGGAAATATCGATCTACAGCTCCAACCATCAACATTTGTTTAAACTGCTGTGGACTTTGCACCAACGAATAAAAGCAACCAGGCTTCCGGGTAGGTACAACGAATTCTTGCGCTCCACCCGGGGTTCTCCGAAATAGTGTTGGAGTTTCAACTTCGACAAATCCGGCATGATTGATTAGAAACTCACGCATTTTCATTAAAATTTTCGATCTAGTTCGTAAGTTTGACTGCATATTTTGGAAACGTAAATCTAAGTAACGGTACTCCAGCCTCAAAGATTCTTTTGCTCGATTAAATTCTCGTAATTCGACAGGTAAATTTTTCTTAGAAGGATTTATTATTTCTATACTCTTGGCGACCACTTCAATTCCACCAGTCGATAAATTTTCATTTTCCATACCTGGTGGTCGAGCCATTACGATTCCCCTACATTTGAGGATTGATTCATAAGGAACATTTTCGATTTCCGAAGAATTTTTAAGATCATCGGGTAATATAATTTGCGTACTTCCGTATCCATCTCTAAGCGTTAAAAATTTACGCATTCGTTGGTACTCTAGCCAACCGTAAAGTTCCACGTAGTGTCCAATGTGCGATTCGGTCAACTCACCACAATTATGAGTCCTCTCTGTGTATTTACTTATATTTGCCAATTTATTAGATGAAGAATGATTATTTGAATCTCCATCGTTGCCACCTCCTGTGCCGGGTGGTAAAGGTTCATTATTATCTGCACCTCCATGTTCAGCAGCAGAGTGATTTTTTAATTTTAAAACTGGACCGTCGTATACCTCATTAGGATTGATTACATTAAAACTCTCGATAAATACTTCAATTTCGCCAGTTTCTGATTTAGAAAATGTGTTAACCCTTGGACGGGCCATAACGCGTCCAGATACTAACACAACATCATCATCCGTTACCGAAAATATTCGATAAGATAGTTCGGCATCCGTTTCAGTTTTATCATTGACTATCTGAGTATGTCCATACCCATCATGAATTTCCAAGAATTTTCCTCGCTTTTTCGGATCAAGCCATCCGACTAACGTTACTGATCTTCCAACATCTTCCACTCGAAGTTCACCGCACGTAATTTCACGATTTTCAAAGTATTTTAAAATATTTTCGGAATTCGCTCTTTTGTATTCGCGCGATGTGATTCCTCGATGTAGTTCTTTCGAATCTTTTAATTGCATTAGGCTGTAAGGCCGTTTTTTACCACGCTCACGAAATTGTTTATCCGGAGTTCTCACTATATTTATAGCCTCAACATGAACCTCAATGCTACCAGTAGATAAAGAAGAATTTCGTGAGGCTGGCGGTCTCCGTTGCACATATCCAAGTACCGAAATCATGGAATCAATTGGCATATTTGCAAAACGTTTACCCAAGTTTGGATCCTGAAATAGATTAGTTTAACAAAATTTATAAAATCAAACTTCAATTTTGGTACGTTATCTGGAGCAACGAGTTGCGTAATCCCATAAGCATCTTTTAATTCGATAAATCGTCCCATTCGTTGTTTAGCCACCCTACCATACAGTTCGACTAGGGAACCATGGTGTCGTTCTCGCAATTCCCCACAATTAACAACTACTGGGGGTGGAGGAGGTGGTGGCATTGCAATATTCATTAATTGGGCCGGCTGTGTAAACTCCTGATGGCGGAATCGGCTAGTTCCAGATGCTTCTATAAAGAATATTTAGGAAATTATAATACGCATATTAAATAGGCCGGCGGCAATAACCCTACTCGTCACTTTATTTGATATAATCCCACTACATCCAGACACAAGGTTCGACATATCGGAGAACTATAAAAATAAAAACAAATATTAATATAAAAGAAGCCAAACGAGTTTCGAATTGAAAATAACCCCCGAACTCGCTGTATTTTTATTAATCACATAAGACATTCCAAATAATTTGCGCGAGTTGAATTTTATCGTAACTCGATTTAAACTTATAATTCTTCTATACATATTTCTACTTTATTTTATTAATAAAAGGTTATTTTTAATAAATTAAATTTCTCAATGAATTTTAAACACAAAAATATTTATGTATATGTATAAAAGATATTATAGGCTGTTTACATAACAAACTTCTAGGCACAAGTCGCCTATTTATGTACAGATATGTGCAATTTTTAATTAAAAGTTCATTTTATGATTGTATTTTAAAAAATATACAAGATTGTACATATTTTAAATCATATGATTGTATTTTAAAAAATATACTAACCTCAATATTTTTGTTAATTTTCCGATTTGACATATAGTGTCGATAACGCAGAGTAGTAAGCGGGAGTTGTTTTGTTAAGAAGAACCCCGATATTCTTTAAAACAAAACAAATAAAAGTATTGGAATTTCCTTCCAGTTTCTTGATTCCTTGTTAAGTACTAAGTAGAAGTACTCCCAAATTCCAATATAAAATTTATTTTGTGTACGGGATCACACAATTAAAAATTAAACCGTTGTATGCATATTTTCTCTTGCTCTCCAAATCGTACGAAGAAAATATTTGTTGAGAAATACACCGTCAAAACAAAAAAAAAATAGTATTCTTGTTGAATCCCCCGTCATTTAAACATATGTGCGCCCAAGTTTGTGTATTGTATTTTTGATACTCGAATCAACTTCTTGAGTTCTTTCGCTAGATATTTAAGAAATCACATTGTTAGTTTATTAATAAATTGTGTAAAACGTAAACAAAACAAAGAATTTGTATTCAGATATTTAAAATGAATCCATTTAAAAATCAATAGTTTATTGTGTGTGATTGTTTATATTAATAACGAGAGCGAGAAAATACAAAAAGGAAATATTAAGGTTAGTGAGTGTTTTTCATTATGAAGCTATACATTGGTGGTTCTTTTTATTAAATAATTAAGAAAAATTCAAGTTCAAATATATTATTTACTAGATGTACATTATAATTTATTTTTAATAAATCCAACTAGATTGCATTCATTTTTTTTATACTAATTTTTCTTATACGAATGAGAGTGACCTTTGTGAATGATTTTTTGGATTTTTTTTAAAATTTCGTTTGTATTGACGATGGAAATGGAATTAAAAATTACTACTACTATCGCAGTCATGCATTTACTATCATAATGGTCAGCCAGCTTTCATGGTTGCCACATTTTATTAAATAATAATGGAGCTGTTTCATCGAAACAGTTTAATTATTGATGCATAAATGCGGTTTCACTTATTAATTAAGGGTGGTACTCCTAAAGAGCCTGTTTTTTAATTCAACCCGAGCAAGCAGAGTTACCCTGGGTGTTGTACGTCGAGCAAAGGTCAGGTACAGGGCCAAATGAACCGGTGTGCGTGCGTAGAGTAAAGGCGGTGATACATGTACAGATTTTGCTTTTAAGACATAAAAATTATGCGCGCTGATTGGTTAAAAGTCGGCCATACTGAATCGCCTTATAGGCAAAAATTTTAAATTAAACATTTCTCAATTTTGTATAAGGCAATTTTTTTTGCCTTAAAGGCAAAATCTGTACAAGTATCATCGCCTTAAATATATTGTTTTTTACCTACTCCGTACACTGAAGTTAGAGGGAAATTTGAAGATCGAGTGTGCAATGTGTAACCCCATTGTGCGCGTCCACATTGGGACTCATGATTCCGGAATCAAACTTCGTTTCTTTCCCCTATATCAATAAAACCGTTTTTTTTGCGCCGCAATAAAACCGATTTTGTAGGTAGGGGAAGAAATGATTTCGAATCATGAGTCCCACCCAATGTGGACGCGCATATTAGCTCTCTCTCTCTCTCTCTCTCTCTCTCTGGCTTTCACATCCCATGAAGGGATTTCACCGCCCGCACAATGGCCCTCCATCCATCCCGATCCATTGCTCTCGTCCTTCAGTTTCGACATCCTAATGCTTGCAGATCTTGTTCAATGTCGTCACGCCAGCGTAGTCGGGGTCTTCCTCTACGACGTACTCCGGCTGGTTGTTGGTGAAACACTTTATTAAAGCGTTGTCCGTGTACAATTTCCGAGGTCGAGTTTGTAATAAATCCGATATGGTTATCCGAGGCCTTTGCTTAGGGTTCATAACTAGATAGTTTTTATGAGAGGTTGTTGGCCTTCCGCTCAACCCGCTTGTTACGTGTGTGGGTCACGTACGGGTGAGAATCTTGAGGCATCCAGTCCTACCTTGAACACATTTATATAGCAAGCTGCTTGATACAAGACAGACGCCCGCTTCAGCCTCTCCTAACCCGGAAAACAGACGCTGGTTTGGTATTGGTTTTGAGGCGCCAATGGCTCGCCCTGACATGTAGTGTCCATGACTATAAACAGGATTTAGCTGCTCGTCTCCACTACACCGCCTGATTCATTTAGAATTACCCAGAGAGCACCGCGAGGAGGTATGAATCTCGGACTTCGCCCCCCTTCGCGCACATTTGCCCAGTTCACAAATAAAAACGCAGTGTGCAGAGTAAAATTACTCAGGTTGAGCGATGGCACACGAGAAAAAAAATACCGGATTTTTCCTCGTTCCTTTCCCCGTTTACCTATGATACAAGTTTTAATTGCGACTAAAAGCGGAACCAGTCAGAAATAAGAACTTAACAAAAAAAAATACAAATTATACCGAGCCCAATTGTTTTTCTTTTTTGTGGTAAAGCGGAACCAGTCAGAACTCAGAAATAAGAACATAACAAAAAAAAATACGAATATTACCGAACCCAATTGTTTTTCTTTTTTTTGGTATTCCAACCAGCCAAAAATAATAATTTTAAGTGACAGCTGTTCGTTTACAAACAGCTGTTTTTTATTGTGAAATGTCTTTTAGAGAAATTTCATATTTGTTACACGATTCGATTTGTTTCGATACACGAGATGCTTTTACATCACAAAGAAAAAAGGAAATAAACTAAACAAAATTAAAATATTATAGTAGTAAAATAGCGTTTACACTACGACTATAATATCATACCATTACAAAACTAATTTTTAACATTATTCACTAAAACACCATTTTTACTTTATCACACATTATTAAAACTAATCACATAATATGAAAAAATATTAAAATAGTTTTATTTAATAAATAAAATAGTAAACAAAAAAATGTACACAAAATAAATATGGGTTCCACCCGTATCAAAAATTTATCTTCTTTTGCTGTGTATAAAACAACAACAAATCGTACATATTTTTAAGTTTTTGTTATTTTCGAGCGAGAAATAGCGCGCACTATTTTTTTATTAAGTGACAGCTATAATTTAACGAAGGGGAAATTCGGTTTCTTATGCCTCAACCAGTCAGCCTTAAGTTCTTAAGTTGTGCTCCATTTTGGACCACTTAGCAGAGCGGTACGACCACCAAAATTTTAGAGGTCAGTTGTTTATTTGTGACGAGAAGCCTATACAATTTTGGTGATTGTAGCACTAACCGACGTGGTGCAATCAGCGTTTAACTTAAGCTCTTAAGTCTGACTGGTTGAGGCATACATGAAAATTAAGTTTGACTGGGTAATAACATTGAAATGCCATTTATCGCATTCTTATTTTTTTATTAAATTAAGTTTTTATTTCTGACTGGTTCCGCTTTAAACAAATTTTCTGTTCAACCACACAACGTTAACATTTTATTTAAGAGAGAGCAGAACAAAACATAATAAAACTAGTTTGGTGCGAAAAAAATGCCAAAATACAAAAAACCCTCGTGTGGAATGGAGCGTTGAATAAAAAAAAACCGTTGAATAAATAAATTTCTTTGTTTTTAAGTACATATAATAACACTAGTATTGTGATGTGAACGAAATAATAGTTTTTCAAATAAAACAACAAATAAATTACGTATTTGACAATTGATAATGTTGTGTTATACATATTATATGTATGTACATACATATTAAAAAAACTATGATCGAAATTCATTCGTCAGTTGTAACCGCGGTTAAAACCATCGATATCCACGATTTTAATCCCGGCTACTTATTAAATCCTGGTTTAATTTTGACGTTTTAACCTATTAGAGTGGCTTTAGTCGCAGCTGCGATTTTAGCTTCGTCTGTCGATACGGCCCTAAGAAACGAAAAAACAAACAAAGAAAAACCCATACTTCTTCATTCATTCATTCAAACAATTTTTCGACCAGGCCGCCGGATTCGTACTTCCTCGTTCACTCATTCAAACAATTTTTTCGACCAACCATCTCTTGTGAACTAATGTAGAACGTCATTTTGGAGCAATATGATTGGTTGAAAAAATTGTTTGAATGAACCATGCCTACACGAGATTTTAGTTTCTGGTATCAAACTAAGTCGTAATAGATTTTTATTGTTAATTTAAACCTTTATTTTATATTAAAACACCAAATTTGTTTATATTGTTTTATTCTGTTCTCTCGAAAATAAAATTTAAACAAAAATTTACATCTGAAAAATGTATTAAAATTTTTTTATTTTCATTTTAATTTTTTCATTTCGGACTCAAGGCTTAAAGAAAGGTTTAAATTAACAATAAAAATCTATTACGACTTAGTTTGTTACCAGAAACTAAAATCTCGTGTAGCATGGTTCAATGAATGAACGAAGTATGAATCCGACTTTATGGCGCCTTTAGGGTTGGTGTTAGTTCGTTTTGACAATTTTTTCGACCAATTATATTGCTAAAAGATTTTTTTCTTCTGTGCCGACATGTTGTAACTATCACTTTTTTCGCTTCGATGCAATTTCGATGGAATAACGGTATTTTAGAAGTAAAAATATTTTTTTTTTTAAATATTACTTCTAAAATACCGTTATTCCATCGAAAATGCATCGAAGCGAAAAAAGTGATAGTTACAACATTTCGGCACTGGAGTTTTCCACAAGAGATTATTGGTCGAAAAAATGAGCGAACAAACGCAACCATAAACCTGCCTTTAAGGCCGGAGTCATAGTTCTTCGTTCATTCATTCAAATATTTTTTTCGACCAATCATCTCTGAAAAAATGCAGAAGAAAAAAATCGTCATTTTGGCCGGAATTACACGATAAAAGATATTTGACATAGGTGTTTTATAAAACATTTTTATCAATTTTCTTTGATAGTGTAATATGCATGTTTGATAAAACTATCACTTTTATAAAACATTTTATCAAATTTATTCTCATGCAGGTAAATTTGATAAATTATTGTTGACATATTGCTTATTCAAAATGACGACTAAATACGGATGGCAAAAACCACAAAAATATTAATTCAAGAATACACAAGTGAAGTGTGGCCATTAATCTGTCCTGCAAATTTTGTGGACAATAAAATTAAATTAATTTTCTGCCATTATTAATTATTTTATGTAGCATATGACCTCCTGCTACATAAAATATTTAAGAATGGATGATTCATTTAATTGTATTGGGGTCTGCAGCCCCTTTAATAAATTTTGATGGACACCTTTTAAATCCCATCTCGATACTCAGAGTTTCGCCCAGATTCTTTTTTTTCAGTTTCTTTTTTATTGTTATTAACGATATAATAATAAAATCGCTTAATGTTGCTGCACACGCTGTTTGGTGTTGTTCCATTTTTTACTGAAGTTTCAGGATAATTTTGATAAAATCTTTTATGTAGTGTAATTTTAAAAAATTATTTGATCAAAATTGTCTAAAAAAAATTTATTCAAATATTTTATAAGCATTTGACAAAAATGTTTTATAGTGTAATTCCGGCCTTTGGAGCAATATGATTGGTCTAAAAAATTGTTTGATTGAATGAATGAACGAACGAACGCAACACTGAATTGGTCATAAGGTGCCTTTATGTTGTGTTCGTTCGTTCATTCAAATAATTTTTTTCGACCACTCATCTCTTGTGGAAAAATGCGAAAGCAAAAAAAAGTCATTCTGTAGAAATATGATTGGTCAAAAAAATTTCATAACATCATGTAATGGCGGTGTGAATTGTTACATAGGGCGGGGGCAAAAAAATAAATTAAATGTCTAATAGGAATGATATGATTTTTAAGTGATGTTTCGGCCATTTGTAATATGTCATAATCTGTCATTTTTTGTTTCATTGTATTCAGTAATGTTTACAATTTCATCTTGGTGAGATATACGCAAGAACAACGTTTACAAATTATTCAGTTTTATTATCAACATAATCGTTCTCCAATTGCAACTTTTCGTACGCTTTGGCCATTTTATAGTCGTAATAATCGTCCACAGCGTACATTTTCTTTACATAATGTTCACGAGCCAATAAGACAAAGAATCGCTCGAAGTAATGCAAATATTGCTGCCGTTCAGGCAAGTTTTGCTGAAGACCGCAATTTGTCGATTCTCAGACGTTCTCAAGAATTGGGACTGTCTCAAACCACAACCTGGCGAATTTTGAGAAAGGATTTGGGTTTGCATCCGTATAAAATTGTTCTCACTCAAGAACTGAAGCCATTGAACCACCGTAAACGTCGTGAATTTGCTGATTTTGCCTTGGAACAACTTGAAAACGATAACGGTTTTTTTAAGAAAATCATCTTCTCCGATGAGGCTCACTTTCATCTGTGTGGTGCGGTGAATAAACAAAACTGTCGATTCTGGTGCGAAGAAAATCCACAAATTATTCATGAAAAACCATTACATTCACCTAAATTGACGAATTGTGTGGTTTTTGGTCTGGTGGAATCATCGGTCCGTATTTTTTTCGAAATGAAGCTGGTAACACCGTTACTGTTAATGGAGATCGGTATAGATCGATGATAACCAACTTTTTATGACCGAAATTGGAAAAAGTTGATCTTGACAACATTTGGTTCCAACAAGACGGGGCTACGTGTCACACAGCAAGTGCAACAATTGAATTATTGCGAGAAACGTTTGGAGATTCGATTATTTCAAGAAATTGTGATATTGATTGGCCTCCAAGAAGTTGTGATTTAACACCATTAGACTATTTCTTTTGGGGTTTTTTGAAGTCATTGGTGCTAAAGACCAATGACTCTCCAAACTCTCTTCAAGCTTTACAAGTCAATATTGAACGTGCTATTCATGACATACGACTTGATTTAGTGGAAAAATTGCTTGAAAATTAGGTTCATCGAATTCGTTCCTGCAGAAGAAGTCGTGGAGGCCATTTCAGTGACGTTTTATTCAGAACTTAATTGTATCGATTCTACTTCACATTAAATAAAAAACATTTCAATTTCCTTAACAATTAGTGTGTTTTTTTTAAATAATTCTCATAAGAATTTGTATTGTAAAGGTATACTGAATACAAATTTTCATGAGAATTTCGTGAGAATAGCAAACAAAATCCCTGTACTGAGAAAATGTGAAGAATTTTACATTTTGTTTCAGAAGCTACTAGATTTTTAAAATTTAATTTTTTGTGTTTTCTATCCGTTTCGCTCAAGCATTCAATATAAAATGAAAATAATTTTACACATACATAGACACGAGCCGTCCTTGAGTTTTGTGTAAAAGGCAAGTGCAGCTTGAGTTTTGTTGCAAAACGCAGTGTGTGGAAAGGCTAAATGAAGGCGGAATTCCATTACCAATTAATGCATACAATTTTTTAGAAAAATATCGAAAAGAGACAAGAAAAACTATACGATTAGTGTGACAAAGATAGATTATCTTGTAATGGGGCATTTACATTTAGAAAATTGTTTTCTTCTGCAAATTTTTGCTGGTAAATAACAAACATCCGCTATATAAAAATATTTAATGTACGAGAAATAAATAAACTTACATAGTAATGCCTTAACTAATTTTTTATGACATTATTATTAATTTATTTTTAATTAATTCAAATGCGAAATTTTAAAAATGTTTTTATCAATGGCGTCTGTTTTTATTAAAAATCCTTAACATTTATAAATATTAAATATAAATATTCTTTGTTAATTTAACCAGAGACATCCTAAAAGAGATAGTTCATCCTATGTAAACGTAAAAATTTAAACTTTGTATTTTCTGTAAATAGCCACATACAATCAAAAATATTTTGGTTTTTTGCGTATACGTATACGCAGTTTAATGAAAAATCACAGATACAACGATGACATTGGAATTATCAGAAATAAATTTTGTTTTAATTTTTTAGTTCAAATGAAAAATCTCTTGATTGTCTATGATTTAACAATTGTTGCCATAAAAATACTCGGATCGAATATATTTTATGGCAACATTTTCATTGTTATCACTTTTGCAACTAAAAAAAATGGCTTAATTAAAGTCCAAACCACACAAATGTGTGAGTAAAAAATCATAGCATGTAATGGCGTTTTTGATAAAAACTTTCACTTGATTTCAAGTATAACCAACACAATTGTGTGTATAGTTATATTGTTTTTTTTCGAACGAAAAAAAAGTTTGAAAGGAATACACAAATATGTAAGTTAGTGCAAAACACATGCAAAAATAAATGATGGTACTTTTGCCGTACCCACACAATTGTGTTAGTAAATCACAAAAGGGTTATAGTGGTTTTGGCGGTGTAGCGGCTCAAAAAGTTTTCTGCAAAATTTTGTTTGGATATACTTCTTTTCTTGTCTCTAATGTGCAAAAAGTCAATGTTATATCTCTTTCATATTGCAGAAGAAAAAGGTTGGTCGCATGTAAATGGGGTATAAAAAATTTTACAATAGTACCGCTCACTTACACGGATTTTTTATTTTGTCTCTTTCTGCAAAAAAATGCCGTAATAATAGAATAGTGCCTTAATTATTTTGGTACGGCCATTGCCGCTATATAAATGGCCATAAAACCATACAAAAAAATATCGTTGAGTTAGTGTTAGTAACAGGCAATCATGTTTATATTTTTTCGTAGTAAAAAAATTCGATTACATGTAATTTTTTGCCAGGCAAGTTTAATTTCGTTTATATTTACTTAAATACTTAAGTTTTTCTTATGATTTTTCAATGGCCTATAATCATAATTATCCAAGTACAGTTTCCGACTATTTTAAATTCGAATTAAACACTTTTATTTCATTATTTTTTTTTTTTCTAAAAGTTTACCCTATTTATCCGACGCTAGTCACGTGAACCAATTAGATCGTGGGCAAAGTATAGAATTCTACTTGCATAATGGTTGTTATTCACTCGGATGATTTGCGACACTCGCTTAACAGCCACCTCGTGAATAACAGTCATCATTTATGCTCGTTGAATAATATACTGATATGCAACGCATAAGGAAAGCATATGGCGGCTTTGTGCTCTGTAACAACCAAACTCGTGATATAATTACTCTTATTTTCTTATTTGATGCATAAAATAATAGCTATTCTTTGTTTTTCGTTCTTGTTTTCTTTAGATGGTGCTTCACGATTTGTCATACCAAAATCTTTTTGCTTGAATCGATACGAGTATAAACGTTTTTTTTTCTCGAATTTTAATTTTTGAAGGTTATATTGCGATAATGAGTTAAAGATAAATGTAAGTGGTCTTTTCTTACTAATTTGAGAATGAGATTAAAACAAATAAAATGAAGAAGCTACTCAAATTTGTATTGTTATTACAATTATTACTTATTACTGGTCGTTCTTGGCAACACACACAGAGTCAAATTTTACTTAAAACTTAAATATTCTGATACAACTTTGTTTTAAGATGTCTTATGTAAAATGTTCTAATTTTTATTAGTTAATGTAACAACGAATAATTTTACATCTAAAAACCTGATATTTTATTTTCTGTGGATATTTGTGAAGTACAACATAGAAATACGTATAATACTGATTGGGAAATGTTAACCTCGTCGTGCCGTCTGGAACAAATTGTTTCAAGTAAGCTCATTAAGAATATAAAACAAAAAATTGAAATGTTTTTTTTTTGTTTTGCAAAATGCAAATGTTTATACATAGAGGATTTTTTAATTGCAGAGTTATACTTGCTTCAAGTGACCTTTAAATAACAGTCAATCATAAAAGTAGGGGACAAAAACCATATCCTTCTGCAACCTAGTTCGTCTATGGCAATGAGAAAACAATTTACACCCTATTCCTCTAGTCGCATCACTTCAAGTGATGAGTCATCTTCTTGGTTACTAGATCATTAAATCGAAACTTACAAAATTATTGTTTAATAAAGTCGTTCTTGCTGTTTTTTATATCTTAGTGCGTGTTTCAATTGGTTTAAATGCCGCATAAAAAGTTAAAAAAAAAAATCGTGGTAAATTTTTTTTAACTTTTAATCTGTTTCAATTGGTTTAAATTTTGACATTAATATTGTTGCTTATTTTATGTGTTATTATGAACGTATATAGCAAATTTAAATGTGAAAATATGTAAAATAAATACTATTTAAATGTATATTAGTTAATTATGGCCAGTTTACATCTAAATCATTACGATTTTTCTCAAAATTTGTACATGACAAATTTCTGTTTACAAACAAATATTTTTGTCAGCCAAATGTTTTCCACATAAAAATTTTATCAGCTCTTGAAGCAGATAAAAAGTTTGACATTTTTATTCACCACAATTTTTAACTTTTAAACTTTTTATGCGGCATTTAAACCAATTGAAACACGCACTTAGTATAGTAGCTTTATAGATATTGTCTTGCGACTGCTATCACTTCAAACGACAAGTTCTATCACTCGAAATTTTGACGTGACAAATAAATAAAAAAAAATTCGAAGTAATGCAGCAAACTAAGATTTAAAAAAATTTCATTGAGAGTTTTGCACAAAATTATTTAGTAAATTTTGATTTTAAGATCTAGTAACCAGGAAGATCCATAGTCACGTTGCATGAAGTGGTTCGTCTAAGGCCGGCCACACACGTACAGTTTTAAATGTCAGTTTTAACTGTGTAGCTATAACTGTCTGTTTTAACTATGAACTGATATGCACACATACGTTCAGTCAAATCCTTCAGTTATTATCATGGATTTGAATGAGCGGAACGATTTGGCTGCTCTCGGTGTATGAAATTTCGACGCAAAACTGAGATCTGGGCAGTTAAACCCCCACACACGTTCGGTTCAGTTAATCGTTTCAGTTAAAAATATACAAATTTTAAAGTTCTCAGTTAAACTGTACAGTTGAGTTTAACTGAACTGAAATACCCACACACTTACAGTTTTAAATGACAGTTTTTACTGTACAGTTATAAAACTGCCAGTTAAAACTTTTCGTGTGTGGCCTACCTAAGGGAATTGAGTATTTACTGTTGCTTTCAATCTCAAAGTTTACATTTCTGAAGGAATTTTGCCGCCTTCACGATGGTCCTCTATCTGTCTACATTCATCGTTCTCGCCTCCCCAGTTTCGACATCTTCGATTCGATGTTGTCCGGCCAACATAGTCGGGGTATTCCGCTACCACGTACATCGGCTACTTAGTTGTTTAGATCGCAATAACTTTCTGGCAGCTCCCATCTTGGTCTCAAATATTGTTGATGAGATCATATTGATTTGATGCAAGAAAGGTGCTTTTCGTATTCTGTGGCATACTGTCGAGACCGGATGCCTTTCATTTCTCAATCTACTAATAGCCGCGCATACTTCCTTCACTATGGAATTTTCGACACACACCTCTTCATCTGGTGGAGCAATTACCCTAATGGGGGTCATTCCGCCATTCCGAGAAAACGTCTGTCACGTTTGTTCACAGCTCTCCATTCCCACTTTATCCTTCCTGAGTGGAAGTATTTAGTGAGATGCCTGACGTTAGCAAAACAGTCTCTCGAATTTGCTTGTTCCACTTGGAAGCTTTTGTTTTCGAAGCATTTTCTCACATGTTCGTAATTCTTTTGCAGGAAGTATTTAGTCGCACCTTTCCTAGCACGGAGATATTCTTTCACGAAGATTTTCTTTATTTTGGCGACCAGACGGCACTGATCATTGAACCAATCATTGTAGGATTTCGTGGTGGTCCACACTTCAGATAATATTTGGCACCTCGGTGTTATGGCTGTGTATTTTAGTCGCTGCTACTGAATGTTAAGTGGTGGTTCTTGGTTATTACTGTGCCGATCTAGATAGTCAGTTACTCCTGATTGCTAACTCTTCAGTAATGTTTGATCTTTAAAAGCATCAACATTCCATCGAATGATTTTTGTGCTTGTTTATGGAATGCAAATGACAGCTTCCACTTAAATATAACAAGCAAATGATCGCTATCCATCTCTGTAACATGTAACATCCCCGCTGGGGAATGTCTCTTCGATATCAAAACGTGATTAATTTGGTTTTCCATTCGTCCATCATTCAATCTCCACTTTATTTTGTGGATCCTCTTATGTGGAAAAAAACGTACTTAATACAACTAAATTGTACATTGTTGCCAGGTCGGGGACGCAGTCTGTTTGTTATTGATGGCATCCTCCAATTCGACAAAAAATAAATCTTTCACGTCATCTGAGTTATCTTCGATTGGTGCATGTACATTAACGATGGTGATATTAAATTTCCTGTCACTTCAGGCGCTGATAGATGAGGAAATAAACTCCAATTTCTTCTCCTAATGTGTAACTCTTTTAATCGCCTAAAATCCTTCCATGTTCCAGTTTCTACAGCGTGCTGGGCTCATAATTTAGTTGTTTTTATGATAGAAGGTTGTTAGCCTACCGCTCAACCCGCTTATTACGTGTGGTTCACGTTAACGAAGAATGTTAAGGCATCCAGCCCTACAGTGAACACATTTATATAGCGAGCTGCTTGATGTATGGCAGGAGTCTCTTTCAACCGCTCTTAATCTGGAGAACAGACGCTAATATATTTTAAACCTTGTTCTTGGTTTGCTAGGCATACATTTTTTTTGTACATCGATATATCGACAGCCTATAAAACAGCCTGTGCAATTATAAGAAAAGTAGTTTACAAAATGTTTTGAATATTTTATGCAAAGATTGGCTCCCTAGGGACAATCGGAGTTTTCAAAAACTAATTTTTTGTAAATTATTTCATTTTTAAAATATCGTAAAAACAAGTCTTCAGTTTCTTAACGTTTTAATAAAGAAGTGTATGTACCCGTCATATTGCTTTGACGAAAGTCACTCTACCTTGGCATAAGATGATATTTGTAAAAAAATATATGAATATGGAACAAACGGTATTGTTAGGTTTCGCGTTCCAATTGTTCCATTTTCGTATAAAGTAAATGTTTGCTTGAACGTTTACCAGATTCTCAAAGAGCACACAGTAAGAGTTACGGTGCGACAACAAAACATTATCGGTCTCAATCTGCAGAAGCACCCACTGTGTGCTTTTCTCACGGTTCAATGTCTTAAATGTTTGCGATTATGTTATAAAATGATCCTTTTTAAAAAAAAATGTCTTAAAAGAACGCTCGATTTTGAATAACTGGCCATCTAATTAGATAGCCATTCAATAAATGCACCACCAAACGTAGTATTTGTGTTATTTTTGCGATACTTAGTAAACTGACCAAAAATATTAATCAAAATTTTGAGGTTTTACTGTTTAAGCGCAAAAATAATCTATAAAAAATGGAGAATTGTAGAGTTCACGTTTATCAGTTAATTAATTCTTCAGTATTATTAATTCTTCTTAGTTATAAATTAAACAAGTTAGATTGTTTACCAATTCGGGTAATTTGAATATAAAGTAGATCACCGATTGGAACTCCCCTCAAAACACTCTTATGCTTTTCTATTTTACTGGAGCTCTAAATTTATATCTAAACGTAGAATATCAAGATCTCAAAGAAGAAACTCTCATTGGTTGATCCAATTTAAAACCTTGTCGATTATTTGCTTAATTTATGCTAAATTTTATAATTTTTTTTATTTTTAGATGCTTCACGACGCAGACGATAAGAAAGTTAAGTATCGACGAGCTCAAAGTGTCACACGTGCTGAAGAAATCACAAATTATGAAACCAAACAAAGAAAATCACAGCCAGATAAGCCGTAAGTACCAATTTTTAAATTTAGTCATCGTTAACCAAACCATCTAAAATTTAGTTTATATCAAAATTGCTTTCTTTGGCATTGAATCTTTGAAGTTTATTTTACTTATCAGTTGCCCGTTATAGTATACTCGTACATACAAACTCTTTTTTCTTACGTTTAAGCACAATGTTTGCATTATTCGAGGATGAATCATTTTAAATTAAATAACCCGTAAATAAAATTGTACAATTCGCGTATAAGTTTGCGACGTATATATGTTTATGGTGCACCCTTTACGGGATTATTTAAAAAGAATGTAATACAAAATTTTAAAATGTTTAGCCTTATCAATATTCTAGAAAGCTTGATAACGATATATACCACGACGTCTTGATAAGAAGGTTGGCTGGTTAAATTACAATTTAAGAATAACGTCTACTTAATATGAAATTCTGATTATCTAAATAAAATGCATGTAATGGCTTTATTCATGTCATGCCATCAACCCAGTCAATGGGTATAGAATCGAGTACGATAATAGAAAAATTAACTTATCAGCTCAAACAAATCAAATTAATTACATGCATGTTTGTTTAGTGTTTGACTAATGCTCGCCACCTACCCGGTCTCTTTTATATAATAGATAATTCGCGTTACGTTTTATCAATAATATGGCCGTTGTATCGATAAGGTTTTCGTGTTCCTATGGTGTAATACGATATATAGAAGAGTATGAATAATTTCGATATTCAACACTCAAAACATACTTCGTCGAGCTCAAATATTGATAATATTAATTGGTTATATATGATATGAGCTTAAAGAAGCTTTGATTTACCTATATACAGTGTTTACAAGGCATATTTAGTATATACTCTATATCTACTGAAACTGATTTTGTTGTAAATGCAATTGGCGTTCTATGGGTGTTTGATGTATTAGATTCGTCTAATGCCTCTTTATGTCTTTCTATTTCGGGTTTATTTTCGAAATCTTGTGATATGGTTGGTATAAGAGACGAGTAGGCCATTTAATCATTTAATAAATAAACTATTTGCGACTTATTAATTGACATAATGTTTTATTTATTTTTCCGATTCGGGTCAGTAAAATCCAAAACCATTGAGTTAAATAAATAGAAAATTATTTAAATTTAGCGACCAAACGATTTGTTGGCAGCACATGTATAGCATATATCTACAGTAATTACATCTGTACGCGCTTAAACCACCAAAATTAAATAGTTCCAGGCACCGCTTCCAGATAACGCTTCGACATAAAATGTTTGTAAAAGAAAGAATGTTAGGTACAGAAAATTCCAAGATGAACCACATTGTCTAATTACATTACCCTGGTAGCCGTCCAAAATACGCTCGCTGTAAATTAATAATTTGTCAGCATTTACGTTGGCGAAAACGTAGTAGTCGGTGTTGAGTAAAGCTATTCCTTTATAGTTGTTACAAATCAACAGGCCTCCCTTTTTATGTAGTGGAGAAATTGGACCTTTTTCCCACTCGTCTGGTATTCTCCCTTCTAGTCTAATTAACGAAACCAGCTCAAGCATGCGGTAGAAGAGTAATCACCGCCATTCTTGATCATGTCATAACAGATGCCATTTTCAAAAATTAAAAAATGTAGTATAATGCACGAATGCACGATTTACATGTTCCAATTTTTTTTCCCAACAAATTTTTTACAGAAAAATAGAGCTGCACGCAAATAACAAAAAATTACTAGTTACAAAGAGACAGCCATATGTAAACAACATTTCCCCAAATTAAAAAGAAAAAAACCCAATTTTATTTTACTGGAATTTGTTTCGTGCTCCTCTCGCAAACGAAAATCGTAATATACTTAACCCTTCATTTTTTACTGGAAAAAAAAATTGGAACATGTAAATCGTGCATAAATATGTAAAGTACGGGAAAACATAAAAAAATGAAATAGACATTTATTGAATAGGATAATAAAAATATTTACGAAAAGAAAACCAAAAACTTATCTTAAAATTTGGGGAATTTTCCACCAACTAAAATCAAATACATATTTTTAAAAAGTTCAAGAATTGTTACCTATTGTAAACTTGTCCCAAACCAAAACACCCACAAGCACAACATACATAAGCACAGGACGATTGAGCGAACACTAAAGACAACAATTATATTGCTGAATATAGAAAATGTATGTTGTAATGTAATTCGATCGATTTTATTTATTTTATAATATTAATATTAGTCTCTCCTAGAACTTTGTTCTGGATCTGCTGCTGTTTGCTAGTCAGTCATTATTAAACCAATAGTTTGATTATTTGAAATATGTCGATGCGATGGTTTTAAAATGCTTTTGAAAAGTCAGTAACAGAATACATTACCATTGCCCAAACATTCCAAATTATCTACTTATATTGGAATCTTACAAATATATAAGTACCAGAACCATTAGGCAAATTGGTATCAAAAAATCACACCAACATGGGCTAAATCTGAAGAGTGCAGCACTAGTAAGTTAAATGTAATTTTCCTAATTGTTTTAGTTTTTTCAACGCGTATAATTAATGAAAAATTTATTTTTGCCATGAATATCGTAATTTTGTATGTTAAACCTCTAAAATGGCACATTTTTACTCTGAGAAGTTGCGAATTGTCATTGCACAATTTTTGCTATGGAAACTATTATCAATTTCCATGAAATTTAAAGGATACATATCCCAGTTTGAGTTAAAAGCGCATTTGCAATAAAGTGCCAGATCAATAAATTTTTATATTGTAATATTAAGTTTTCTTCGTCCTTCTAAGTTTCATGTTGACTTCTCCCTACTCTATTTCTGTGGAATTGAATAAAAACAAACCGACCAAATGGCACAGTGGTTAAAGCTTTGGCATTTGGATCGGGAGATACCGGGTTCGAATCCCGATAGGGGCAGAATGCAAATGTGAAATTTCATAACCGATTACGATCGGGGATGAAATGTAACACATCTATGACCCCCGGAGTGCAAAACTCATGGGCCGGCCCATCTTCCATGTCAGTATAGGCTGGCATGGAGCTTGCAATGTGCAGATGGTTTTAAATCGGCCCTATATAGCCAGCCGTACGTCTTCATTTGGCGGGTGATGCGTAAAGTTAGACGGAAAAATAAACCGCGAAAGAGCAGGGAGTGCTTCGGCCCCAAAACAGATGGCATGGATAAAAAACAAAAAAAAAACAAATAAAAACAAAATAACTGGAAAAACAAAATGCGTTTTTTGTTGATTTTCTAAGAAAATAATGAACTGGATATTAAATAGAATTACAAATTCTGCATCGACTGATTATAAAAACTGCAAAAGTGGTTATCTGCAGATATCCTGTTTTTGTTTAATTTAACAGATTTATTGAGTACCACATTAATAAATTCATTGTTTGACAATCATCCAAACGGTGTAAATTAATATCAATAAAGCGTACAATCGTCGGCTCCATCCTAACCGATTGAAAAATGGCTTGGTGAATTGGCCATTTTCCAAAAGCAATCATATAAAATTCCATTTTTAAAATACAAGCCCATATTTGTCTCAATCAGTTTGGGAAATGGCTTAGTTCTCTTCAAATTTGCTATTTGCAAGCACTACAACTGCAGCGTCGTAATCTCATTACGATTGTCAATTTTTATTTCAGGATGATCGGTATGTTGTAAGTTGCCGAAATACGGCTCAAGAAATAGAATCATCAGAACACCGTCTCATCACATGACACAAACGATAAACCTCAGACGTAAACGATGAATATATTAAAAATTAGAACAGAGAAATTACGTTGAAAAACCACCAACTATTTTAGAAACACAATCTACTTAGAATGTGAACAAATTTATGATTTCTTTTGTGGAGACTGACTTAATTGAAAGCCTTCATATGTTTCTCTAGACATGTTTAATTTTTTTATACTTTCGCCCAAACCGGGAACTTATACATATCAAGTAAGTCTACAAGAAAACTATTTGCATCTTTGTTAAATTACGGTTTATTTCCAGAATTATGATATGTAGTCCTACTACGAAAAAATATTCGCATAAAATGATTATCGTTAATGTGAAATTATATTTCAATGCATAGAGTCTTATTAAGCCGACACTGGTTGCTTCTATTAGTTCTTTATATTTCTTTAATCATAAAAACTATAAAAAATCTTATACTTGTACTTAAAGGGTCAGACACAGACCTATTAAATCATGTCTTCTGTTTTGTTGCTGCTTCTCGTAGTTATAATTCCAGTTTATAACTTTTTGTATAATTTTGTTTCTGTTTTAATTTGAAAATTGTGTAACCATAACCTTTGCGGAAACCGTATACACATAATAAAAATTCAACATTTGCACGTTTGTCTTCAAAACGAAATGATGAAAATGTTTGCAAAAGCTAGCGATAAGCTAAGAAGATTTTATGGATTTGCATTGTACGAAGATATAGAAATAAAAATTCATATGGCCTAATAAGTATTTTTTTTTATAATTTTGTTACATATTTACAGGATTCATAGGCCCCGAGATTCTCTATTCTCGTGGAGTTCAGGTTTTGATAATTTTACCGGTCTGGTGAATTGGGGATTTCTATTGCTGACAATGGGTGGATTTCGATTACTTTTAGAAAATTTTATAAAGTATGGTGTACGGATTGACCCTTGGCAGTGGCTCATTGTACTCTCAGGAAAAGATGAAGGCGAAGGATATCCATCCGTAATTCTTATTGTATGTAAGTATCTTAGCTTCAGATATGTGTAATAAACTAAACGTTTGGTTAATAATTTTGTTGGTTTCTAGATTCATGTGTACCTGTAATATTTTGTTTGCTACTCGAAAAAGGACTCTCAGTCGAAATAATTTCAGAATCATTCGGTATGATAATACACACGATTAATTTAGTAATTCTCGTTCTAATACCGATGGTGGTTATACACGTAAATGGTGAAGCGTTCAGCTTAAGTGAGTATATAAATTGTTTACCGTAAACACTAAATGCTAATTTTCTTTTATATTTACATAGTTGGTGCAATGACGGTATGCTTCTTATATTCAATTTTGTTTATGAAGCTATGGAGTTACATCCAAGTGAATATGTGGTGCAGACGTAGTCAAAAAATTAAAACCATCCATAAATCACGAGTGCGAAGACAAAGTGTGTCGATTGCCGAAATACAAAACGATGAGAAAAATGGTACGGCACATCAAAATCATCACGACCAAGAGGATGTTAAAAAAGAATTCAAAAAGCTAACACAATATCCAGATAATTTACATATTAACGATTTGTCGTACTTTCTGTTCGCTCCGACGCTATGCTACGAACTAAATTTTCCACGGACAACCAGAATCCGCAAGCGTTTTTTATTGAAAAGAATGCTGGAAGTTCTTATTGGTGCCAACGTCGTGATGGGTTTATTCCAACAGTGGATGATACCATCCGTCCGAAATTCATTGATTCCGTTCTCTAACATGGATGTGGCCAAAGCAACTGAACGGCTACTTAAACTTGCCATACCAAACCATTTCGTATGGTTGTGTTTCTTTTATTTAATATTCCACTCGTTTTTAAATTTAATGGGTGAGTTATTACATTTTGCGGATCGAAATTTCTATTGTGATTGGTGGAACGCAAACAATATCGATACGTTCTGGCGAACTTGGAATATGCCAGTACATAGATGGTGTGTACGACATCTATATATACCGGTAGTTGATATGGGATACAATAAAACGGTGGCCGCTCTAACTGTATTCTTTATTAGTGCATTTTTCCATGAATATTTGGTAAGTGTCCCACTTAAAACATTTAAAATATGGGCATTCATGGGTATGATGGGACAAGTGCCACTCTCCTGGGTTTCGAGATTTATGGAAAAGAATTTTGGGCCGCGATGGGGAAATATCATAGTCTGGGCATCAATTATTTTAGGCCAACCACTCTGCATCATGATGTACTATCACGATTTTGTTGTTACAAATTATAATGACGTTATAATAAATGCAACAATTAGTGATGAATAAATTTTTCTGTAAATTATTTTTAGTTACCTTAAAAATTAGAGAACGAATTTTAGAGAAAATTACTAGAGAAGCTGTAGATAACGACAAATTGTCCAACCAAATTGTGCTTTATAAATTATATTGTAAAGATTAGCATGAGAATTTATTTGTGGTTTAAATTCATATCACTTTAAAGCAAAAAATATTAACGAACTCTAAACTATTGATTAAATAGAGATGATTCCGTTTTATTTCTTAGCGCATTTATTTTTAAGTTCGTATTCCTTTTTTTTATATTTTTTAAAACGAACTATTCAATTTATAAGTGAAACAAGCCACACAGAATTTCAATCAATTCAAATTATGTAATAAAATATAATTTTTTTCATTTTTGTACAATAAAAACTTCGAAATGTTAAAAATTGTTTTATTTAATAATAATCTTATTAAGCCACAATTCAATATGTAAAAAGTAACTACAGTGGAAACTGTGTAAGTTGGACACTCACGGTACCGTCAAAAATGGCCAACTTATAAAGGTGTCCAACTTGAAAAGGTTGTTGTTGAAGACTGCAGTTGGTGCAAGACAAAATCGTCCAATTTAGCCAGTTGACCAACTTAAAAAGGTGTCCCACTTAACAGATTTCACTGTAACATTGATATTGCATTGATTTGTCTTACTTTGAGAAATTTACAACACAATCCCATATATGTAATTGATATATAATTGTGAAAAGCGCATTACTACTGAAGTAAAGAAAACAAAGCAAGGTTTTCCGGTGAGTCTCCATCAACTCTTCGAACAAGTGCCGCAGCTTGCAGTTCATAGGCCTAGCCCTACACGAAGGCTAATTTGAACGAAATGGTCGATTACAGTTGCCACGCAATACTCTGTTAAGGCAACAATATGGAGAAATACGAATTTAGCTGATTCTTCGTTAGCAATTAATATCGCAGAAGGGACATTACTCGAACGGATTTTTGTATGAAAAAATTTTGACCGTTTTTTTTAACCTTGCATTGTATGGATACATGAATGGTACATTCAATAATACTCCATTTACATACCACTAACATTTTTCTTCTGCAAAATGAAAGAGATATAACAGTGACTTTTTGCACATGAGAGACAAGAAAAGAAATATGCCTGCCCATAGATAAACTACAAAAACGTTATCGTTGTTTTTGTATGGAAAAATATCGACTCATTTTTTTGACGTAGACTCATTTGAATCTTTTTATTTCAAATAAATTACGGACGCATAAAGAAGTTTTGACAGTATATTTCAAGCAAAAAATGTTAAGATGAAACATCACAGTAATTAAAAATATTCATATTTAAAAGTTACCTATGTTTCCCATAAAAAATTAAAGTAGGAACAAAATTCTTGATCTATGTATGCATTGCTGCTCATTATATTTGTACTGTGTGTGACCTGGCCACCGTTGCCATAGGTCAATCGTCATTTCCTCTAATTCTCCTTTATTATTAATTTGATCGTTAAATTGATCATGCCTAATATCTGCAGCATGTACTTGCAGATAGTAGGCATGATCAATTTAATCATCAAATTAATAATGAAGGAGAATTAGAGGAAATGACGATTGACCTATGGTCACAGAATATATATAATATTCTGTGCTATGGTAACGGTGCCTGGCATTTAGTAAAAAACTCACCCAGTGTTTACTTGATGTGTATACAAAAGGTAGTTTTTTTTTGTTTACTTTGCCGTATATGTATACATGCACTGGTATTGATAAGCTTATTTATTTAATTAAATTTGGTAACTAGGCTGTAGGGTGGGGATCCAGAATAATTTTATTTTGTTGCGTTCAATTTAGATGGTGTGTTGTTATGGATTTTGTAACGGAAAATGTGCACGAAAGATAAATCAAAAATACAACTACAGTTACATCATAAGTAGTTGCACATTACGATACGCTCACACATTACGCTAATGCACTAATTAAAAATCTGAAATTTCTCAAAATTACGTATGTAGTTATATTGAATTTTCTGAAAGAGTGGCATCTATTCGCGAACACTATGTACTTATATCCCCGTTTTTGTAAGCAAAATTTATTGACAACTATCCACCAAGTTCATGGCGGCAGTGTTGAAAAATAGAAAAATTGAAATTAAAATTAATTTTAGTATAAATTAGACTAGTATAAAATAAATGCTACAATGAGTGATAATGAGCAGGAACATTATGATAATAGACGTGTTGAAAAATCGCTAGGTTTATTAACGCGGAAATTTGTATCTCTCTTGAAAAGTGCTAAAGATGGAACTTTAGACTTAAAAGTGGTATGTACGAATATAGTAATTGGTGAATATTGCTGTAATGTTATAGTTAACTGCTAGTTTAGCTTGAGATTTCAATAATTATTTCATCAGCTATAGAAAAAATTAAAAATCTTAAATTTTATATTACGCGCGTAATCAATTTTACTTGAAAACAGTGACGCCGTTTGGTTTAAAATATCTGAGGGATAATGTTTTTGGTACTCTTTCAGGCGGCCGATGTGCTGAATGTGAAACAAAAAAGACGAATTTATGATATCACAAATGTCCTTGAAGGAATCGGAATCATTGAAAAGAGAAGTAAAAATAGTATTCAATGGAGGTAAGTATCTTTGAACAAAAGTTTAAAATGGCAATATTAATTGTAAATAATTTTAGTGGTACTGTCGAAGGTTTCAGCATCCGCGAAACTGAAGACAAATCGGCGAAACTAGTTTTAAAGCAAGCTCTACTTATAGATGAGGAAGAGACTTTAGACAGGCGACAGAAAATTATAAAACAGAATTTAAAGAATATATTGGAAGAAAATCGTAAATATCTTTACATTACTAGAGACGACCTACGAGATTGCTTCGGTGAAGATGTGATATTAACCATTAAAAACTATGATTCTATCGAAAGTTCGTCCCTTGATGAGAATGCAGTAAAAACTGAGCAAAATTACCTTCGGGTGAAATCAAATTTTTCCGCGGTAGATGTTCGCCTAGTCACTGATAATGGAGAATCGACAATGCCTACACCAATCAATCGAATGAAACAAGAATCACCAACAGAACTTCCATCGCCGACCTCATCTCGGCGAGTTCGCTCCAAGCGAAAAACTTCATTAAAAAATTTACCGGATGAGGATATGGCCGATTATGAAGATCAAATGATAGCAAATATATTACTGCGGGGAATGAAGTTCCCCAAACAGAAAGATCACAGTCGACTGTCATTTAACATAGACGATGTTGCACCTATATATGAAGGTAAGACTGACGAGTTGTGAACAAGATTACCATATTTTCAAAATAATGTATTACAGAAAAACCACCTCCTCTTATTCCAGTTTCACCACCCGTCCACAATGGGTACTCTTTTTCATTAGACAGATCAGAGGGGTTGTGTGAATTATTCGATATTCCCAGATTTATATAACGAAATAATATGACAAATATATGAAATAGAAAATTTTTGGAACCTAAGATTTTTATTTCTTTTTAAACTTCTTCGATTTTACATCTTTCTTAAACCGATTCCGTGCGCCTACAAACTGTTCGGTATCTTCCTCATCACCGTCCAGTTTTCTTTTCCCAGCACCGCTTTTCCCTCCTTTCCGATCATCGATATCTTTTAATTCCTATAAATAAAAAAGGGCTTTAGAAATTGTTTAATAAAAGTAAAATGTTTTGAGACGATTACGCGAAATATTAGATCTTTCAAAATACCTCAAAATTTTGATCGTCTTATTATTTAATTTGGGAGAGTTAACTAAAGAGTATTTTATGGAAATGAAAATAAACTTCCTGATCTCTCCAAAGGTTCTAATGAACAATAAAAATTATATTTACCATTTTCGCAGTTCTTTGGGCTTCACTAACTCGTTCTTGAAGTGCCATTACTTCATCTTCTTCACATTGATAGAGTGGGAGCTGTTTGCCCAATAAATGTTCAATTCTTTGATACAATTCGACATCATATTGTGTTACGAATGTTATAGCTTTACCAGCACGGCCTGCTCGAGCAGTTCGTCCAACACGATGAATATAATCTTTACTATGAGTTGGAATATCGAAATTAAGAACTACGTCGACATGAGGAATATCTAAACCACGCGATGCAACATCTGTTGATATTAAAATTTGACGATTCTTTGATCTAAATTTGTTTAATGAAGCTAATCTTTTATTCTGAGACATTTGACCGTGCAATGGTACAGCGGCCATTCCTAGAGCTCGTAACATAAGGGCCGTGCGAACTGTATTATTACATGTACTACAGAAAATCATGAAACTGTTGCCTGCTAATTCATTCAAAATATTAACGAGGTACACATCTTTATATTTTACTGGAATGAATATGTAATACTGTAGTAATTTTTCAACTGTTTGATATTTATTTGACACTTCAACTTTGACTGGATCCTTGAGAGAAGCTCTTTGTAATTTTTTAACTTTTTTCGTCATTGTAGCACTAAATAAATACGTTCGTCGTTCCCGTGGTATAACGCGCAAAATTTTATCTAATTCTACTTCAAAATCCATATTTAGAATTCGATCAGCTTCATCCATTACTAAATATTTTATAGCTTTCAGATTAAAACCTTTTGTGTTTTCTAAATGGTCAACGAGACGGCCAGGCGTAGCGATTATAATATGTGGCTTTTTGGCCAGTTGTAGAGCCTGTGATACCATATCCATACCACCAACGATTACAGTACATTTTACGCCAATAGATGACCCTAAAAAAATATAATTCTTTAGAAATAAACAAAAATTGATAACTTTGGCGATATTATCAAAAATCTCAGTGGTAGTGACGAAAAACATAAGTAAAATCATAAAATAATTCATACGCAAATGATACATCATTGAGAATCAATATAAAATGTTTAAATTTTTCAAATTTACCTAGGGCTTCGAATTGTTCAGATATTTGAAATGCTAATTCACGTGTAGGAGTTAGAACAAGTGCAAAATAGCGCTGTGGATTTTCCAATAATGCTTGTAATATTGGTAATGCGAATGCTCCAGTTTTACCAGATCCAGTTTCTGCAAGTCCAATAATATCACTTCCTTGCAGTGCGACTGGGATTGCTTCTCTTTGAATTTTAGAAGGTGTTTTCCATTTTAATTCTGTGCAAGCTTCACATAAAACATCAATCAATCCCTAAACGCGCACGGAAATTTAACAAAGTTAGAACCACGTGGTTATAAATTTTTTTTAAGTACGTACCAAATCTTTAAAAGTAATATTTTTATCATCCTCGTCATTCGGTTCCTTAATATCATCCTCATTTTCAGATTTCACATCGCCCTTGTTTGTACTAATTTCCTCTTTAGATATTTCTGAAGAAATATTTCCATCTTCACTAGACACACTATCATCGCTGTCTGTATCCGACATAATTAACTACCAACTTGCAAGAAAAAAATTTCATCGAAACTGTGCCAACCGTACAAATAAAAAAATTTATTTCGAAAACACTCAAATTTAAAAAATCGATCTCGAAAACATAGAACTCCCCGTTGAAAATCGAAAATTCGATAACGCCGTAAAAACATAACCTAAAATTGACAGTTGCTCATTATCCATTTTCAATATTAGACGTTTTTTTTAATATTTTTTTTTTAATTTGTACTGTGTGGTGTTGTAGAAATGTTTTATGTTTTGTGTATGTGAGAAGTGAATTTTGACAATGGCTAAAAGAAAAAATGCCGATGAAGACTATCAAATTAATGGTTTAAATAAAAAGAATAAAATTGATTTAAACATTAGTGATTGTGCCCAAGAATTTGTGCTATCTAGAGATATAGTTGAAAATGCAATTTTACTAGATAAAACACGAAAACCATGGAGAATTGGTAAACCCATTGGTAAGTGACGTAAAAAAAAAATGAAGAAAATTATTGATTTTTATTTTCGCCTCAAACATAAAAAGTTTGGAAAATTATTTTTACTAAATGGAAATTTATGTTTTTGTTTTAGGTAAGGGCAGTTTTGGTGAGATCTTCTTAGCCTCGGATAAAATATCTCGGCCAGTAACTAGCAATAATGCTGATTATGTTGTGAAAATTGAGCCCCATTTAAGTGGTCCACTATTTGTTGAAATCCATTGCCTAATCAATACGGGCAAATCAACAGGTAATTATATATTTTTAATTATCCATATTAAAGTATAAACATAATCGTTTATTAAAATTAGTCATTGTCTAATCGATGTTGGTCTAAAATGTATAATCTCTCGACAAAAAAAGGTAAAAAAAAATTAAATGGCTGAAAAAGTTGTCTTCTTATTCTTGTTTTCGTTTTCTTTTCGCTTTTTCTTATTTTATCGTGTTGAAGCTATTTTGAATTTGTTTTTTGCATTTGGCTTTTCATAAAAAACATTCAAAAAAAACGAATTTCAGACAACAAAAAAAATTAATTTACTTCCCTAAACTACTTGTTTTGGGTAGTGAAATGGTGGACAGACTTGCCTAATGAAATGGAAGATGAAAAATATTAAGATTTTGCAATAATCCACACATCTTTGGCATGTTATAAAATCAAATATGAGGTACTTAGACAGCTGGGCTATTGATAAATTAATTAATTGTATCAGGGAGGGGTTTAGTTTAACCGTGTTTTAAAATTGTTGATGCCGATCCTATATTGCACTGGGTCAGATACGCTTAATCATCACCTCGTAATGTCCCAAATCATTAAGCGCAACCTTGTCATTTTAGAACTTTACAAACATTAATTTTTCTTTTATTCAATTCAATAGGATGTAAATATTTTGGTGCATGGCAATATTTATACATGATATCATCTGTAATACATCTCAATCTCAGAGTATTATTTTTAATACAGAGTATTATTTTTAATAATATGCAATACAAAATATCTTCTAATACATTAATTGCTTAACATTTTATTGTTAACAATACGTATACGTAAAATCTTGCAAATCTGAGATGTCCACTATAAAAGCATTTACGGTACAGAAAGCATGACGCTTTGGTAAAAGCAAACTTAGTAAGTATGTATTAATTTTCATAAAGAACAGGAAGAACCCCATTATATATTTCTACAAATTTATCATTTAATATCTTATCTTATTACCTACATTTGTGTGCTTTTCTGAAAACACTCGTGAAATTTACTGAAATTTGTATTGCCGCCTTCGTCATCGTAATAAAATACATAGATCGAAGGTACAACAAGAAATCAATCAAACATTTTATAATACAATTTCATTGAGTGATACTTTCTTTAGCCCTCTCAAGGTTCTAATCCTAATAATTAGTTTTGAAATTTGTTTTCTTTCCAGATAATGAACCTTTGCCACCCGGTATGCCCGAATATATAGCCTCCGGCACACATCACTTTGGCGAACAACGATATCGTTTCCTAATACTTCATCGGTATGAATGTGACCTACATTCATTGATTAAAAATCGCCGTGTTGATCCAAAACACGTATTAATAATTGCTAGTCAAATAATTGACATACTTGAGCATTTCCATGATAAGGGTTATGCTCATTCTGATATTAAAGCAGAAAATCTTATGATTGGTAGTTGTACATTTATGAAAAGCAAACTCGAAAGTCTGATAAATAGTCGCAACAATAATAATAATCGATCGGATTACGAAAATATGTATAATCAACGGATATACAATAACGATGATTCGGTACGTAAAAGTTCGCCACGAATTGAATTTAGTGGGTCCAATCCTGTGCGTCAATGCCGTGGTAAAGGTAGTTTGCAGTCGTCGATGTACGCCGAAATGTTAAAAAGTCATTATCTACGCCCTTCAAAGAAGATCAATTACGATGAAGAATTGTGTGATGTCTTCGATGATGACTACGTCATTAAAAGACTGTGTAACTCCCAAAATGGTATTAACAAACGGAAAGAGATTCGTTTAACATCGCGTCAAGACGATTTGGAAAAGAATCGAGAAGTGTCCGAGAATCGTATGTTCCTTATAGATTTCGGTTTAGCTTCGAAATTTGTCGAACGGTCTGGTAAACATCGTCCATTTTGTATGGATCAAAGGCGAGCTCATGACGGCACACTTGAATTTACATCACGTGATGCGCATATGGGAGCACATTCTCGTCGCAGTGATTTAGAGTGTTTGGGATACAATTTAATATATTGGTGTGAAGGTACACTGCCATGGAAGGATGAGAAACTATTACAGCAACCCGAACAAGTGCATCACATGAAAGAATATTTTATGACCGATGTTGATTATATGATGCGTCAGATTTATGGTCCAAACGTGCCAAAATTTTTGGCCGAATTTATGTTATATGTTGGTAATTTGGCATATGACGAGAGACCCGACTATGGTTTTTGTAAATATATATTTGAAAAAGCATTTACATCACTAGGTTATAGTCCAACGAAGGATATGGTTTTAAATATTAATGATTTAAAGCAAACTTCCAAAAAATTGAAACCCGTAATTCCAGAAAATTTAACAAACATAAAAAATATTAAATCTATTATGAAATTAAGTATGATGCTTCCATTTCGGGATTCGAATGGCTCAAGTAAAATATCACCAAAAAATTTACGATCAAAGACCGATAGTAAACACCAGAAAGGTAAAAAATTCTCGTGGACTGAAATTTTGAATACGGATCCGGATCAGATTGCGAGGCAACGCGCCGAAAAAGAATTTGAACGTGACCTAGCACAACAGACACCTGTCTCATCGAAATATACGGGTCGCCCAACGTATGCTATATTGCGTATGGAACGTAAAATTAGATTTAAAGATCGTTTGGATCACATATCCGAAAAGGAAAGTGATGAGGAGGATCACGATTTAATATCTAAAGGTTATACCAAATCCATGATTCAGATAGTGAAGAAACGACAGAGTGGTATTGAGAAATTAGATGTTACACAAGAAAAGACTTCATCACCTGCCAGAGAGCCAACCAACACGGAAGTATCTGATTCAGGATCGTCCGATCATGATGCAAGTAGCGACTTTTCTCCGATACGGCGGCGACGACATGTCGGTCTACGAAAATTTATAACCCCAACCAAGAAAAGTCTTCACTATAATAAGCTAATGAGGCAACGTAAACGGAAATATAGTTCAACGTGTGCGATATCAAGTAATGATGAGACATCGTGTGGCAGTAATGTGTCAAACACAGATATATGTGATAATGAAGTCAGTGATAATAATTTAAACAAATTTCCATCGAATGTTAGGATTAACAATAAACAACAATCGACGGGGATTGTACCTACACGAAGGGGACGGGGTAGACCAAAAAGTAAGTGAACATTTTTATATGATAGAGGAATTTAAAATTATATTCAGAAAAAGGGACTACGGTAGCAGACTTTGTTGCTGTTTATTGAAGCAGGCTTTCGCAGATGGGTGAAATCTGATTATATAAAAAGTTCCTTTCGAATTTTGTTAATATTTATTGCTTTAGTTTGTGTATCAGAATAAAATCATTTAAACATATTTTAAACTTCTAAAAGGAAAAAACTAAACTTTTTCATACTGTAGGCTTTAAATTTTTATAAAATTTACAATTTCTGAATATTGGGCCAAATTGAGAAATTTAAGTAAGTTTAGGCCCTTTAGGGTTTGGCCCACTAAATAAATATGAAAATCAAGCGATATTTTGAGCCAATCATGCATAAGTAGAATTGGTGAGTATTAATTTTATGGGAGACTGACTATTTTTGATTTTGTTGTCGTCACTACACACACGATGATTAGAATCATCCTCAGATCTCAAAACGATCATGGCCACAGCAAATGTATTTTTAACTTTTCTATATTAAGGTTTATTGAGTCAAATCTTTTTTAACCGGACTTTTTGGGCTGACCCGAATTTGTCTGATATAAAAAAACTTTTCTGGATAAACGAGGTTTAGACAATTTAACTTAAAAAACATAATTTTACTGTTTACTTTACAGAGAAAAATAATTCCATAGAAGACGGTAATATCAAAGAGCGTGCATTTTCTAGAGGATAAACGGAATACATTTAACGCCACAACCATATTTGTGTAATCCTATCAACCAACCTTAAAGAAAACTATTAGTACGTATTTAATTTTAAAGATTGTTTTATTAATTTTATTAAAAATTTGATTTGTTTAAATGGACCTTATACAAATTGAAATTGATCAAGTTAATATTAAAAAAAAAACTATGTAGTGGTTAAAAATCTTTGCTTTGTAAACTATATAATTGTATTTAAACGTATGTACACAAAAATCTATATTTAAAATTTATTGATAAGTATCCTGATTAAATTTTTAAAAAATTTTCAATATTTCGTGTTTTTTATTTAATGGTTTTTAAACCTCTCTTCCCTAAAATTTTAAATGTTATAGCTAAAGAATTTTCTTTTCTTTATTTGTTTGTGTAATTTGTTATCATTTGATTTTATTTTTTTTAAATAGGAATTTGTTAAGTAAAATAAATAAATTAAATAATTACGTATCCTATAAGAATTATTTGGTAAATATTTTTAGGTATAAGTAAAATTAAAAAATTATAATTAAATCCATTTGGTGAGAAAAGTGACAGTGGAAAATCAGATTTGAGGTCATGGGAGTTTTATACAGATAGCGAGATAAATTAGGCTTTGTTATATTCCGTTTGATTGTGAATCTGTATGGATCAAGGCACACCCTTTTAACAAAAAAATATTGTAATTAGTAATAACTAATCATCTTTTTTAAATAAAACTTGTAAATAGGTAATATTTATCTAACATTAATTTGTAAGGCTTTCTAACTATTATTAGATATACATATTATACCTAATTTGTTTTAGGAGTTATTGATTGCGTGTATTAAATCGAAGTTGACGGTAAAATTAATTTTTTAATAATTAAAAACGAAAGTTTTTTGTAATTTAAATTTTGGCTTTTATTTATTTTTAAATAAATTAGTTTTATAATTTTTTGAAAGACTTAAGCAAAACTAAAAGAAAAATTTCCAAATTTCATAATATAAATAATGTATGTATATAATTATCGTAAATATTTTTAGGATTAAAATTAAAATATATAATTATTAGGATAATAAAAAAGCATTAAAAATAAATACATAATACAATATTAAACAAATCTAAACATTTTTTTCAATAAATTCACATTAGTGATTTATTGAGTAAGATTCTTTCTCTTAAAACTAATATCGTTTATTATATTATTGCAATAATAATTAATAAAAGCATATATATACATTATAATTAAAATTAACGTCTTTTCTTTTTTTCCTGTTTGCGACTTCGGTGGTATGGGCGGCGAGGAGTATTTTGAGGTGATGAATGTTCTGAACTCGAATCTTCACTATCTCCGATCTGTAAGTCAAATATAATTGATTTAAAAACTAAAGAAATGTCCTTGAACTCGCATTAAGGTTTAAATTTGAGATCAGATCATGTTTACTGTCTTTTCGTTACCTTTGAATTGTTCCAATTCGATGCATTACTGGTTGTGTTCGGAAGAAATATACAAGCTCCCAAACAAATAATCTGGAAAATTGCACCCAAAAACAGCCCATACCGAATCACAGAGCCAAGAAAATCTTCACCCGGTATATTTACAATTGTGGAGTCCATTTTTTATGTAAGTAATTAATTTATTATGGGTTTGTGTATTTTTTTATTTTTAAGCTGTCGAGTTGCTCTATTTATGCAGATACAACTTTTTTATTGATTTTTTATAAACGTCAAAATTGTATATATGTATACAGATTACAGAGCCAACAAATAAACATAGAATTGGTGGTAGAAAGAAAAAACGATTTCGGATCAAAACACAGCGCTATTTTATACAGCGCCGGTTTTAAATTTTTATTTGTACTATACAGTAGCGAGTACCTACAAGGTTTTATACACGGTTAAAAAAGTATAGTGTTGAATTTTTAGAAGCTATTTTCTATTTTGTGAAAATATTTAATTATAGGTACGCAGGTACTTGTACCTGTATCATATACTATAAAGTAAATAAGGTACGTTTATATATTTATATTTTATATTTCTTTATTACCCCTAATACGATTATCTTGTCGATGTGAACCGACAAACGTCTTAATAGAAAAAGCTAATGAATTTATAAAGTTGTAGATGCAATACCACTTAATATTTTCATGTCGTTCAAAGTCTAGTACAATAAATTCATTTTGGGAATTCCTTTAACTAAGTACCTACATACGTTAATGCTTGTCATTGATTTAGTCTCTGCACATTTCCCACTAGACTTGCCGTTCCAAGTACTTCGCCAAATTTATTGAAAATTTCGTATCCCGTCTTGCAAAATTCAACATTATTCTCATTCTTAACAATTTGCCTTACCGATAAGAAGTTTCTTATTCTTAACCATTACTATATTTGCCATTACCGACAAGAGATTTGCACACACATCTTTGAACATAGTGAATTTAAGATTTATTCTCGATAGATATTTATAAAATGTATCAGTCTGTCTACCTGCATGTATGTTGGCCAATCTCATGAAGCAGAGACCGTATAGAAATGACCATGACAACATAAAAAAAACATCGTTGAGCTGGTGTTAGTGACAGGCAAGCGCGCGTACACATCTTCATAGTAAAAAAGTTTTATTTCGCTCGTATTTCCTTAAATACTTAAGTTTTTATTATGATTCTTCAATGACATAATCATAGTTTATCTAAGTACAGTTTCAGACTATTTTTAATCTAAATTTAAAAACTTTTATTTTAAAATTTCATTATTTTCTAAAAGTTTACCCTATTTATGCGGCATTTGTTATTATGTTTTCATTTTTTTTTTGTTTTGATTTTTGGCTGCGTTTTGATTTGTGCAGCGCTAGTCACATGAACCAATTAGATCTTTGCATAATAGGATTCAAATATTTTTATAATAATTTGTTGTTGTTGTTTTTCGACTCGATTCCGTATACATTGGCGTTTATAAGGATTGAGTTAACTCGATTCTACAAATTTGGTGGATCGAATCGAGTTAACGCGAAGATGACTCAATCCCGTATATATCGAAATTTCAGATCCGGGTTCAATCCGGATTGAATTCTTAATATACACGTAGTACATGAAGTATTCAACCACATAGCATTTGTCTGAAATGGTTTTAGGCCTCTTAGAACTTAATTTTTCCTATAATTCAGCCAACCAAGATCACAACTTTTTCCCTGAAGACAGAGAAACCGCATCCAAGAATGCAATTATTTTGATATTTTATATTTTTCCCTTTATCTCGTTAGATCTGAAATTTAGTAAGAAATTTCAATTTTTTTTTTCGCTTCGCACGCGTTTTAGCGTAAAAATTTCTCTATAACTCGAAACAAAAATGAAGGCCTGACTATGTGCTTAGGGAAGACACCTTCTCTTTAATCAAAAAATGCAACCGTACAATTCGTGGCAGTCAGTTGTGGGACGTCCTACATACACAGGGTGTATTACAAAGTATTTGCTTGGTGTACATAAAAAATTTGAAGAGCATGAATAACGTTTCGCCCAAAATATACGCCTCACTTATTGAAATAGGGTCATATTTCTATTCTAGGATTCATAGAATAAATCAAACAACACTTTGTTTAGTTGTAATAATATTTTTTTTATTTGAGCTTTTTTAATTTATTTTCAATAAATATAATTGAACGATTTTTAAAATTTTTTTGTTTTTGTATTTAAGTATGTAGGTATTTTCTTTTATTTATGAAAAACTAATTTATGTTGTTCTATTGCAAATTACTATTTATTACGTTTTTGTTTATTTGTTATATTTATTTAAATTTAAAGGCACCACTCTAATAAAATAACATAATAATTGTTTCAATTTATTTATTATTGTATTGAATTAAAACTTCTAACTATTCTCTTGTTTTTATTTTATTTTTTATTTATACATATTTTTGTTATTAATAGTAGTTTAATAATAATTATAAATTTCTTATTTTATATTATAAAATAGTTTTGTTGTATACATATTTAAAAAATAATAGGAAAATAGGATTTATATTACCTATTTATATCGTGTGTTCTTGACTGTGGATTCATTCATATCGAAAGTTTGCGAAGCTCTTTTCTCTTATTGTAATTAAGGTTCGTTGAAAGTGCAAAAAATGTTTAAGGTGTGCTTTGCGATGGCAAACTGTTTGCCGTGCTTTTCTGCATTTTGTATTAAATAGAAAAATAATAACAAAATTAAAATAAAATCAGTCATTTTAATTGTATCGTTAATTCATTAGGGGATGACATTTTTGAGAATTAAGAAGAGTAATTTTTCACAATTCTGCTAGGTAATCCTAACTAGCACGTTTATTAGTAACATAAATTCCCATTCTGTTTGGGTTTTAATAATAAGTCGATAAAAAAATTAATTACAAATAAATTAAATAACGTACATTAATTTTTGTTTTTCGTTTTTTTGTTCATTTCTAAAATCACATTTATGTATTTTTATTACACCTTTGTCTTAATTAAAATTTATCATAATTACTTAAAATTTAAAAACAATATTTATTTACTTATATAAACGGCAGCTGTCAAAAAATTAATTATGTATATGAATGGCCGATGATGATAATAAGATAGAGATGTTATGAAGATACTGCCTTTAATAGGTGTGGGTTCTGCATTTGCTTGTTTCTTATTATAATTCTACATCCTTTTCCTCGTCAATTTTTTCCATTACTCCAATAATTTTATCAATTTGCGATTGGTTAATAGGCATAAAGAAAACACAATAAATTTGAAAAACCCAACCGACTTCAAAGATAATAAGAAAATTATAAGTTAGATAGAAGCTATATTATTCGACGATTTATTAACTACCACTACGTCAGCCAAACTTGGTAGCCTACCATTTTCTTTGTCTGAATTCATAATAAATTTTTTTGACACAATATATACTCAAGATCGTTTTGAGATGATCGGAATTTTGGTTGAAAAGAATTCGGCATAAGTAATTCTAATTTACTTAGAAATGATTTCTGTAAAATACATCATTATCTCAAAGATTCGTCAAAATAATTCAATTAAATGCACATAATTTCATAAATAATATATGAGTTTATTGTGCAACTAAATGAGCTACAACCAATAGGTGCCTACATTATATTGCTTTATAAGTTTTGTTCCCATATAAAATGTTTATTGTTAATTAAATAAATTATTATATAATAAATACAACAAATTAATTTATATTTTCGAAACATAGTATAAAGTCTTATCTACAAAATAATATAAAATCTAAAAATTTAACGCATCACTGAATAGTTCACAGGTTTCATATCAAATCAAGGTTGCAATGACCATGTGGATCTTGGTGGTGGCACTATATTTTGCTACATATGAAAATTCTTTATTGCTTGCCTGATACATTTTCCAAAACAGTTTAGAGCCAAATAATGTTAAGAAATTACCTACATTATAAGGTGATCCTAATTGTGTAAAATATATAAAAGCCAAACCACCACATTGAATTTCTAAATTGCAGATTTGTATATATCGACCTCTTTAAGTTGCTTTAAAAATGCTTATTTACCATTCTAATAAAAACAAATTAATTTAAAATGAAATATACTTTTCTCCATTTTTATGTCATGATATGCGCGCGTAAGAATAAAAATAAAAACATTTACAAACAATTTAAAAATACTTAAAAATCATAAATTACATCACTTTCATAAATTTTCATGAGAATTTTGATGGTAGTAACACTTTAAATGTAGAATTTAATTCGTCTTCGTGGGCAATTTTTTTATAACCCCAAAGTTGCATGGCTTCTGTACACTCGTCCTGGATGTATTGAATTTCTTCGTACGGTAATTCTTTCATCCAATGTAATGGTGCTGTTTTTGAGTCCCGATACGTTGAACTGACATCACCTTTATTTTCAGTTGTATGCGAATCGAGGAATTCTTCAACCATTTGGTCAAACGGCAGACCGTAGAATTGAAGGATTTCCTGTGTTTGATCATAAACATTGAGGGCCAGATCTTCGTAACGTAATACTCTGAAAGTAAAAAAATGGTAGTTTCAGTTTAAATATAAATTGAGTTAATTATAAATCTATACATTTGAAATTTATTTAGCAAGAAGTGCAATACATATATTTTATTTCTTTGCAAGCTCGAATCCTGCCATTGAACTCAGCACTAAACTCAACTTGAAAAAGTGGAAGGTAAAAAGTATAAAGTAAAGCATTACCATGTTCTTACTATCATTTTACCAAATTTGACAGAATTTACTAAAAGCGTTAAATTTTGCAATTATTAAAAATGTCCTTAGGTACAAAAGTGGTAGGGACCTTTATGCGCAAAATCTACCCAATTGGCCAACTTGATAAACGGTTTATCTGTTAAGTTTCGGGCCAAAACTTAACTGCCAGTTCCAATGATGTTCAAAAGTGTAGTAACTATAATTTTATTGGGCCATTATTATTCTAAATATGTGACGATATTATTGGATCATTTCACGATTCAAGTATTAAATATTAGTGGATTGCGAATTGGATTTTAAAAACGCATTCCGTAGGAAAGCAATTAGGGTCGCGTTTAGTTGTCAAGGAAAATACTGGATTTAACAATGGCATTAATTCATCACGACAGGGGAAGTCGAAAGAGTTGTTGACTTGGAATGTACGCTAATATAACTACACACAGGTGGTTTATTTTATATCGATGCGGTGGAAAAATTTTATTGACTAAACGCTATGATTTGGAAATTATGGAAATTTTATTAAATTTGTTTATAGAATTCAGTATAATTTAAAAATATGGGCTTAACTTTAAAATGTAAATTACAAACAAATGTGTTATTAAAAAAAATTAAAAAATTAAATTTTTCATAAAATGATAAATTATAGAATATAGTTAAGTTACAGTTTAAAATCAACAGTGCAATAGTCAAATATTGACACAAAGTGTTAAAAGTGAAATAGTGAAATTTTGCAAGAAGTGTAATATAGGGTTTTCCAATAGGAATGATATGATTTTTAAGTGACGTTTCGGCCATTTGTAAAATGTCATGATGTTTCATTTTTCGTTTCATTGTATTCAGTAACATGGTGAGATATACGCAAGAACAACGTTTACAAATTATTCAGCTTTATTATCAAAATAATCGTTCTCCAATTGCAACTTTTCGTGCGCTTTTGCCATTTTATAGTCGTAATAATCGTCCATGTGTGCTCGCTATTCGTCGAATTGTTGAAAATTTTGAGCGTACATTTTCTTTACATAATGTTCAAGTGCCAATAAAACAAAGAAACGCTCGAAGTAATGCAAATATTGCTGCCATTCAGGCAAGTGTTGCTGAAGACCGCAATTTGTCGATTCCAAGACGTTCTCAAGAATTGGGACTATCTCAAACCACAACCTGGCGGATTTTGAGAAAGGATTTGGGTTTGCATCCGTATAAAATTGTTCTCACCCAAGAACTGAAGCCATTGGACCACCGTAAACGTCGTGAATTTGCTGATTTTGCCTTGGAACAACTTGAAAACGATAACGATTTTTTTAAGAAAATCATCTTCTCCGATGAGGCTCACTTTCATCTGAGTGCTGCGGTAAATAAACTGGTGCGAAGAAAATCCACAAATTATTCATGAAAAACCATTACATTCACCTAAATTGACAGTTTGGTGTGGTTTTTGGTCTGGTGGAATCATCGGTCCGTATTTTTTTCGAAATGAAGCTGGTAACACCGTTACTGTCAATGGAGATCGGTATAGATCGATGATAACCAACTTTTTATGGCCGAAATTGGAAGAAGTTGATCTTGACAACATTTGGTACCAACAAGACGGGAATACGTGCCACACAGCAAGTGCAACAATTTAATTATTGCGAGAAACGTTTGGAGATTCGATTATTTCAAGAAATTGTGATATTGAATGGCCCCAAGAAGTTGTGCTTTAACACCATTAGACTATTTCTTTTGGGGTTATTTGAAGTCATTGGTCTTTAGCAGTAAACCAAACTCTCTTCAAGCTTTACAAGTCAATATTGAACGTGCTATACGACTTGATTTAGTGGAAAAAGTGCTCGAAAATTGGGTTCATCGAATTCGTTCCTGCAGAAGAGTTGTGGAGGCCATTTTAATGACGTTTTATTCAGAACTTAATTGTATCGATTGTACTTCACATTAAATAAAAAAACATTTCAATTTCCTTAACAATTAGTGTTTTTTTTTAAAGAAATTATTTCACTCTTATTGGAAAACCCTATACAAAAATTAGTAATGTATGTATTGGAAAGATTTAAAGATGTCAAATAAAATAGTTTGTAATTTAACAGTTTCTTTTTTACAAAATAGCTTACTAATCCCCATCAAACACGGGAAATTCGTAACGTTCATATAAATAATTTTATTAGATAGTCATTTAAATTATTTTCATATTATATAAGCTTCCAGTATTACAAACAATATTGGACAAGTCGCCAATAGAAATGTTTCGTCTCTCTTTTTTTTTTTTTTTTTTTTTTTTTTAATTTAAGAAATCTTTATTTCTGTATAATATTACAACTAATCATATAGATTATCTAGTAACTGTTTTATTATTTTTGTAGTCTATTCTTATGGAATGAGACCTATTGCTTCATCCCAACTCTGCTAGTCCTTTGATTTAAGCGGCTCAAGGAACCACTAATTCTAAAGGCTTTGTTCTTTTTAGGCGCTTTGGTCTATTGGCGCGATCCAGTAGGTTCCGCAGCTCCTCGTTGTCATGCTGCTGCAGTCGCAGTACATGACTCCTTGCAAATTTTTTTATTTCATCGCTGACGTATTCCATGTTTAGGTCTCGATGGAGATTGTCATTTCTAATGTACCAAGGAGCATTCACAATGCTACGTAGTACTTTGTTTTGAAATGTTTGAATGATCTTTACTGTAGTTTTTCTTGCGCAGCCCCAAAGCTGAATACCATACGTCCAGATAGGTTTTAGGATTTGTTTATATAGCAGCAGTTTGTTGTGCGTTGTAAGTTCGGAGTTTCTTCCAATAAGCCAGTGCATTTTTCTGAATTTTAAATTCAGTTCTTGCCTTTTCTTTTTAACATGCGCTTTCCACCTGAGTTTAGAGTCTAGCGTCATGCCGAGATACTTAGCATTATCAGAATATGGAATTGGTTGTGAATTCAGACTAATCGGAATATATTCTAATTTCCTATTTGTAAAGATGATATGTGTTGATTTCGATTCGTTAAGTGTTATCCTCCATCGTTTTGTCCAGCTATCCACTATATTAATAGCATTTTGTAGTTTCCTGGTGGACTCAACGATACTAGCATCGGTGGTCATAACAGCTGTGTCATCAGCAAACGTTCCTATTCTAGCTTCTTCTATGTCTGGTAGATCATTCGTATACAGGAGGTATAATACGGGGCCTAGAACACTGCCTTGTGGAACCCCTGCCAATATTTTCTTCAGTTTAGAGTATTCTCCGTCCTGTCTCACCCGGAAGTAACGGTCGTTGATGTAAGACTTTAGCAATTCAAAATGTTGTTTTGGCAGATCTCGTTGGAGCTTAAATTCTAGACCGCGGTGCCAAACCTTATCAAATGCTTGGGCTACGTCTAAGAATATTGCTGAACATACTTCCTTTTTTTCCAGCGCCTCCTCAATAGTATCAGTAATCCTATGTACCTGTTCTATCGTTGAGTGCCTTTCTCGAAACCGAAATTGATGTTCTGGTATAAGATTTCTGCTCTCTATAATTGGCTTTAATCTCTTGAGAAACAGTCTCTAGAAAATTTTTGATGTTGTTGTTAACAAAGAAATAGGCCTATACGACGTTTTGTCGTTTAGTGATTTATTGGGCTTTGGAATCATTATGATTTCCGCTACTTTCCACTGTCTCGGAACATAACATAGTCTAAAGATAGCATTGATTATGTGCTGTAGTTTCCTTAGGGCTTTCTCTGATAAAGCTTTGATTATTCGCCCCGTTATCAAGTCGTATCCAGGGGCTTTTTTATCTTTGAGGTTTTTTACTTCTTGTTTGATTTCTTTCAGAGTAACTGGTAGCAGAGATGCCTCGTCTACTTTGCTTATAGGTGTTAGATATTCATTATCCGCTTGTCCAGTTGGTGGTTTGAAGGTATTTTCTAGGTGTTCGGCAAACAGATCAGCTTTTTGCTTTTCGCTGCGAGCCCAGGTTCCATCAACCATTCTAATGGGTGGCACTTGCATTTTAGGCCTTTTTAAACCTTTGGTGGCTTTCCACAGGGAATAGTCTGTGTCAGGTTTACCTGTCAGGTTACTTAGGAAGCTTGCAACTGACTCATTCTTAATCTCCTTTATAAGTAGTTTAAGTTTGTTGCACAAGTTGTTTAGGATTGTTTTGTCTTCAGGGGCTCTGGTTCTCTGCCAAGTCTTACGAGCTCTTCTTTTTTCGTTAACCAACTCTCTCACTTCAACTGGATAGGTTATACTTTTTTGTAATATTTCTTGCTGGTCGGGAGTACTTTTCCAGGCCGCTTTTTGCACACTATCAATGAGGTTTTCTAGTTCTTCTTCTATCGTGTAAGCGTTCGATATCTGCAAGTGTAGGTTGATGCTTGCTTCGACTAGCTGTCGAAAGTATTCCCAGTTGGTTTTGTTATTTGTTAATCGTGGAGGGCTTGCTTTCTTTATTACCGTGTCACTTATTGTCATTAGAACTGGAGAATGGTCGGACGATAGCCCTTCTTCATTTTCAACTGCTAAGTAATTTTCGGAGATACCTCTTGATATATAGAAATCCAGAAGATCAGGAATTTTATTTGGGTCCGTAGGCCAGTAGGTTGGCTTTCTACTGGAGTGGAACTCACATTTTAATATCCTGCCTGCTTCAAATAGCTCCCTTCCTTTAGGACTAGTTCTATTTGATCCCCAGAATATGTGTTTCGCGTTAAAGTCGCCTCCAATAATAAAATTACTACCAAGCGATTTAAGAAGTTTGATGTAGTCTTCTTTTTTTGTGTTATATCTGGGTGGACAGTAGATTGCTGATATACTATAGCTCTTGTTATTTTTGGTTTCAATAGATACAGTAGCTACTTGCATAGCTTCCTCCTCTATTTTTAATTCTTCGTGGTGTTTTATATTGTCCTTAACGAAGATTGCTGTCCCGCCTCTACACCGAGAGAAAAATCAACGTAAATTCAATAAAAACAAATATAAATTAAAGTAAATTCCATACGATAACCAGTTAAAGTGGATTTTATTCATTTTAATGACGAAAACTTTTAATAATATATTTAAATTAAACAACTTAAATTCGAAAAATGCCTTCTTTATTTTTATTAATGAAGAATTTGATTTAATGTGTTTATACTTTTGAAATATATATTGAACAAACATGTTTTAATGTGATACCATGTGTGGCCATCATTAATTTTAAATTGCGAAAGATTTGAATCAATTAAGACCATATTTTAAAAATACGTTGAGAAATTACATTAAAGTAGTGGCAACTTTAATTTAAATCATTAAAAACTTTAAATAGAAACACATTTCATATTAAATCAAACAAATACTGTATTTGAAATAAATGGATAACGTATTCAATTTACTCAAATGTGCTTTCCCTGGTCCGTTACTATTTATCGTCCTTATATTGCAATAAAACAAACCAACATTCAATGCTTTCATTTTGTTAATTCATCAATTTATTATTATAAACATACATATATACATATATTTTTACATTCTATTTCATATAAACTTATTTCTAATATACGATTTCCCATTATTAATGGAGTAAATATGTAATGGTGGACTAGTGAAAAAATTAATTTCTTTAATATATAATTTATCAGTACAAATATTTCCTACTTCATAAGACTGAAAATGGGAGTCAAATTTATTTATATTGATTAAATAGCAAAGTATTAAAAGATCATTTTCATACATAATCGATTTTATTTTATACAACTGAAAATTGTCTTTAATACATCTTACTAAATAATAGTTAGGTTTATATTCCGTTCCTTTATAAATCACTGATGACTCACACGTTTTTATATATTTATAGTTAATTTTGTTAACGTCAATTATTCTTGAATAGTATTCTTCTACTGATAGATCTTTTGTTTTAAACTGTTTGAAATCACAATAATTTTCAAAGCCATTTTCATACTTGATTAATATTTGAGAAAATTTTAAACCCGATTTAACAGCTAATGAATAAGACGGATTTAGTCTGGAAGTTATATTATGCATATACATTTTCGATTCCTTGTGTTTGGCTTCGAATCGCATCGCCCAAAGATACTTTAAAGGGCCACATCGTTTAATGGCTGTAACGTAATGGACCAAAAAATGATGCTTTGGTTTAAGTGTTGGTCCATAAAGCTGGATGTATAGTGTATTATGATTTTCAATTAAATGTTTTAAATTGTTTAGTTCATTTACAGAATATTGTGATTGTTGTAGTAAATCAATAATTTGAATTAACAATGTCAATAGTTTCCAGTGAATATTTTCTTGATGGATTAAGTCACCTATCATTAAGGGTAAAAAGTGCACGAAGCACATCATTTCACTTGCAGACATTTTTAAATTACACATTCTTAATTTAGTTATTTCAATATCTGGTGAAACATTTCCAATTTCTATTTCACCAAATTGAAATAGTTTTTTTCTACTATTTAAAACATCTACTGATAGTATATTATTGTCTATTAAACCTAACAATATGTTACTAATATCATATCGAGAAACTCCCTCATAAATATCGTGCATTAGGTCAAAACAAAAATTCTCGTGGGCATTAAAACTTTCTAATATATCGAAAATACAACTACTCTTGATACCAGTTTCCTTAAAATCATTTATTGATAAGTCTTCCATATAGTTATCATTATTTCTCAAAAACGATTCTAGTTCAGATACATCAGTTTTTGAATCTTTAGAGGTTCTTCTACAAGCACGACAAAATCTTTTAGAATTGAATGATTGAACGAATCCTAGAATGCTATTCATACCTAAATTATCTCCAATTATTACGCCTAAAATGAAACGAATTCTAAACATCCCCTCTGGGGTCTTAATGTTAATGCCGTCTTCTAGTTCTTTTAACTGTTTAACTAAGTGGTGAAATGATTTATCGTTGCCAAATTTTTTCATATTACCAGTACCAATGAATGCGCAGTGAAAAATTAAATCTAACTTCGATAACAAATGTTGTGGCATTGTGGGAAAAAAATAATAAAATCCGCATATCGAAGTACAATGGCTTCCCAATGCATTATTAATTTGGAAGTCATCAGTATATAATACGTACGGTATGACCAAATCATCTTTAAATTTGTCTTTTTTGAGTTTAAAAAGCTCAGCTGATGCAAAATTCGGTAAATTATTTGCAGTGACATATTGATTCGTATTATTTAAAGTTTGCTTTAAAATATGTGGAAGCTCAAAAATAGATTTGAATTGGAAAACTAAAGGCATTATGTAAATGTTTGTAGTTTTAGGAGCTAATGTAGGAATCCCTGATAACACAGTTTCTGAAACTGTATTACTAATAACAAAAGTATTAGGATATTCGAATAATTTTATTTCTTTTAACATTTTAAAAAGACGATGCTCAGAGTTTATATCTTTAAACGGATCAGTACAAAAATCCAGGATGTTTTTGAAGGCATTTAAATCATTTATTTTGTCTCCTTCGACTGTACTCTGTAATGTACTTGATACTAATAATAATAATTTTGTAATTAAATTTTGGATTTCTAAAGCTTGTTTTCTAGACATGCTGCTATTCGAATAAAGTTGTAAAGATAAGCATAAAGATTTTTTTTTTAGATTTTTTATCAATTTTTCGATTTCAACTGACGGTTTATTCACAGGTTCTAGGAAATGGCTTTCTGGAAAGTGGATTTGATTTATATCATCAGAATTTGATTCCTGAGTAGGTTCAGGAATATTCGTTTTTTCTGTATATTTGGTTTTATGTAATCTATCTAAATGCGTTCGAAGTGTGGAAAAATTTGAAAAAATCTGTTTGCAATTATTTTGTTTACATGTAATTATGATTGATTTTCCAGAAATTAAATGATCAAACTTATAATGACGTATTAGAACTGTTGAGCTCGGGTAGAGTTTCAAACACTTGCAACAAATAAACATTATGAATTATAAAATATAGATCGAAGTAAAATTAAATAATAAAACAATTATTGTATGTTTTCAAAATACAAAAAAATTCAATTCGTAAATAGTGGAAAATATGAGGATTTAAACTTAAAAATAGCTATATTCCATACACATGAAAATTCAAAAATGATAATACTTTAACTTGTCATATGGTTCATAAGGCTGACTAAACTAGATGATTTAACATCGAATGTTGTAGAAATATTAAAAAAGAAATGTTGGATAAAATTCCACGGTATTTCGCAAGCTTTCGGATATTTTAAATTAAATATTTGGAAAATTTTGAAGCATGTATCGAGACTGGAAATAAATTATGGAAATTTGAATAATGAACCATCAAAATATACATAAAAATTAGTTAATTTTGAATTAATTGAACCTTCTACCACAATTAGTGGCTGTATTGTTAGTCCACTATAATAATATTTAGTAGTTAAGTCTGCTATCTTTCGGTGATAATCATTTATACACTCCAGTTGCAATATAAATGATTCTTGGCCATCCGCAATGGTCGCTTTTCTTTTATTGTTGCCGTCCTTGTCCTTAAATCTGGCTGCAGGGTGTAAAATAGAATTGAGGAGCGTGCTTAAAATGTAATCTTCTGTATCTGGAAGAAAAATAAATGTAATCCAAAAAGTCTGCAAAATTTAAAATAAATCTTATACCGCAATCCGTGACATTTTTTGAAATCTTGAACAATTCTTGGCATGCTAAATTATTTATGTTTGCTTCATAATACGGTTTAATTTTAGTTTTAAATGTTTCCCATTTTGCAAAAAGACAAAGTTTTTTTTCTGGATATACTAAATCAAAATCGATTTCAATCTGGAATAATAAGAAAAATGATTTTTATTTTGTTTTATTTTAGGATGAACGTTTATTTCATTTACCAAATCTGGGGCTCTGCTATCGACATACTTCGGCCAATTTTTCAAATATTCTACAATAGACATGGTTTTTAATTCTTTTTGGCGAATACGAAACGTTTTTTGCCACTTGTCTTTGACCTCTTCCCAATTTGTTACTTCCCGCTGTAGAGCAGTTTTAAGGGCCATTAAAATTGATTCATCAAATTCAATTTCAGTCTCCCCTGCATTTTTTTGCGATATCGCCAAATCCGGATTTTTTTGTGAAGTGCAAGGCGAAATGTCCGATTTTCTTTTTTTGCATCTGCTATTTGCGTATTTCCCGTACAGTTTACCGCTGGGATTTTTTTTCCTTGACGGGGAATGTAGTAGTATTCCTGTTCGATTATAAATAAGAATTGAAATTATCAACAATGCGAATTTAGCCGGTATTGGTTTTATAGAGCTAATAATATGTTAATATAATTTGAAACTTTATTAGTTATAAATCAGTATCATATTTCTGTATATATAAATATCTACGACATAAGCTGAAACGTATTTAGTAACATTACCGTTATATGTTTTTCTGATGGGAAAAGCATAATTATTTGATCGATTATGTGAGGAAAATCAAATGGTCTTAGATGAGTATGATTAATATTAATATCTTCTACGATAAGCCGAATTAAATCGTTTCTATGAGAATTCGTTAGCTGTTTGGTGGATTCATAGTATTTAATCATATTTTTCCCCACTGCTGTTTCATTTAAAATTGTGGAAATTTCCTACAAATTTAAAAGAACAGAAATGAGTTCATAATAATAAAAATTAATTTTATTTATATTACTCTAAATTTTGTAAAAGGACTGGCAGATGTTGTTGGTTTTGTTAACGTTTTGCTGTATTCATTCCCTTTCATCCATTGACTTATTTTAGAATTGGTCGACATGGTTTCATCATCAATTCCATACTTAAACGATAAAAAATATGAAAATTTAAGATAAATCATAAAATGGAGTGACTTGTTAAGTATTCAAAGTATTTTGAATTATGTGATCGTATATCCACTACAATAGTAAATGCCAATTTATCGATTTGTATACTCTAGAAATGGTTTATAGTACAACATCGTAACATTTTCAGTGAATGAATACTTGTGGCAAAAAATATCTAATTATTTTAAAGTTTAAATGTAGATATATTTCAGCGATTTATGTGCAGCTATAATTGTTGTAGAATTATTGCAATATTATTTGTCAAAATTATTAAAGTTAAGCCAATTTAGATGTTCGTAATAAAGAGTGTTATAATAAATTAAAAGTAATCTTCAAATTACCTCCAGTTTACGCCAAGTAAATAATTTTTCCCGAAAGATGGCTCTAGGCCCAACATCTGGTATAGCAAATACTAAATCTTCTTTTGACAAATATTTTAAACTTCGGTATGTAATTTTATGTGCTGCAACAAAAAGTTTACTATTATTTTAAAAATTAGAAAAAAAATAAACCCAAAACTCGGAAATAAATAAACGTTCATGTATATATGTATCCAATTTTGTCGTCGCTTTGAATACTGGTTCAAGGTAATAAAATCCTATCAGAAAACAATAATGGATGACTTTTAAAACGTACAAAACATCAATAATTTAACCATTAAAACATAATATTACTTTAAAAGGACCCCGCACAAAACGTATGGAAATTGAATTTCGGTCAAATGATTTGAAATTTTCAGAATAGTTTTTTCAAGTCATGCTGATTAAAAGTCTCCATTGGCACAAAGTGCCTAGATGCTGTTGAAGCCGAGTTTTAAGCGATGGAAAGTTGAAAAACTTGCTCGTGCACGCAGATATATATATACGAATATTAACGTGCGCATAATGAAATATTTATTTAAAATCCTTTTTGTTTCAGCTAATATCGCACAAACAAACAAATTACAACCAGATGGTGCATATATTTAAATAAAAACAAAAAACACATATATACAAAAAAAAAAAGTAATGGAAATTTCCAATTACTTTACATTTTACGGCGGAAAAATATGATGCGTATAATGATATGTTTACCACTGTATATGTTTACTGTAATTTTTTCAACTTTCCATCGCTTAAAACTCGGCTTCAACAGCATCTAGGCACTTTGTGTCCATGGAGACTTTTAATCAGCATGACTTGAAAAAACTATTCTGAAAATTTCAAATCATTTGACCAAAATTCAATTTCCATACGTTTTGTGCGGGGTCCTTTAATGAAAGGAAGAATACGGTAATAACAACTAGTATTCAAAGCTGAAATACGACTATGTAAATCATGCGCTAATACTAAAATTCTCAATATGAGCTTTATATAATAATTATATATGAATTAAAAACAAAGTTTCTTACCTTGAAGATCTGGTAAAATTTCTAATAGGCGAAATTCACTTAAAATATTTATTAATTTTTCTTCATCTGAAGCTTCCATTGTAACGGTGGCTTGTGAACTAAGGCTCAATATTTCATCACACGTGTTATTATGCGATAATGGACGTTCTACGGACGTTGCTTCATTCGCAGTAGATTTCACAATTTCGTTGATATTACTTGTATTATTTTCAGATTGGAAGTTGTCATAATTCACAATTTCTACGCACTGTCCATCAAAATATAATTTGCCATCGACAATTTCAATGGCTGGAATATTACTTTCCATTTTATATACACGCTGTGTAAAAATATTTTCACATTCGTCACAATCAACATGCACTAATTAATTTTAAGTATTTTTGATAACGTATATATATACATTAATATCACTTCACTATTAACTTTTTAAATAAACTGTAACAAATACTTTTTAGTACACCAAATTTACTTTATTTTTATTTTTGAAAAAACACTTGTTGATCCCTTCCGTATTACAATGCAACTGGATCGTTCTCAAAACGTGTTAGCATGAAATATCAAAGAGGAAACAGTAAAAATAAAGTTGATTCTACTTCAATTCGAATGCGTTTTAGTGTTTTCTTTTCGAACCATAGTGTTTCACACATTATTTTAAAACGCAATTATCTTTGATTATGATACAACAAAAATTCAAAGATGTTACATATTAAATCATTAGTGTTGCTATAATTCATTAAATTAATTACTTTCGACATTATTTTAATGAAACTCACAGTTAATTTTAATAGCATTTCCAAAATAAATGGAAAATATTGAATTAAGGATGTTCCACTTAAATTATATGTTGTCTTTTTTTTCTCAGTGTAGCTCGTTCTGCTGGGTGTAGAGCTTGATAGCACTGATATCCACGTATTTTGACATACGACGTTCTGGTAAAATGACTTTCTGAAATTAGGCATATATCAATTTTTTTTTTGTGTTTAAAAATACTTCTAATTCTGAAATGCGTTGCGCTAGGCCATTTGCATTCCAGGTAGCAATTCTTAAATATTGTGTCATTATTTTTTCTTGTTAAGTTTGTATGGACTAGAATGAAGGTACTCAATAACTTCTCTAGTTTTACTTGACGCATCCGTTATTCTTTTATCTTGGCTCATCGATGTATTTTCTAGTGTTACTAGTCTCAGTTCTTGGTTTTTCAGTAGCTCGCCCATAGATTCTAGTTTTTGGTCCTGGCCAGCCAGATGTGAATTGATAGCGCTTAGCTTCTGAAGTATTTCTTGCAGAACATGGTTTTCCTGACTCGGAGCGTTCCTGATATTTTCATTCTGCTTAGCCATTTGTGCATATGTTATGCCTTCCTTAACTTTGCCGCTATTTAGGGGGATTCGTTTTGAGTAGGATTGCATCATAGGTTGAGAACTCTGACTTGTTTGATTTCTCTTGTTGTCTCTCATTCTTTGCAGCTCTTTCGCTACCTCGCAGCCTCTGTAATTTGCTGGGTGATGATTACCACAGTGTATGCATTTTACTGGTTCGTTCTTACTTTTGTTGCATTCTTTTGTTAGATGTTTACCAGCGCACTTTACGCATCTTGGTTCCCTATTGCAGTATTTGCGTGTGTGGTTATATGCCTGGCAGTTGTAGCACTGTGGTATTCTACTAGGGTTCTTTTTTAATGTCTCAATCTTAACTTTCATATTAAGGATTGCTTTGATTCCATATACCCTATCAATGCTCTCAGCGTTGTCAAATGTTAGCATGAAAAGGGGCAGACCAACTTTGCTTGTTTCTCGTTCACCGTTTGCTTTAATAGTGACCTTTCTCTTTAATATGTTCACAGCGTTTAGAATTTGGAATCCTTTCTGGCTAAGTTCCTCAATTATTTCTTCGTTTGGGCATGTATGATGCAGCCCTCTGGCCATGACTTTAACTGGTTGCTCAGCCTTGTTTTCATAGGTGAACCATTCGATGTTTTGAGCGGTGATTGCATTTGATAACATTCTGTAGGTTTCTGGGTCAAGTGCATTCACTTTCCAAACGTTATTATTTAGTGCAGTGACTTTATATTTATCGTTTGGAACTACCTTCACTATTTTTTTAATGGTTTCGTATTCACTAACATTAAGTATGTTAATGGGTGGAGGTGGTATCTCTTTATGTGTTGTTTGTTTTTCCTGCATTTCCCCTTGGATGATTACGTTTGATGTTTTAATTGGCTGCAGTGGTCTCTCTTTCGGTATCAGTGATACGTTCTTATGTACCTTCACTAGGTCCGTAGTTGACTGTTCAGATCGTTGGGGTTGTGGTTTTCTGACACTTTGTATTGATTGTTCCACTTCAGGCGAAGATTCTGCTTTTCTTTTTTTGTTTTGACGTTTAGTTTTAATTTGCTTTCGTATAAAACTCGTTTCATACGCCAACTCGTCTTCATCTGTTTCATAGATAGCTATAGTATTTTCTTTGGCTTGATTATCATTTTTGATTACAGCAATTTCTTCTTTAAGCTGTTGGACTTCTTTGAATAGCTGTTCATTGATTTTCATTAAATTTTCTAACGATTTTTTTAATTCATCGTTTTCTCTCGTGACATCGTGGTTTCCGTTCTGACTGCATTCAGCATTATTGTTCTCCTGCTGAATAGCGGAATGCATTTGTATAGTTGGTGATCTACAAATACTTGTGCTTGGTATAAACGGGTTTAGCAATGGTTGGCTCACCCCAGAATCCGTTGAGCCTGCCTCGTGTGAGGGTGGATTGGCCAACTGTAAAGTTGACGTACCACCTGGGGTATACATTCCGTTTGGTTGTAAACTCATTGCTTTAATGGTTGGTTTATTGTTCGGGGTTCCTTCCCCTATCCAGATTTGGTCCGCGGATGGTATTTTATTTCCCACCTACCCTCCGGCAAGCCGGTTAAAGAGCATTCCCCTATCCGCCACCTGGGGACGCGCCACGATGGGAGTTCGGCATCTCCACACGGGCTCTTTTTTTGATAATTTCAAGAGGAAATTAGTAGATTTGTTCTGAATCTTTCGAAAAAGATTCAGTTTAATCGTTTACAAGCGGGTTCCGGAAGATTTCGGTTGGTTTTGTCAAATTCTTATTAATACTGTGGTGAAGATATAAAAGGTAATAAGTCCTTTTGCTACTTTTTAGATCTGTTCATTAATTCGAAATGTCCATAAAAAACTAACGGTAATTTTTTTTTTATTTTAAATTTGGATAAATATATACCCAAAACTATGCAAAAAATAAGTTAAAATTTTAAATATGCTCTACTGAAAAACTGAAGAAATGAGTTATTACCTTTAATATCTTCACCACAGAACATTACCGATTATGTTGAAAATTGGAGTGTTGCAACTGACAAATAAAGTTAAATCTTTTCTCAATCAAGCATATCATTTTATAATGGATGAAGTATGTGCTATTAACTGCATCTAATACAACACTTTAATGGCTCCGTTACGAGATTGATTTCCTATCTTTGATTAATTATTGATGCCCTTAGAAATGGTAAACAGATGGTCAGGGCGTTCATCAGAATAAATGGTGTATGCACCATAGTTAGAGTGTTTCAATTTTCATTTTATTCTAGGAGTTAGGTGGCAAACTTTTAGGCAACAGAATAAGTATTTAGTTTGAACTGAAAAATCCTGGCAGTTGATCATATATGCGAGTGAATACTACAAGTTGGTGCACAACTCTATATAAAAATTACAAACGCTTAAATTTTTGCCATTAAGCCTCGAAGACAATATCTGACTGGGCGCCATTAAGGCCAATTTCCTACTTCTTTTCCGTTATTACTCTTTAGGGCCGCAACCAATTAGCTTTCGGCCAATGCAAATTATCAAATCGAGGTTTATGTAAAAGTTCTCGATTCGACCATCCATAAACCTTAAAAGTGTATCAAACATTTAGAACCATTGTTATTTCACAATAGTACAAGTAAGAGTAAACTTATATGTTTTTCTCTTAATAAATGGGTAGCTATAATGCGAATTAAACGTAAAATTCTTATCATCAAATCAGTTTGTCATCAAACAATTGACCAGACTATACTTTGCTTATAGTCAGCAACTCGTAATTTAAAATAATTAAATTTATAAAATTGTCTATTGCCATTGGGACAAGCAAAAACCGATATTAAATCATGCATCACATTTTTTGCAACAACAAAAAATCGTAAGACACTAAATAATTATGTAAAATGATTAATTATCCACGCCCGCGTCACATGAAGATACCAAATGAAGGTTTTATCATCATATACATAATGTATAATGTTTTCTTATTTCTAATTACACATAATAAATCATTTTTACATATTAAATTTAAGCACAACAAGCTAATTTTGTTTCGAGAACTTACCTAAATTTTAATGGATATTTCTTAATTAATTCAACAGCAGCATTATAATCAGCTACCATGTCACTGCATAATCGCTGTGGATCATCACAATCTGGCCGACCCGGACACCAGTCTCGATGTTTCCGCGATTGTAGTACAGCTCTAGGATCTCGTACCAGTAACAGCATTCGAACGTTTAGACTGTAAATATTAAAATATATTTAAATTAAGTTTAAACTGCATGGTCTAGTTATTTAGTAAGTGGCGCGCGCGTTTAAGTAATAAATTGAATATGCATTATACCTATCCGAATCTTATATCAAAATAGCATCAACATCTTATAGTTATTTTCTCAATGACCTCTAAATAACAAGTTAAACTTTTTGTAAACCGAACACAGAATAAACAACAAGTGAAGATTATAAGTTTTGTAATCATTTTTCCATGTGTCTGTGTAAGTATTTATAATCAAAGCGGAACTTATGGATATTCTCGTACATAGATAAGTTTTTTTCAACCAAATGATTCGCATATGAAACGTCTAACAATTATTTTTAGAGATAGAAGAATTAAATTGTTTATCTTATGTTAAATGTATGCGCTTAAGATCTCTTGTTTTTATTTGTTTTGACTATTAAATTTTCGTGATCGTATAATTTTTTTTCTTATTGTACATATATGACATCATTGAGGTTTTTGGAGATTAATGAGACAGTTGATCGAAGAATGTATTCTATCAATTTTAGTACACAAAGAGTTGTATTTCAAAATAAATGGCTTAGGTCAAGTGAGTGTTAGATAATCTAATATACTTAAACGTATAACTGGAGATATGTACTACTTTTTCATTCAGCAGCCCAAAACTTCAGACAGTATAGGTACATATTCTACTTAAGTATAATCTAGGGCAACAGAAGTTAATGTGAATTTATTAGATATTATTTTTATAACGGGGGCAACGCGTGTTAGCACTATTAACCATGACGGCAATCCAATGATGATCATTCAATTTTTTTTATTGTAACAGTGGCATTGTACCAATAAGTAAACGTATAATTTTCAATGCCAATGAAGCTGAACTATCGCATAATGGACAGCTTATAGTCCTGATTTAAAAATAAATACATACATACATGCAAATAAAATATTGAAGTACAAAAATGAAATTTATAAATCTCTGGACTCAGATCTTCCAAGATTTAACATTATAACATACTGTTGATGATCAGTTCAAGAACTTTAATTTTTAAATAAAAAAACATATTTATGGAAAAATCCTACAACTATGGCTTGAGATATTTAGAAAACGTATACATATAACACATGAAACATTAAAATCACCCAGTCTTAACTTTTTGTCTGGTCACTACCGACAAACGAACCCGGGACCCGCGAATAACAGGGCAAGCGCTCTATACTTACGCTACTATCGGGGTGACATGCCCCGATTTCGACATACATTTATAAATTATCTTTGCCATATAAAGAATATTATTCAAACAAGAAATAAATAGAAATCGTGAAGCGATAATTCCTTATATGGCTTAACTGTTTATAGCCCTTAAGTACTAGAGTTAGAGAATTTTTAGATTTTTTTGCCCGGGTTCTGATAGAAAAAAATGTTATATACCGACAACTATGACCTTCTGTCGGAGTGCAGAACTCATGGGCCGGCCCATCTTCCATTACTATAGGCTGATATGGATCTATGCACTGTGCAGATTGTTCTACGTAAATCGGACCTGTATTTGGCTACTGTGTAAGGTAGAACACTAAAAGGGTACCACGAAAGAGTTGGGAGTGCTTCGGCCCTATAGAACAGATTGCAAAGTTAATAACTTGTTGTTCTTTTTACAAATGAAGTAATGTTTCCGTTATAAATTGTAAATTACATTACCTTAATACACTTAGATCAGAATTATTCTTTGTAAATCCGATGTCTCCATTGTGCAAAATTTCTGTAGTTTTCTATTATGATATCAATTTTGTCAAAACATTTGTGTTTATGATATATTATAAAGTGTATTTCATTTCGAACTCTGGAGCTTTAAGTTGGCAACACTTTTTCGGACAGTTGCCATTTCATAATGAATAGACTTACGCCAAAGCAACGTTTGCAAATTGTTCAAATTTATTTTGAAAAGGTTGGTTCAGTTCGTGAAACATCGCGCGCTACATCCGTTTTATGGTCGACATAAGACATCAGATCAGTTAACTCGATTAACTGTGGATCGCTTTCGCATTACGTTTACTCTAAATGATAATACAAATGCCGCGTAAGGCCCTATATGCCACGCACCGTCACCGTTCACAACAATTGGGACTTGATCGAATATCTTTATGGTAATGATTTTGCGTAAGGATCTTGGTTTCTGTGCTTACAAGATTCAACTTGTGCATGGCCGAAACCAAAATTGACATCGATGCAAACTTTCCATACAAAATTTTCTTCAGTGATGAAGCTCAATTTTAGTTGAATGGCTATGCCAACAAGCAGAAATGTCGCATTTCGAATGAAGGCAATCCACCAGCTATTGTTCAACAACATTCACAGCGAAGGAATCATCGGACTCATATGTGTTCAAAAATGATACTGGTGTAAAAGTTACAGCCAACGGAGACCGGTAAAGAGACATAATTACCAATTTTTTTCTATTTTCTTTGGTGCCAGAACCAGAGACTATTGAACACTGTTCAATAGTGTTGGAAGTCAACATTCGATGCGTTATTACCGAAATAGAACCAGAAATGCTGCAAAGAGTGATCGAAAATAGAAGCTCTAGATTACGTCATGTATACGTTCAATGGTATAAAATTATCGTTCAAATAAAGTCATACTCGAAATGAAACACCCTTTATATTATAAAAATCTGAGTCACTCATACTTTTATGCAGGGAAATGCATTTTTTCTACGATCCCACTAGAAGAAGATAGCCTTTCGATAGCTGTGTACTTTCGCACTGATACATGTTTTCCCTTTCTAGTGATGAAAAACCCGATAAATTTCGCCTATAATGACGATTTCGGAGATAAATACTGAATTCGGATCATAGAAAAAGTATAGTGTTTCATTCGTTGATAATCATTTTTTGAAGCTCGCAAATGTTACCGAGCTTCGAGACTTGGTTAATTTTTCTGAGACGAAATAGCTCCGTTGCGCTAGTCTCTGATTTTTGGAAAATTATACATTTGTTTGTATATTAAGCCTTGTATTATATTATTTATTTTCAAAATATAAAGTTAACTCTGGAGCCTACAGAGGATTAAAATTAGTCCTGTTTTATAATTATCGGATAAATTCGGATAAATAGTTTTCTATTCGTAGTCATATAATATAAACAACAGTATATTCATAATATTTTTCTTAAAATTTGTGACCCTGTATCTTAACGACAAAAACAGAAATAAATCATTTTCTAGAAAAGATAAAATCGTAAAATTAAAACATGACTTCGAAAAATTTATGATTTGACGTATTTTCACTCTTTATGTACGATTAAGATGTTCAGGAGGTTAAGTGTTCTGTTTATACGATGAAATGTTTATTTGGCCTCTAAATTAAAAAAAACACTATGAACATTTTCAATCCGTCATCGCCATTGCTAATGATCAGATCAGTAAATATTTTTGATAATTTAACCACACTTTCATAATTCAAGCACATACTTAATAAATAAATATTATTGGAGGTGGATATTTTAAATTATGCGTTTTACACCAGAAAACTAATTTAATAATTTTTGTCTTACCACAACACAATAAGAATTCATTTATAAGCAAGTTTATTTTCATTGTAGAAATTCTTAATCTCAATATCAATAATTTCGACAAAGTTCTCACTGCGAGCGAGATACGTACCGGGCAGGTTTTTCTAGTGGACCCTGATTACTTTAATAAGCCAATTCTGGAATGGTTTAATTTTAGCCTTAAATCTAACTTGGATTAGTGGCTGACACGCGTCTTATGTACAGTGCTGGGAGAAAAAATTGGGCAAACATATTTTATTGCAAATTGCAGTCTTTTTTTGCTAAAATTACAAAACTTTTGAAAGCAATTGGCTTATTGTTTCATTTTAAATACATCTATGACGTAATTTTTGTGAAAAAACAAAATTTACCTGCAATTTAGGGGCAAACCCCGAAAAATGCCAAAATATTGAAAACACGTTGATTGGAGTTAAAGTAATGGAATAAATTAAACACTTATTTTTTTTTTTTTTATTGATTTATAGAAGTTCTATCTTTAATATTAATATTTTGTTGGACCGCAATTTGCTTTTATTACAGCGATACACCTCCGATTCATTGAATTTGATAAAATTTTCAAAGTAGTAGGAGCTATGAATTCCCAAATCGTCATCAACAAACTTTTTAAAGCTTGAATCGATTCTGGGCGCTCTCTTGCTACTTCTATAGCACAAAATGGGATTTAAGTCTGGACTATACGGGAGCCAGCTCAACACATCGATACTTGTTTCTTCGAAGTACTTTTTTTAAATTTGCAAGTCTCTCCAAAAAGCTTTAACACAGAAGGCACACACACATTCGTTGTGTAGGACCTGCAGATAAACAGCTGCTGTAATGCTGGGACTAAGGAAGCACAATCGAACGGTTTCATTTCCAGAAAAGCATCCCCAGACCATAACTCCTTCATTTTTCGGTGGAAGCCTTAAAAGACATTGGCTGCTAAGCCTCTCGCCCGGTTTTCTTCTTTCGAGAATTCTTCCATCTCCAACATGCAGCTTGAATTTCGTTTCATCGAACAAAATCACATCATTCCACATCTCTGGAGGCCAAGAAAGATGCTCCTGGGCCCATAGCGAACATTTTTTTTACTAGTATTGTGAACTCACGCTTCTGGACTGGTTTAAGTGCTCTCAAACCAGCTTTAACAAGTCTTTTTCTCACTAAGCTGGATGAAGTTTGTTTTCCCGTTGCTCGCTCAACATCCCGTCTTATGTCCGATGAAGTTTTAACATGGTTCCGACGACATTGTAATATTATGAAACGATCTTCCACTGGCGTTGTCTTGCTGGGCGTTCCAGAGCCTTCCTTTCTTTGTGTACTGCCCATCTCTCGCATTTTTTTAATATTCCACGCGACAGTACGGTAGGCGTAAAATAAAATAATTGCTTGCCCAATTTTTTTGCACATCAGTTGCGGGTTTGTACCGGTGTAGTAAAAAACAAAAGGCGGTCCAACAAAATATTAATATTAAAGATAGAACTTCTATAAATCAATAAAAAACAAAAAACAAAATAAAAAATAAGTGTTTAATTTATTCCATTTCTTTATCTCCAATCAACGTATTTTGAATATTTTGGCATTTTTCGGGGTTTTGCCCCTAAATTACAGGTAATTTTTTGTTTCAGAAAATTATGTCATACATGTATTTAAAATAAAACAATAAGCCAATTGCTTTCAAAAGTTTTGTAATTTTAGCAAAAAAACGCTCCAATTTGCAATAAAATATGTTTGCCCAATTTTTTTCCCCAGCACTGTAAATGCGAATTTATATTTGCGACTCTCAGTTATATGCTATAATTATGTAAAGGATGTCTCTACAAGGATTTAAATTTGCCGCCATTTTATTAATACGAGTTGTACGGTGATTTTTTTGACATTTGTCACGTACACCACGCGATTTAAGAATATGAAGAAGTATTCAAACCAACAACGTTTAATTATTGTAAAAATACATTTCAAAAATGGTGAAAATTTTGCGAAAACAGTTCGCAATAATGCGCCAAATGAATCGACAGTGAAGCGTTTAATTACAAAATTTGAGACCAAATTTACGCTGATGGATCAGAAGATCATTGTTCGTGGTCGTCTTTGTTGGTCACTCGAAAATATAGCCACAGTAAGGGAATCTGGCCAAGAATCCAGGAATTCGGTATCGTGGTCAAGAATTAAACATTTCCAGAAGCACTATACAACGCATAATTTTGGTAAAAGATCTACATTTGCACGCGTACAAGGTTCATTTGGTGCAAGAAATCAAGCCAAGGGAACATGCGCAGCGCAGTGAATTTACTGATTGGGTGTTGGAACACCATCAAATTAATGCGGATTTTTCGAAGAAAATCATTTTTTCAGATGAGGCACATTTTCAACTCGACGGATACGTAAATAAGCAAGACTGTCGGATTTGGGGTGCTGAAGATCCTCGTGTGATACTGAAACAACCAATGGTTCAACCGCGAGTATCTGTTTGGTGTGCATTTTGGGCTGGCGGAGTAATTGGGCCGTATTTCTTTGAAAATGCGGATGGGAATGCACTAAAATTGGATGTAATTGATGTAGAGGACATATTTTTCTAACAAGACGGTGCGTCCTGCAACACAGCACGTGAAACAATGGTGTTACTGCAGACTAAGTTTCCAGGCCGTGTCGTTTCTCGATTTGGCGATCAACATTGGCAACCAAGATCGTGCGATCTAACACCGATGGACTTTTCTTTTGGGCTATGTGAAGGAAAAGGTGTATGCGAATAAGCCTGAAACAGTTGAACATCTTAAAGAGAAAATACGGCGCGTTAATAGTGAAATACAACCACATTTATGTGAAAACGTTATTAAAAATTTTAACAAAATAATAACCCTGTGCCAAAGGTTTCGTGGTGGCCATTTGCCTGATGTTGTATTTCACGTTTAATCGGAACTATTTTTCTTTATGTTGAAATTAAAATGTTTGCTTATTAAATCCGGCGCTCTTGTTGGGACAGCCTTTAGAACGTTAGGGACAAATATAACATTTTCTTTGTTCTTCTGTTACATTTGTTGCATAAGTATAAAGAATTTGACAAGTTTTCTCATTCATTTTTAGATTTAGAATTTTGGCTGTTTCAAGTTCAAAAACATAATGCTTCAGTCTCATGTACTTTGCTTAAATGGATTATATTTAAACCACATAATTGGAACCAGATATGGAAAATTTAACATTTCAAGACACACCGTAAACAATTATTTTAATTTAAATTTAGCCTGAAACTAAAAAGTTTTAATTTTTAACAGTTTGTTATTTTTAAACACTAAACTGTTATAATATATTACCTATCGTGTTGTCGAATAAATTAAACCTAAATTAACATTTAGTAAAACTACTTTGATGTACATATTAAAATATACGATGTACACATTAAAATCGGATATTTAGTCTTTTGCAAAAATTGTTCTGTTGTTTAGGAAATAAAATATAAAAATTACCATAATGAGTTTGCTGTTAGAATTTTAATAAGAACTGGCCATAATAAGAAGAAAGTAATTTTAAATCGATGTGCGTCTTCAGACCAGAATTTAAATTTTGCAAGCAAAAATTATTTAGATATATATATATATGTATATGTATGTACAAACTCATTTTATACAGTTATGGATATATCACATTATTTACTTCCTTGCTTATACATAACCCGTTATCAGTTGCTCAATGAAATTTTGTTTTAAAAGAGTACAGCACGAAATATGACTTCCTTTCCAGTAATGTTCCAAATGTACATACATACAATTTTATCGCAAGTTTGGTTTTATATGTAATTAGAATGAACATTATATTAGGAATTCGTATACGTGTTTCAAAGGCACAATCATAACTTTGCATAAAACACATGAAAATTTAATTCATTTCTCGATTTGGAGGTTAATTTATTAAATCCAAATGTATACAAAATATGAGTTACTTTAAAAGATTGCAGATTTAAGTTAGAAGTTTATGTAAGTACTTTTCAACCGCCCTTTTGTGTGAGACCCAAAATGTCTCCAAAATATAGAAAACTGCAATAAATTGAAAACAGAAGCTAAACGATTCGTTCTGCTGTTGTTGCAGTTGTGACTATTATTAACTCATGTTTCGTCGTCTTTTCCCATACCAAATTTCAAACCGTTTGAAAATTTTAAAATTCAATAAAACGATACTGAGGAAGTATGCTATGTAACCAATTAACACAGCACCTCAATTTTGTGGTGATAATCTCATAATAAATGTAAATCTTGTCAGATACAAAATTTTTGTTTTGTGGTAGAATGAAAAATCAATTAATATTGGGTAATTAATAGTTAATTATATAACTTATTATTATTTCAACTCGTATATTTAACCTTCACATAATAATAAAAAAACATAAAACAAATTTATTAATAAAGCAAAACTATAAATGCATCACTAAATTACATCACATAATTATCTCAGCAATGTGATAATTAAACATGAACTATCATATTATTTCTCAATACCACGTGAAACAAAAAAAAAAAAAAGTCTATTGTCCCATGTACAATTTTGAATGCTCGTACAGATATGCAAATTATGTGTCACATATACGAATGAAATCCCAAAGGAATTTCATGGTTAATTACCATAAGCATACAAATTTGAATTTAAACTGGTAAAGCCTCATTTATTTTCTAATTTTAGAACACTCGCCAGCCATGCTTATTGTATGGAAGTGATTAGATTTAAATAGAGTGGTTAACATTCACAAAGGAATAAAAAAAATTAAATTAATTTATTATTAAAATAGTTAATTTAGTTTTAATGTAAATTTAATTAAAAATTCCCGCTTATGAAAAATGAACACGCGTTTTACATCGCCTGAAAAGTTCCCGGTCTTACACATAGATGTGGTGCCACAAATTTAAAACCCATATATGCTCAAATTCCATCAACCTTTCTTCAAATGATACCTGTTAAAATTTCATGACATTTCGATCATTAAGTTTACAAGTTACAGTTGTTTTAGTGACGCTACTTTTGTTAATTTCAAAACAATGGAGAAAAAATAAAGAATTTCTTGAGTAGTTTAAACACTGGTTTTTGATGGAAAAAAATAACGTTCAAGAAAAACAGTGACTTGATAAGTGTTATCCGGATTCTGCACCAGGAAAATCAACCATCGTTGACTGGTATGCTGAATTTGAACGTAGGAACCACCGATCATGCGCCACGTTTTGGACGCACAAATGATGCTGTGACTCCAGAAAACATAAAAAAAAAATCAACGAAATTGTTTTGAAAGACCGTAAACTGAAGTTGCGTGAGATAGCTGACATTGTAAAGATATCAATGGAATGGGTTGCTCATATTGGGCACGAATATTTGTCCACGAAAAAGCTGGAAGTGGGTACCGCGTTTTCTCACAAGGGATCAAAAACGACAGCACGTTGATGATTCCGTGCGCTGTTTGGAGCTGTTTAAGCGCAATAAAAAAAGGATTACTTGTTTGCAGACCTAAAAAGCTCCAAGGAAAGAGATTTGGCTTCAATGAAGAAGTGATTGCCGAAACTGAAGCGTATTTTGAAAACGATGATAAATCGTTCTACAAAAAAAACAGGCATCGGAATATTAGAGAGGCGTTGGACTGATTATATCGCTCTAGAAGGAAATTATGTTGATGAATAAAATGTATTTTTCCTAAAAAAATTGTGTTTTCTTTGTTAGACTGGGAACTTTTCAGGCGATGCGTGTTGTATCGTTTTGGTGAAATTTAGTTAAAGACGACGAATATTCAAGCGAGTGTAAAAAAACAAATTTATCAAATTAACAATAAATTGTAAATTTGGAGTTGTTAATTTATTTTTATTGCATATTACGTATCTATAGTACGGACTAGAATGGACTCTTTGGGTAAAGCAGTCAATACCGCAGTTTTAATAATTCGCTGTTTCCGTAAACATATCGAGGAAAGAAAAAGATTTTGGGAGCCGACAATCGTTAAGATATCTACTATTAAATCCCGAAAACTAAGATTGTCACCAGAAGGGCGGATCGCTATAGTAAACGAGGATTGTATATTTTTTCTTTACTTCCCGTCATTTCGATACAAATTTGTTTTTGTATCCAGGCAAAAATCGCTAATACATATTTGTTTTCAAAATTTCAAAACATTACCCTGCGGTGTTGTCTCAGTTGATTGCTCTTGCTTTCTGGTTTACAGCATTTTATAGCACTGGAAAACTAGCCAGTGTCATAACACCATTAGGATTACTGGCTAAATTTAATCGACAGTGGCGACTCGACGGAAAAACTCTTGCGGATTTCGCTTAAAGAAGTCCAAACACTTCGAGTTTACAGCCGTATCCGGTTCTTGTCCACCGTGAGCAGTCGCGGTAACCATTGAGCCGACACCTTTTTCATTTCATTTAAGTTTTTATGTAAAATTTTTATTGTGTTACATACGACGCGCCTAATAGCAGGGCCTACTTCGCGTACGACGATTAGCAAGAAGAGAAGAATATGCTGTTTTCGATGATGAAAGGCCTCATAAACAACATCTAATTTCACCTTTATTTCTTAACACGATCGAATGTAATAATAATAAATTATTTTTGTTCATCCAAAAGTTTTCGTAAAGTGTATGATTTCAGAGACATGAGCAAAACTTGATCTGTATTACAGCAAAACAATTTGTCTGTAACGCAGATCCGTTTTAAACTTTCTAAGTTCTAACACTGTTTCGTTGTAACGACACATAAAATAAAATAAAATTAATTCTTCTTTGACATATTAAGCAAAGTAAAACAAATAATTCATTTTCCAATTTAATTCATTTAATTAGAATTTATTTTACATTACAAGTGTGTCCACAGTTTCTAATTATAAATCAATAAAACAAAATTCAAGAAGATATTATACATTAATGAAGCAAAATATAGCAAATAGGTTGTGCACTTCCAGAACCATAGGAAAAGGAACGAGACGCCGGACGACTCAAGAGGAAATTGTTGTAGATGAACTAGCTGAAGCGTCATAGAACACATACACATCAACTCGAAATATTACACGAGATAGAAGAATATCTCAAACAACTGTTCCTCGTGTTTTGAGAGAAATGTTCCATTTGGCGTTTCGTCATTGTCAACGAATTGAAGAAAATTCAAACTTCATACAAGATGTTCCGTGGACAAACGAGCCAATATTTAAAAGTGACCGTAATGTGAAGAGACATAGCTTACATTATTTTAGCAACGTAAATCTACATTGATTAGATGAACTAATTAAGCAAGTTTTGTGAAATGGTCTCGAAATTGGATACGATTTCCGAATCGATATCAAATCTAATAGAGAAATTTGACACTCTTCATTCTACCTGCGATAGTAAGTTAAACGACATTAAATCCGATTTTACGGGATATCAAATCGTGATGTTAATAGTGACCCAACGATAGAGCTACTTCTACATCATCACTACAAAACAGTAGCACAACGTCACTATCATCACCTGCTGATATCCACTGATACTGTGAAAGATCATCGTATATGTTATAGACGACGTTAACTTGAACTTACGCCAGCCAGCTTTCCTTAAAGCAATTCCCATTCCAAAACAAATTTTTGTTTCAACGCTCGTGAAAATTACAACACAGAAGGATATTCTTACTCACTTAAAATCAATTTCAACCTCTTACAATATTCATAGTGATCTGAATTTTATTATATGCAAAAATCTGTGACGTTTTAATGGCAATGTAGCATCTCTCAAAATTACAGTTCCGCACTCAATGTTCGAATTACTCATGTCTCCGAACTCGTAGCCTAACTCCACCATTGTACAAGATTGACTTTGTTTGTGGATAAGCGTAGCAACAAAACCTTAACATGCCAAAAACTAAGCACCTTGTCCCTTTATTACCAAACTGTAATGAGAGTACTTCACAGCTGATTTTAATATTTTTCGTAAAGATGGTATTGTGAACCTGCCGTTTCAGATCCTCTTAAAAAGTGGCAGCGACACTGGGATACTGACAACACGCTTTTACTTTGCAATTTTTGAGTGTTGTGCGAAGGTAGTACCTTACATTGCCCAGAAAAACAGTTTGTCATCGCCGCCATGGTATAGTAATGAACTACGCGCTCTTCGAAATCTCCGATGACCTATACAATGAATTCAGTAGATTGGTTAATGAACTTTATAATGGTTATATATGCCGGATCTCAGATTACCCGTCAACTTTAAAATATAAGAATCCGGATTGCCGGCAGTTGTTGTAAAAAGGTGTGCTAGCCATTTGGCACAACCGCTTACAACACTTTTTAAAAACCATTGCCTTCTGGAATTTTTCCTAAAATGTGGAATGATTCTGCAAGTGAAAGTGTTGCAAGTCTGATATTATTAACGATAGGCCGATTGCGAAGTTGTCCTGCATTACCAAGTTGTTTGAGAATTTCGGATATTATACACTGTGCTTTCACTGCAAGCTCTTTATGTCAATCCACCACAACAAACCTAGTTGAATTCTCATCATTCCCTTAGGGGTTTCCAGTACAGTTCCTGTACGCTATGATAGCGAGAATATTCATAGGATTGAAAGAAAATATAGCACATACGGTGGCACCACTTAAGCGTTACTTTCGAGAGAGCAAAGAATATGCGTATACTTCTATATGAACGAGAGCCAATATTAGGGTTTGAGTAGATATAAAAATGGACGACGCCACAGTATTTAGGTATAAGGGCTCTATCATACTACGTGCTACTGTTTAACAATCATCTCTTTAATATTAGATAAGTACATACAAAATATGTTCATAACACTAATCAGTAATATACTATTAAGTAAATCTCCGTAATACAGCCAAAGAAGTTACACAAAGAAAGTAATCTGCTGATGAAAGGATTAATTAGTTTATTTAATCGTTTCGTCGTAATATATTATAAAAATACTCTTAACCTTGACTTTAGTAAAATGAACGCTTAATTACTGTTGAAATTACACATCCAACATTGATGATGATGATGTAGATAAATGCAATTATTGCATATACGAATTGTCTGCATTGCATTGAACATCTCTAACTTCTCAAAATCAAGGTTTTGACCTTAGCCTTTTATTGTGCACAGGTATGTTTTGAATATCAATAAATCCGGATAATTTAAAATTGTATGCGGTTAGTTTAAGCCCAATTAAAAGTTGCATAAAGCATTATATGGTTGCATGATAATTTATACTAGGGGTTGAATTTCAAAATATACAGCTTATTTCCAATTTAACAGTTTTTGTTGCGGAGTTTATTAATTTTGTTGTTTAATTTGTACTTCCATTAAATTAATTTGGTTTATGAAGGTGCCTGTTTAAGTTTAACATGTTTATCATATTCCCAGGTTTTTCGATCTAAGAAGTTTGACATTTATAGAAATGTCATCTATACTGTTCATCAGTAAAGTCCTTCGATATATTATGTAATAATTTCGGTATAAATTACGAATAAATTTATTAATAATGCAAATATTCAAAATCAAAGAATCTTTGTATTTCGACCGATATAACAGTGAAGCAACGAAAACTAACGTCAATAATCTTGTGGTATGTCTAATACAAATCTTAACGCGTTATGAGGTTGCACGCTTTCATGTATACACATACGTTCAATTTGATAATACGATTTTTATTAGTGCTGTTCTTCGCTAATGGTTTTAAAGATTATAGTGACAAAATTTCAGAACGTGCACGTAGAGCTAAGGATAAAAATTATTCGTTAAGATTGGATTGAAAAAATTGTATGAGTGCGACTGGCTCTTTAATTTTAAATATTTAATGAACATATAATTCAACACAAGAAACTTAATATAAACTTCGATTATTACCCAAGTAACAAGTATTTTAATTGTTGAGAATTAATTTTATGTACAATCTAAAAATAGCAAATAAGAATAAACACGCGCTATCGCAGTTTTCCTGTTTATATTTTTTGTGTGCCACCACAAGCAGTCTCATTTATCTGTGCTTACTCGTACTTATTTATAAATTCAATTCCAGGAATTTTTGTACAAAATTCGTTTGGGTCCAAAAAATTGACATAAATTTTTATTTAGTGTTTCATTTTTGTCTTTCGTGTTTTTGATTTCACTTTGAATTTTTATTTTAAATTTGTTGTTGGCCAATTTTGTTGGTCATGTTTTCAATGAAGAATGATGCGAATGTATGTTATGGCAAATATTGTTATGGTCATTAAAAACATAAAGCTAACCAGTAAATTATGCACAACCGTAAAGATCAACTAAATTAAAGATTTGATATGTTGCTATCGAATGGCTTAGACTCGAAGTTTGTAAAATTAAAATTACTCTACATTGCAATATACTAAAAACAAAATAGGTGGAAGTAGAATGGATGACACTTCATCACAAAGATTTCCCGAAACCAGTTTTTGTTTTTCATCTTGGTCTTTATGATTGTACTATAGCAGCCAGACGGATACTAGATGTAAATATTACCCGTGTACTATATCCTTGAGATCTTATCAAATGTCAGAAACGTCATTCTGCATAGCTTTCTGAAGACAAGATAATTGCGTCGAGTATAATTGCGGTGTATGAAATCAAATGGTTTTACTTTTGGGTCATGGCGGTTGTGTCGAGATCTCAGGCGCCTAATTTTATTAATATTTGTACTAATAATAATTTAATTATTAATAGTAATCAAATGAATTTTAAACATTTCGTAAAGTTCGTGAAGCAGCACTAGAACTATCAACTCACTTGGCTAATAATAGATATTACTGCAAAACAATTGAGTTGTCGCGGTCTAAAAAGATAATCTTTTTTTAATAATCTAATGAGTCCACAACGGGAAATGATATTATGATCCATGAATTTACTGAAACAATATTGACTTAAAAATATTCCGACATCAATTACCAACACGGTAAATCCGTGTTCCGTGAAAAAATAAAAATGAAAACATATTTTCACTGACGAACTACAATTCTACAAAGTGAAATTAATCCTTTAATTTTTTAGGGCAAATTATTAAAAAAATTCTATGTGGGTCCGTCCCGTGATACCCGTATCAAATTTTATTGAATATCGGCCTTAGCTCCCATATAGACATTTAAATTTTGCTACCAAAATACGCTTCTTAAATTGAACATTTATTATTTTTGTAAAATAGCTCAATAATAACAATTTTTTGGCGGAAAGTTAGATTAGAAAATAAAATTCAAAAAGGAGTCTACATAATAATTCTATAGTGGAAATCAATTTAAACAACGATGCTAGAAATTGCAGTGGCGTCGTACAAGGCATACCTGTACATACGATGCAGACACTTGATTAAGCATCATAATATGCAGAAACGACAATATCGCATGCGTAATTCTAACTAACCGCTTAACGACATAGCATTGCAAAACACTTGAGAGTAATTAAAAGGAAAGTACCGTGTTTGATATTTTAACTCGTGAATCATTTTTAATTTCTTACAACTATCCTGCTTAATATAAGCTTACTCGTATTTTTCTTCCAAAATAGTTGAGGTTGAACATAATGGAATTTGAAAATGTTTCGTTTCGACCTTCTGCATATTATTTGAAAACTGTCATTTTGAAATGTCAAAATGTGACTAACAATATAAAAATATCGATAAATTTGGTGAATATTACAATTTAGTTATTAACAAGTGTTAGGTGCGTTGTATTTAATATTATTCTATATTTTCGATTAGATCAATTAGTCAAAGACGAATGTGTATAAAATTTTCATTATGTGATAAAACAAAAATCTTTGTTTATTTAAATTTTATTATTACGATAAAGCGACCATGTGATTAATTAATTTTATATTAATCGACTAATTCGTATAATTACATCAATTACACAAAAATTGTATTATTTGTAAATGTTTATTTGTAAATTATATAAATTTTTTAGAACTACATCGCATAAATTCTATTTCACAGGTCTCCTACTGGTTTTGAGAGTTTAACCCTTTGAGTGCTAAGGAGCGCGATCGCACTCCTCAATACACTAGCCAAAAATGAAAGAGCGCGATCGCGCTTTTGCTCCCGCACGAACTATAATACGATCCCTATTTCATACTTGTCGATATATCACACAAAAATTTGTTACTCGAAAAATAAAATAAAATTGTTTTTGTAATATTTTTCGTAAATAAAATGCTTCGAAAATTGAAATATATTTTTAAATTCCTATGTTCCTCTATAACAGCGTGACACTTTTAGCTAATTCTCTAAAAATCATGCTTAAAGGGTTAAACAATAACATTTTAAGACTGTTTTGATAGAATACTAATTAAAACTTTGGTGACTAACTTATCCCACCAAATCATGGTTAAATCGAAACTGTATTTCATAACTTGGGGCGGAATCATGAACGCCACACAGAAGTTTTGGACGGTAGCGATGAATTTTATATGGAGAATACCAACAATTTCACCAGATTTGTTTCATTGTTTCTCAAAACTATACAAATAGCAAGCCATAAAAATTCAAATTCATTGTTCCATTATAAAACATGAGTGCAGTCTAAAATTTCGCTACGGCGTTCAAAATCCCATCCGGTAGTCTGCCTATAAATATAATTTCAGAATAAGTTCGTAAAATATCGATTTACCTTAATCTAATCATAAGCTTACATAAAATCAATTAAGCTTCACATATTAATTACATATAGTAAGATTACTTAAAAAAGTACTTTCAAAAAATAATCCAACAAATTGTTATTATTTTATAGATATAAAAAATCATCAGTACATTAGTAATAAGAAGAAATATCCGACATACACAAAATTGGGTCGTGTATATCGAATGTCGATATTTTGTCGTTGTTGATCAGATTAAGCGTACCACAATCAAGACAGATAAGGACGGATCGAAAATAACAAATCATGTGTAACTGTTTGCTGTTTATACTACCATCGAATAGGTGAGTAAACTAAAAGGTAAGATTTTTTTCAAATAATAAAGAATTACAAGTCTGTATATGAAACGATCGTCATTTTACCGTTTATTAAAAATGAAAGCAGCATAATTTTTTATGGTTCAAACACTTTTCTGAATCTGTTTTTGTTTCAATTCTCCATTTTAATTCGCATCTTAAACCAGTCGCAATATCTTATTATAAATGTATATAGCATTTCTTTACATTTCTTCTTTGTTGTGGCTTAGTTTAATTCACACATACAAGACTGAAACATAAGAGTACGTATAAGATGGATTTGTTTAGTATATTTAATTACATAGTAAAATAGATCTTAGGATCATTTAAACATATTCAAAATTATTCAAAAAGAATAAATCTGAAAGCTTAAATAATGCCGCCAACTAGATAAACGATTAACAGTGTACATGAATTAACTATGTAACAGTATAACGGCGCACAGACTAAAATCATTTATCATAAGTGCAAATGTTATAATATTTTGATTAATGAAATTTCTAACCGATTTCACGAAGCAAAAAATATCAGCGAAATTTAAAATACAAAATCAATTAAATTTTTGCGTGTTTTTATTAAAATTATAGAAAATACAACATGTCGTCGTAATCTATATCATATGCATACGTAATTAGGTATAAAGTGGAATTAGAAACATATACATATATGATACATGTTGTGTACGTACAACGTGCATATACATAATATGTAATTATTATTTTGTTTTGATGGATTAGTATTTCAGACGATCGTATAATCAAAATTCAAACGCTGTTCCAACTTTCAGCGATTTGTATGTTTTTTCTTCGGGTTTTTTTATTCATTTTTTAGCCGGTAGTGAAATTTGACTCGTAATTGTACATAAAACTAATTAACATGGATATTAAATTAGAGAATACGTTTTTAATTTGATTATATTCTTGTTGTTGCTGTGACAGGTTTTTAATAATTTGATTTTAATTTTATGAACACAAATAAAATAATATCATTCGATATATCTATACCGATATTTAAACATTTATTTTCCCATCAATACGAGCCAATGATAGACCGAGTTATCTATTTAATGTCGTGATTATAGAGATGCAACTTTTCATAGAGCTGCATATAGGTTAGAGACTGTAATCAACACATTTTGATAAATTTATTAAGTTACAAAATATATCTTCAGCTGTTGTCGTGATAGTGTTAGCTCAGCCACAAAATCACAACATTTTTGCATATAATACACGTATATAACCTTTCACAAGTAGATCATATTTAAACCACAGCTAGATAAATATCAAAACGTAAATTTTATTACAAAACTGTCTAGAAATATGACAACATTTTTAAGTAGTTAAGTGATGTCCTTAGGCTGCGTGCCATACTCAAGGTAAATTGCAATTTTAGTAAATTTTTTGGTAAATTGAAATACTGTACTAAAAAGCTGGGTAAATTATTAATTATGTTGTTGTTGTTATATTTTGACATTCATTCCACATAGACAGATGTTTCCAAAAAAATTACAAAATACAAAAAAATATTACTAATTCAATAATATTAACAAAATAATACTAACAAAATAATATTTAAACATTAAATAGGTATAATTAATAATAACAGTAATACGAGTAACTAAAATATGGAGCAAAATATGCAGAATATAGAGAAACCAAAAAAAAATTATTCGGAACGATGTATGTAGTTTTTTTGCCATTATATTTACCCAGATTAAGTTTAATTTATTTTAGGGACATTGGAGGAAGAAAAAATGTTAGTCAAAGCGAGAATATTATGGGATAAGCTATTTCAGTCGAAAAACTGCAACCCGCGCCAGTGTTGGCAGTAAGAAGATCAGCTATTTCTTAGGTTATGTATTTTATGTGTTAAACATTTTATTTTGTTACAGGAAAGTTATAATGGAATCAAAATTAAACAAAAATTTAAAAAATGTGACACAAAAATGGCAGAATATTTTAAAAAAGTATAAGGTAAATTTTGTAACCCATTCAAAATAATCCATAATATATAAATTCATTCTAATTCCAGAGAATGACTCAACCTCAATCTGGCGTTTCGACTGAGGACGGGGAATTACTTCCTACGCAGTGGAAATTGTTTAATGAACTCCACGAGTTTTTAAAAACCAGGCATGGTATAAATCCAACATATATAATTGACCAGGATGTATGTAATAGTGCTGGGCCATCCCGCTCATCGAATAGTTCAGCTAGTATGAGCAGTAATTCTATGGAGGATGTTATGGAGGTCAATTCTGACTCCACAGACAATGATACCGACCACTTTTTGCCCGAAAAAAGAATTAAAAAAAACAGTAAACAAGATTCAATGATGCAAATCTTGAAAGAAACATCGGAGGACGTACGCAAAAGCGTACGAAATATTGAGAAGCTGGTTGAATTTGCAACCATTCAAATGTTTCCAGATGCACAGTTTCCCGAACTGGAATAAAACGATAAATCCGAAAACCAAAACAAGACTAAATGAAATGTGTATGTGATAATTACAATGAAATACCCTTATTAATTTTAATATAAAACTAAACACTAAACTAAAAATGAAATATGTGATAATTATAATGAAATACGTTTTTTTAAATAAATGAATTACTTGTATTTATTTTTCTATTATTTAATTTACATGCGAGAACATAATTCATTCCGAAACTGAATCGCATCTCTATGATCTCTGAGACCACTTGAGACATTTTCCGTAGGCACGATTTCCGTCGAATCAAAGTCGGTAAAATCCCCCGCTGCTAAACAAATATTATGCATGACGCAGCATGCACACACCACTTGTACACATCTTTTCACCTGTAGCTCTAACGTTTTGAAGAAAATTGCTCGCCATCTTGACTTCATCATGCCAAATGTCTGCTCGATTGTGATACGCGCCTTCGAATGAGCATGATTAAAGCGTGTTTGTGCTTCAGTCATTTGGTAACCTTTGTACGGTGTTAAAATGCAGATTGGATTTACCATACATTTATATCCTGCATCACCCAATAAAAAATAACCTTCTGGTGGAAATTGAGCCGATCTATATAATTGGCTATTCACCAATACTCGCTGATCATGCACCGACCCCGGATAACCACAACACATATTGAATATTTTATATTCCGCATCGCAAACCGCTTGCAGTTGGATGGAATAGTCCAATTTTCTGTTTATGTACTGATCTCTTTGGTTGGGGGGGCATTTGATTTTTATGTGGCACCCATCGATTGCCCCTACGGCTTTTCTAAAAATTTCGGAGCGAGCTTTATTGGCAAACTTAATTCCAATGTCATCTAATGCTGTTAATGCAGGCGGCTTTTGAACTACGTCTTTTGCCAGTGTTTCGAAAATATTCAAATATTTATGAATAATATTTTTGATAGTGCTCTTTGGCATTATCATGGCCTTAGACACTACTCTGTAGCTCGTACCGCAGGCCAACCAAAACAAAAAAACTATAACCTCAATTTCTATGCTCCAACCGTAAAGTTTTTCCGGAATTATTTCAACCAATTTTCGGAAAGATTCTGGAATTATTCTAATATTTTCCTTGGTTTCTTTTAAATCGCCATTCAAAATAGCTATTATAAGTGGTGGTTTGTAGTTGATGCACCTAGTTCGTTTCGGCTAAAAATTAAAAACAAAATTATTTTAATGTTTATTAATATCCTAAATTCATACCGCGATGAAATTACCTGTCTGGTACTGATTTCCAACAAAATTGAGTCGTATAAAGTTAAATATTTATTTGTCAACTTTGCGACTTCTTTACACATCAACAAAATTAGTGTTAATTTATATTTTGCCTCAGAATTATTAATTTGATCCATTTTTTAACTCTCAAGAAGTTTAATTAAAGAAAATTGTAAACAAATCATCTTTTGACGTTTCTTTTGTTACCTACGAGCCCGTGATTTTAACCCTCCAGACCAGCATATTTACCTTAAGTTTGGCACGATTGAAAAGGTAAATTTGTACTAAAATTATAATTTACCAAATTTTGCGATTTACCTTGAGTATGGCACGCAGCCTTAGTAAACAAAACAAACAGTGAAACAAATCAACACAGGTTTTATTACTTGTAATTAAAATGAAAAGTAGCTATATAACTACTTATACAAAATTATATTAATACAATTTTTGGAAATATACGTTAGTCTATGTCAAGACCTTGAAGAAATAAATCAAAAAAGTGGATTTTCGGCTTAATTAAATTGTTCATTGTTTTCATGCGACCGAATCACCCAAACGTTGCAATGCGGACCAATATCATGACAGATATTTAAGAACTAACCTAATATTCAAATTTCATGACTTGTGTTTAATTTTTTAACGATTCATTCTTGTGTCATCACAGTTTTGCGTTCAATTAGCTTGTATTTTCCATAGTCACATTTAAGACTCATGTGTATGCACACTATGTTTAAATTGATTAACAACAAACTATATGATTAAATGATAATATTTGAAATAATTAATAAAAATCTTGTAATAAACTAAACGCTAATCCATAATCATCTCTTAGTAGAAAGTAAATCTAGTTATTGCTGACGGTGATTTAAAAAAAAAACTCAATGCACATTGCAAAAATTGCCAAAGAGAGCAAAATTGCTGCTTTAATTTCTACTACAGTTGTAAATCATAATTACCCGCGTTCCGGTCGTAAATGCCATGCAATTTATCTGTGTCAGCCCTAAATCATGGCGCCCAAAATGGGTGTTATAATACCGAATTAATTTTCAATTGATATAAAGTTTTGTATGTACACCTGGTATGGTGTATTTTTTATATGTAATCCAAGATAATCACATTTATTCCTGGCCGATATTCCTTTTTATATTATTTTGAATTAATACGAATTACATAATCATAATATTCTATATCTCTGCTATCAAAATATGTAGATATATATATATATATATATATAAATATAATACCAAACTGGTGTATATAAATCGTATCAGAAAAAAAAAACAAATTATTCATAATTATAATAAATTTTCAGAATATACATAATATTTTGTTTCCTAACGATTTTCCTTCCTACACTTGCGCACAATCCTATACAATACCACAACTACATAATACACCAAAAATATTTTCATAATTTACAATTAAATTATGTACTTTGTTTCCATCGTATATCAACTTTTCGATCATGCAATTTACCATATATACACGTGAGAAAAAAATTAGCTATAATAATAATCTCACCTTAGACTATTTACATAATTTGCAAGACTTTTCGTACCGTGGTACTACCGGACGTTGATTTCACTTATAGATAGATACCATACCGTATAGATAACATAGAGAACATGGTTAATTATTAATTATAATAAATAAAACCGGTCTCAAGACTTGAACTGCTTTTTAATATTTCTAAAATACTTTTATTATTTAAATGTTTTTCCGACAATTTTTTATAGCTCAATCTCTAATTACATACTAATAAGTGGAAAAATAATCAAATCACTTCTTGAAAGTGGCACTAAAAATCAAAATCGTAATAATAATTAAATATTGATTTTCGACTGACTTTTCGATATAAAGAAATGTAGAACAACGACCTATATGGTTTGTTATGCAGTCAATGACGTTTTAGTACTAATATTGTGCTAGCACACTATTTGTATAAAATACTAGTTAAATATATTAGCAGGACATAAAAAGTAACTAATTTTGTTTTGATTCTAATATTATAATTACGATAAATTAATATGTATTATAATTATTAATATACAGATAACCCCCAATATACGTAACCAAAATTGGCAACAATACGGATTTTGCGATAAAAATTGTATGTCCCTTTTCCGGCCTGCGATCATAATTGTGTAGGTAAAAATCGTGTACGAAAGAGAATCATGTCAAATTTATTTTTGTATATAAATTGAACCAACATACACATTTGTGCATACCATTTAAATTGTTTTCGTCCGAAAAATAACATTATAACTATAATATTAATAAAACAATTAATATAATAATATGTTGTCAAAAACAAATAATTAATATGTTGTATAATTTATATTTATATCAAATTATAATGCGTTTTTTCAAAAAGAATTCCGACTGAAAACTGGAGATATGTATATAACTTCAACTCTCATCGAATTAAACTTTACTTAACGGAACCAATTGCTAAAGATTGATTGTTGGTGTCCGCGAAACAATCCTAAAAATTGCACATAGTATGTATCTACAAATTTTATTGTTTGACAATTTTAAATGTTTTGTGGCTGAAATGATCGAATCCAATTAAAATTTCGGTATATAAACTTACAGATGGGCAAGAAGAAATAGTATGCGAAAAGTATTCGCCATCAAAACTACCAAAATAATATATTCAGTGAGTAGAGAACAATAAAGAAAACGCCATTTTTAGTTGAATGCTATGGAAATTGTAAGATTATTTTGACCGATAAGATTTAAATCCGTAAACTCAGTAGTTTTACATTTTTTTTTCGTTACTAGGTAGTAATGTCGTTACTCAAAACATCATTACTTAAGAAAGTCGTATTTCCACAAAATTGTCTTTCCATTTGTTGTTTAAGTTTGTTGTTGTTGTTTAAGAATAAAAGTTGTTTAAGAATAAAAAATTATAAAATTGCAATGGAAGTAGGATATTTTTATGGAATGCGGTTTTGAGTAGTGACATTATTACTGATAGTGTAAAGGCCGCCACTGACAAATATAAATTTTTCTGCGTGTGCCGTCGACATCGCCACTGTCTTAATATATTAATTTTATTTCTGTTCAGAGAAAAATTTATGTATCACTTGTTATGCCACCAGAACCCGAAAAAGTTGTTATCTAAAATGTTCTTGTATGTGTGGCTGTGTATGTTGTTCTGTCTACCATTCTTTTTCGATTGGTCTTTCCCGCTATATCCATTTCTGGCAATCAATTCGCATGTCAAAAGTGGTTCACAACGGTTCACCAAACTTTTTACATATAAATTAGAATATCTCCATAATTTTTGACTGAGGCTAGTTTACCGGAAATAGTGCTAGCCAAATGACGTTTTTGAAAATATGTCAGCAATTACGACAAAAGTTATATAGGTGAAACATGTTTCAAATAAAATTCACAAGCAAAATATTAATAAATTATGTATTTTATGTACAATTTTATATTTCATCTGAAGTCATGTTTCCATTAAATCATTAAAGGAAATAGTCGTGAAGGGGCCAAAATTGATAAGTCTAAACAATACCAATAACTAGAACTACTCAATCACTTATGTATCAGGAACCGAAGAAAATAAATAGAACGAGAACTTAAGTTTCAATATATTACGGACAAAGAAAATAATCTTTAAAAGTTTTGTAATTTAATTGAAAGCAGAACGCTTAATCTTTTAGTATAGAGTGAAACCAGGCGACGGACCTGACTGGATGTTTTTAATTTGTCATTCATCTTTCTCAAATAAAGGGTGATCCAACTTCAGTTTCTGAATTCTCTTTTTAAATTTGATTGTTTGATTGGGAGTGCACGACCAAGCCTATTAAGCAAGATCGGCACGCCGGGCCCCACCGTGCATCCTTACAGCGAAAAAACATTACATCAAGGAGTTAAGAAACATAAAATCGAGGTATTAATACATGATTACCAAGATTAGTCTTAAAATGACGTAGAAAATGAAAATTTTATGGATGGTAAATCCCGTGTCCACGAGAAGTGATTATTAATTTATTATATAGAAAATTTACTAATTAATTTTACACATATAAATAAGTAAAGTTTAGTAAAAAAATTATACAAAAATGTGGTACTCAAATTTATTAAAGAAAAGAACCATTGCACACATTTTAGTGGCATTTAAATATCGGTACTAAAAAAGAAATTTGTTTTCTCAGTATCATACAGCATTAAAAAAAATTAGTTTTATTTATGTTTTCTAATTTTTAGGTTAATCTGGATTTCTCTCTGTTTAATATAATCGAATTTAAGTAATACGGTATCAGCTGATTGCAATAAATTATTTTTCATGTACTTAGACTAGGGTTGCCAGTTTTTTTTTGCTGCTGATCTCAGCAACTGGCCGTTAGTCGTACAGCCTGAGGAAAATACTGCACAAAGACTTCGTACTATTCGCCTACAAGGTCCAGATGACTCAGCAGTTGAAAGCAAATGACCATCCGATTCGGTATCAGTTCTCTGCGTGGGCCATATATCAGCTTTATAATGACATCGATTTTGGTCGTAAAATCATCTTTTCAGACGAAGCGCCATCTCGGCTATGTAAACGACCAGAACTGTCTGATTTGGGGTTCGGAACAGCCACACGTAATCATAGAGAAGCCAATGCATCCATCAAGAGTGACTGTTTGGCCCATTTTTCTTCGAAAACGCTGCTGGAAACGCCGTGGCTGGTGGAAATCGCGACCGTTACAGAGCCATGCTAACCAAATTCTTATGGCCTAAAATCGACGCTATGAATGTAAATAACCTTTGCTTTAAAAAAAATAGCGCCGCATGCCGTACAAACCGGCTGACAATCGGTCTCTTGAGCGCCAAATTCGATAAATCAGCCGTTTTGGAGATTTCAGTTGGGCTGCGCGGAGCTGTTTTTTCTTATTCAATTTTGCTAAATTGGTTTCACTAATCCGGAGTCGAACAATTCCATTCCACTAATTTGAATTCTTCTTCGTTTTACGAGTTAATCTTTTTAGAACACGTTCTAAATGTCAAAAAAAATAATTATTATTTTAATTTAAGATATTTTTATCGAAAATTTCATTATTTTGTCCTATTAAAATAAGCGAAAAATATAGCATTTTCAAACATTCGATTAAAATATAAATTCCATGTCGAGATAATTTGACATTTACAGCGCTTAAATGGAATAAATTTTACCATTTCACCAAACCGTAATTTGAAAGTATTATGTAGCGCAAAACCCCATCCCACTTATAACCTGTACAGACTGAGGATTAGTAAACTCGATTAAGCAAAACTGTAGGAAGTAAAATTCAATTTAGTTCGACACACGACGAAAAACTACTATCGAACTCAAGCTTTTTCATAGGGTGCTTCACACAATTTTGCTACATCGGTTTTACTAATCCGTAGTCTGTCCAGGCTATTAGGCTCTGTCGTAAACCGCATTGATTTAGGCCAAATGAATATTATACTTGATGATAATTGAATAGTTTAATTAAATTTATCCCGATAAATTAATATCCACTCACTCACGGATATAGGTTTAATTAGTAAAAACATGTAAATTTCATAACTTGAGCGAAATATCATATGTGGCGCGCGTTTATGTATATCAGCAGAAAAAAGTTAGATGAATAAAGTTTAACAAATATACTTTTACCGCTCGCTCTCTACTAATGGTGTCACCGGTCCCATATTCCCGACATTTTTATAGAATCCCGCTCCTATTTCCCTCGGGATATTTTTCTAAATCCCCTCGGAGGGATAAGCAAGAGGGACAGCAAAGGTACCCCCGCGTCACCGCGGGAGCCTTCTAAGACATTAGCCCTTTCAATTCCGCTTTATCCTAATGATCAGCTAATTTAATTTTATATACAAAATTAAACTGGGTAAGCAATACTAAAGATGTTCCTGAACCCCTTAATTATTTTTAATATTTTCATTAAGTATATCCCATTTTTTTAGCCAAACACATTTTAAGCACAGCAAATCATAAACCATTATTATTATAATTTACGTATTTATTACTTTAACCAAAGGGGTCTGGTGATTAATCATAATTACCAGTAAAATTGAATAATTTTAAAAAATTTATCGTATTTACGAAATTTGAGCAAACAAATTAAAAATAGTCGTATTTCGTCAATTGTGAGGAGTAAGCATAGGGATACCTATACAATTATATGGACTAATAAAAATTTTACAACGCTATTTGTCTTACAACAAGAAATTCACATCCAACTTATAAAGCTGTATTGCTGTTGCATTGCTTTAAGAAAAATATTAAAGTTCAGTTTTAGATATCATAATACATACTTATTTATAGTTTCTTTGTTTCTGATTTTACCATAACAAAAATTAATTATTAGTTGGCACATTTATCAGTAGTAACGGAACTCTAGTTAGATTTATAGGTAAATGGATAATAAAATGAACATTTACATAAATAAAATGTAAGTTTTACAATCACTACTGATAAATAATTCAACTAAGATAAATAGGTAAAATGTTGTAAATTCACTATTTTTTACTACAAGCACTACGACAGATTTGTTAGTTATATAAAATGAAATGTTTATAATAATTTTGCACTGATTTGTGGTATTAGTATAATTAACCGGAAAATGCTGGTACCTAGACAAAACAAAATATCTAATAATCAATTATAAAATATGTAGTAAATACAAACTTAAATAAATTTAATTTACACTTATTTTTCGAGTAGACTTATTTAGTTACTGAGACAAAACCATAAAGCAAACAACTAACTAACTATCCAGTTGGAAAAGGAAACGAGTTTTCACAGTACTCAACAAACATACGTTAAAATTTCCAAACTACACACAGACTCAGGTACAATGTACAAAAATAACTATTTTTAATCACAATGCAATAAAAAGAATGGAATGGATTTTTTTTGTTAATGAATATCTTATTTACAAGAAGGTCAAATAAAATCTTCTTATGCGATGACTTGTTGCTGCAGCAACAAAAACAGCTTGTAATCTTTCTTTTTTTTATATGTACATGTTGTTTATTGTGTTTGGTTTCGCGAAGAGTACGATCCAAACCGCTCGCTATTGCAAAAAAAACGTTTAAAATAAAATTTTATTTAAGTAGGTAATCTGGCCATATAAATTTGTGCGTTTTCGTATGCTGTTTATCAAAAACGAAAAGGCAAGATGTTTGGTTTATTGTATAAAAATCGTTTGATTTAATGTATACATCCCAAACCATTTTCGATTTCAAGCTGTGGATATTAATCATGTTTTTGTATATATTTTTAATGCCAGGTCAATCTTTTACTGTTGAGTGTATTTTACAAATCGAATATTGGTTTTATGATATTTACAGCAAATTGGCAAAAACAAAAAATAGATCTTATGTTGTGTACCTCGGATATAACTTGTGACTAAATCATCAGTCTTTGAATTCTAAGCACTAAAGCAGTATCGTATTTTGCTATTATTATGCTGCATTAAGTTTTTAAATTAAAAAATCATCGTCGTCTGATCAGACGCAGTGACAAAACTACAAAAATATTGAAAACACAATTGAACTTATACATGCAAAGTGTATTCACAATGCCTTAGCGAATTATTTTGTGTCGCTACGCATTTGTCAACCCTTTTGTAACATTGGATTTTTTATTGCCGACTGGTAAAGCTGAATACTGTAAGTCCACACGGGTTTTAGAATTTTCTGATGTAATAGCAATTTATTATGCAAAGCTAGCTCAGAATTTCTCTCTAAGAGACCATCCAACTTTCTGTATTAAAAGTTTAACTTTTCTTTTAACATTTTGACTTGTTCTTTCCATTTTAGATTCGCGTCTTCAGTAACTCCTAGATATTTTGCCATGTTCCAGTTGACTTTTTTGTTGGTGAAAATTACGTGAACAGAATTTGTTTCAATTCGCCATCTCTTCGACCCCGTCCGAGGTATATAGAATTTGTAAATTTGCTCGCAAAACGCTAACATGTGGTATTCCTGCATATATATTATTTATTTCAGAGTATTCGTCTTCTAATTTATGACGAAGTGTCGGATAGTTATGTAAGATTATATAGTATTTCATAAAACTTTTTTGGTAAGTCTCTTTGTAATTTATATACCAAGCCTTGAAACCATACTCTGTGAACGGGTTGTGCTACATCCATGAAGATACTTTCTTATTTTCAAATATACATCCTCAATTATGTTTATATTTCGTTGAACTTGTTCTACATTTGATGAATGGTTTTCGCTGGAGCCAAATTGTTGTGGAAGATTAAGATGTCTTTCTTCTATTATTGGTTTGAGTCACTTAAATATTTTAGAAATCCTTGCAAATAAGGAAAAGGACTATACATTTTTTTATTATTTCTTGGTTTGTTTGTTTGGTTTAGGTATCATGATTACTTCTGTGACTTTCCATTGACTTGAAACGTATTTAAGTCTAATTACTGTGTTAATCATTTGGAGGAGTTTACGTAGTCTTTTTTCAGACACAGTTTTTTTTATTTGTGCTGTAGTTAAGTCTTGTCCTGGAAATTTCTTTGCATTTAGGTTAAATTTGGTTTCTTTCGCAACCGCATTTTCAAGGCGAGCTTTTTTGATTTGCACTTCCCATGTTCCGCCGTCAATTTAAACAGTTGGAATTTTAAGTTTAGGTCGTTTTAATCTTTTTGTAGTTTCCCAAAAGGAATACTCGGTATTTTTCTATCAGAAAGGCCACTTAGGTATTTGTTAATCGATCCATTCTTATATTCTTTAGTTAGCGACTTTATTGGACAACAAATGTAAAGTTGTTTTATATACAACACCCGACTCAGTCACCCGACTTCTTTGTCAGGCTTTTCATAGTTTTTCTGTAACCGGTAAGTAATATTTAGACGTATGTCCTTTTAACTTGAGGGAGTACTACTCCAGGCCGCTATTTTTTCTTAGCACCTGACAGTTAATATTATCATCGAATAGTTTCTTCTCGCGGGTTTGGTTATAATAACAGGTGTCTCTTCGCTGTTTTCTAGATATATGTAGTTTTCGTATATACCTTTAGTGATACAGTAGTCTAAGTTCTAAGAGATCGAGTATTTTGTTTCTATCAGGCCAATATGTTGGCCAATGTCTCCGGAGTGAAACTCCTAACTGCATAGTCGTTCGTAATTGGCTGAAATCGAAAATGATTTCGCGAACTCGAGTTGTTTTTTATTACAAAAACGCAGCTATACGAACATATTTGTTCTGTGGGATAATGTAGACCGACGCTCGTTTCAGTTTCGAATCTTCTCCTACACCCTTTCTGAAAATCCGTTTTAATTTGGTGAAAATAAGAAAATTAAGGTATATAAATAAACAAATTATCTTCTTATTCACATAAAAATTCTAAATTATTTCAATCATGCATCAGAGCAAGATTAGAACTTCTAATGTAAAAAAGGATATTCACAAATAGCACCTAGCAACTTTTCAATGGATGTCCGACTCGAAGTAATTAGAGTTTAACTAGCTTCTCTTCAAAATTCTTCGAAAAATTTTAATGAAAAAATGTTATTGCCTTAAGATTTCCGAATAGGGTTTCGTGAACCGGATAATGGTTTTACTCGATTTATTGCGAGACATAAATAATTCAAATAATGAATTTTGTTCAAATTATAAATTAGATAAAAAATTTAGTAGTTTTTTGGGAATTGTACGGTTTATGAATAGCTCATCACAAATCTCACGCGCATTTTCATACTGAATGAAATAAGCAAATTTCATTCCTTTAAGTATTTATGTCTCTCTTTTATTGTAGTCGGATTAAAGGATTAAGCCAGGGTTTTTGGTGAATAATAATGTTTAAAAAACGAATCGCCATATTGAGACTTTAATTAACGATCCAATCGACTATGCAGTTCAAATGCAAATCTATTACCGGCATAAAAAATTTAATAATTTCATGAATATCCCACCAAATAATCAAAATGATTTGAACACTTTTTCTCTACTTCAATTCAGTTTAAACTAAATATCGAGAAAGAATGAAAAGTTTATAACTATCTGAAATTGAAATATCTGGAGATGATAGAAAGCAGACACAACTGACTGAAAACTGCAGTGAATAATAAAAATTAATTTTTTTGATTATTTCGTTTATAACGATAATTTACATGAAAAACTAGAATAGACAGGTAAACTTTTGCAATTAACACATCATTGAAATTTAAATAGCAAAATTTTGTTTATAAAAAAAAATAATAATGTTTAAATTAGAAATTACAGTCTATTTATAAATTAAAAACCTCACCCAAAAACAGCAGTTCGAGTAGAATTAAATAATATCAGAAGAACATGAACATGATTTAATACTGACCTAGAGTCTACACTATGCAAATTTACTGATATTTTCTATCAGAGTATCAATGTATGTGTGAGTATTTTATATAAATTTTGACACTATCAGCAAATTATCAGGAGGCTATTTCACGATAAATTATCACGAAATTATTACGAAATGTCCGCCTTTTGAGGGTATGTTTCATCATTATAAATTTAATTTTCAGTGAAGACATGTACATTTTTGTTAGTTGTACATTTATTTAACTCTGTATTCTGTGTTAATATATCGAAATTCGTGATTTTCGTAATTCATGTTAATTTTATTTATTATATTTAATTTTTTCAGTAGTTGTGAACGAAATAGCCTCCTGATAATTTGCTGATATAGTGTCAAAATTTATATAAAATACTCACACATACATTGATACCATGATAGAAAATATCAGTGAATTTGCATAGTGTAGACTCTAGGTGAACGATTAGTTTAATAGTAGATTATGTATCAAGGGAGTAATCTAGGAGATTATTAAAATTACTCGACTGCAGAAATTAAGCCCCAAAGTCGAAGGCCAATAATGACGACTGGTCGAGAGCAATAATCGACGTTTACTCATGTCCGGTTACATAAAGTGTTCTTTTCTAAAACCTCATTTTTATTAAAAATATAATTTTTTTGTCAGTTACAGTAAATACATCTTTTTCCTACACAAAATTTACAAACGAGAAGTTTTTATGTTGCTATCGAGTTTTCATAGAGAATTCGTTTTCAAATATAAGCAATTTTGTTGCAAGTTTGCAATTGTTTTTAGGTTTATTAAATTTGAAAAATTGACATGGAAGGAGGATGTTTTTCCAAAAAAATGGAAATACTCTCGAATAGTCTCGCATTCGATCGCGATTGAACCTTTGTGCACAATTGAAGGTTTTTAAAGTAGTAAGTTTGCGAACCACGCGGCCACTGAAATTTGTACTAACCTTATTAAGTTTGTGACGTTATTCTAGGAAGAAATAATTCCAATTTATAGCAAACCTGACGTTAATTTTCGCCGTAATTATTAGGGAAATTATGTTTTTGTGTATTTTTCAATTTTAAAACATCGTTTTATCTTTTATCTTATAAATATAAATTTTAAATTAAGAGTTGTTTACTAAAGTAAGGGTAAGTGGTGTAGGCTCGCTAAGCATTTGTGGGTACATTGTCTTCTAGAGTTATTTGATATCCAATTGAGACTTGTACCCCTGTGCTCTCGCAGTAACATTTATTACTACGAAAAAGAGTTTAGTCATGCTTTTCTATGAATTATCTATGAAAAGTGATCTTGCAAAATTTAATATTATTTGTATATTGCATTAAAATATAAAAGCTATAAGTTTAATTACAATTGATATTAAAATTATCAATTTAAAAATGGAAAGTGTCTCGGGTGTATCTGAAGCAAGCTTCATTTTTTACCACTGGTGGCGTTTTCTATACTTTCCCTAGTCTCAATTGACGACTGTTAAAGTTGGGAATGTGACATCTAGCGCATTAAAAATGAGCTCATCACTATGCTCATCCTTTTCTCGAGATTTTCTTTTAATACTTTGTTATTAGTGCTCACATTTAGAGAAGTTATGCAAGCTCAATAGGAATATACTACAACAATAGGCTCAAATTTTTTTCACAATACTTAATAAAGTTTAATCGGTAATCTTGCGTCTAGTTTGGGTTTGTTTTTAAATATGTTAATTTTACATTATAGAAAAAAGTTAAATAAAAGTAGATTACGCACAAATCCTCCAAAAATGTATGAAAGCTAACTTAGAAAATTGCCAATAGAGGGCCAAAGGTTTTGTCGTTTGCAAATATGGAGTTTTTCGAAGGTAGGTTCGAATGGTAAAGAAAAATGTATAGACACATTGAAATTTATTTTTTAAACAATAAATTTGATTTAGTAAAGAACGCTCTTAAGCTTATAATAAAGTCGTAACAGGTTACGTATGCTAGTTTAATAAAAAAATAGATAAAAATATTTCCTAAAATTAAACAGAATACACTTTTGAAAGCAAGACATAAATACTTGGAAAAATTGGAATAGAACCACGGGAGTACTTGCATTGGTTATGCTGAGATCGTTGTGTTCCCTTACATTCTGGTAGTAATGGGATAAATTAGAGTTGTTGATGTTAGTCCTCCTCAAACAACTTTCTAACTAGCGTCAAACTTAATTACTTATGTTTTTATTTATCTGCAATCTAGAAGTGTTCGTGGTTTTGCCAAGGTAATTGACGAGATGATTGCAAACAAAGATATGATTGCAAACAATTTGTGTTGGAAACTCTATGCAGCCTCCTTATCATAATTAACGAGACAACACAGACCCTATACTACGGTTTACAAGCGACTATTTTAGTGCATAAAAAGATAATATTAAAAAATGTATTTTGCAAAATAAAAACAACAATTCAAAAACGGGTGTCAAAAAGGAATAAGTAATCGCTATACAAAACTGGATAAGCAAACTGATAGTATTCATACTATCGAAATAATCATGGCCTTTAGTTTTAAATCACAAGATATCAAATCCCGCTACAATGAAGTTTACAGTAAATCCGCTACGAAAATTATTTTTGATGTTTAAACATCAATTATATATTGTTACACTATTTGCCGTAGGCAATTGGCGAAACACACACTTAATAAACACATTTTATTAAATACTTGTTTTTTATTCGTTTTCGTTCATTTTAAATAAAAAATTTGTTCAAAAAGTTTGAAACTGTGTTTCATAAAATGTGTGTATTAAGGATCAATTATATAATTTGGGCCATCGCATTGGGACCAAGTCATAACTTTCAATATTTAACCGAAAAATTAAAGGTAGAATTTTCTTAAAACATATTCACTTATTTGCCTTATTGTTCACATTTATAAATTGTTTTCGTTTGGTAATGAACATCGGGAAATCTGAAACACTTGTTTTAAAATTTAAAACATTTTATGAATAAACGTATAAATATAAAGAGAATATTGGAAACATATATGAGATTTCCACTTCCCATCCACTAAAATATTTATTTTCAAGTTTTTCATTTTTGTTGTGTTAGCTGATGGTACCATTATTAAGTATATTCATATTTTTTTTTGCAATTCGTATTGCTAACAGTTATTCTGTTCATTTCTCATTTGGGCAGTATAATTCTGGGGAAAGAATATATTATACTTCACCAGGTCAGCAATTGTAGTACACAAGATGTATGTACATTTTTAGAATTCGTTTATGATTTGTCAAATTTCTGTACTTCAATTAAACTGGGTTTCTTTTATTTTGAGCCCGATTCTTAGATTATTTGCAACTAGTTTTAAACATTCCTCTGCTTATCGAAATGTCATGTTGATGAAATTTCCCAGAGATCTAATGTAACCTAAAATGCCAGGAGCTTATTTACGTTTTTACAATTAATCCAAAATGGAACGGTAATTATCTGATTCCTAAAGTACGTGTTAAGAATAGAAATTTAATTGGCCCTCAATTAAAAAGGGAAATACTTCTGACAAACGTTCTATAGTAACGTAAAGGACGACACTCTTTCGTTGTACAATTTAAAATTTTAAAACAATTTGTCGTACAAATCTGTTACAAACAGTCGAATTTCTATGAATATAATAAACGCAGTCACAAACTTTAAACCTTTGTTAATAAAAAAATTATAAATTTAGCAAGAGACTTACAAAAACGTTAAGATAAAAAGAATTTTATTTCATCTCGAAGAAAACAAAAACGACACAATAAGAAATTATATGAAGGCGGAATCTCGTTATTGTGTGTACGTAAGTACATGTTACATATTCAAAATTACAAACCAAACAAAAAATATAAACAATTTATGTTTATCAAAACAAATATTTGCTACATACAATCCCGTATGCTAAGATGCTATGCAACATATTGAAGAAATATGAAAAATAAAATAAAAAAATTTACGAAAAATTTAAGGCATTTGCGGTAAAATAAAACTAAAATTACCTTTTAATTTTGAGAAAAATTCCACAAAACGTTGATATGAACCTTCTTTAGATTTTTTTTTGTATTTTCACTCTTAGTACTATTTTGTATTTGTTTAGATGAGTAACAAATAATGTAATCCTGATAACTCCACTCAATACTCCCATTGTAAAGTGATTTCAATTTTAGCTTTATAGGCAAAGCATTTCTTAGGTCCAAAAACAACAACCATGCATTTATAAGTTCCTATTAATTGTTTTATAGAAGCACAAATAGATTGATACATACAAATGAAGAGAATTATTTAAACCGCTATAAAATAATTGTAATTCTGTTTTTTCTAATAAATAGGTTATTTGGTATAAAAAATTACAACGGAAACAGTTATATTATAAGAAAACAGGGTGGCTCCAAATTTAAAGGAAAATTTTCAGCAAAAGAAAGCTAAGCTTCAAAGTCCTTTGTTTGAAATTAAGAAATCTAATTTTTACTTATGTATTTATTATTCTTATTTTTGTATTACAGGGTTGCATATTATGAATATAACCAAAAAATTTTTGTATGCTTTAAGAAACATGTAAGAATTCAATTCCATTCTTGAACTAAAAACACAAAAGAAAGTTTGTATAAAAGCGTGCACACAAAGAGACGTCGTAGAATTCCAAAAATTATAAATAAAACATTTCAATGCTAATTGTTGTAATATAATTTTGTAATTAGTTTAATTTTTGCGGAATCACGATTCAATCATTCGCAATATAAATATGGAGGATTTTGCTAAGCTCCGTTGCTATTTAAATCCGTTTGATGGTTATTTTGCAAACTTACATTTAATTTCCGTAAACTCAACCTATGTACCGTAAAATTTTGCAACGGCAAATGAGAAAAAATGAGTGCAGTAAAAATCTCAAATACAAAAGTGTTCAAGCCATTTTAGACCGCGAGTAATGAATTTTTTGTACGCGTCTCCGAGAACTACCTACTTTTGTGTAACTATAATTGGTGTGTAAAGAAATAACAAAACTTGAGACTGAAGTCCATATATTTATGCCGAGTCCATATACTCATGTACAACTAAAAAAGATGAAACGTCGAGAAATCATCTCCAAATAGGTTTAAAATATTGTTTGTATTTCAAATACAAAAAAATGCTCGAAACAGATATTTGAAAAATTCAGCCCTACTGAACAAGTTAAAGATTTATTCTCCCTTCGGACCTTGGAAGGGTAACACAAATTCTCAACGAGCCATACCGATATCCGCAGCTGGTCTCCAAGAGATTGTTCATATTTCATTAGTAAATGTAATTTTACGTTAACGAACGTTAAAAAATAAAAATGTGGAACTTTATCTATCATTTGATTAAGATTCGAGCTTTTACTCTGTTTTCTTTGTTTATTGAATCTTTCAAACATGAAAATAACAATAAGTTTTCAAATCTTAATAACTAAGGTAATTATGTAAATCTGCGGGAGCAGAATTTACTTCTTATCAATAAGTAAATTAATAATTTTATAATTTATGTTATTACAACAGCCATCGTTTTCTTCTTCAATCGCGAAGACGTAGGTATATCTTTTAAGTTTCGCGCCAGCAAATTCGGATGAGATATCAGTTTCCCTGCATAGCTGATCCGCATCTTTTGTAATTCGTCTTTGACAGTTAGGATGTTAAGGTCCTTATGTATATTTTTGTTTTTTACGAACCAGAGTGCTCCTGTAATCATTCTGAGAATTTTTGACTGTTTTCGTTGGATAATGTCGATATTCGAATTTGAGGTTGATTGCCATAATTGACACCCATACGACCAAATTGGTTTAATCATTGTGTTATACAGGAGAAGTTTGTACTCTAGGTCAATAGTTGAATATTTCCCCATCAACCAGTGCATCTTGATCTCTTTTCATTTCAATATGTTTTCGCCAAGTTAACCGTCGATCTAGATGGACGCCTAAATATTTTGCTCCATTTGATTGGGGGATTTGTATTCCGTTCATTGTGACAGGCGGACAAGTAAGCTTATTTAATGTGAATGTTACGTGGGTCGATTTCTCTTCATTTGCCTTTATCTTCCATTTCTTTAGCCATATTTCGATGTCATAAATATGTTGTTGCAGAATTTCGGACGCCGTTTGTGGGCTTTTATGGCTACATACGATTGCCGTATCATATGCGAAAGTAGACGTCAGAGTTTGCGAAGACGTTGGTAGATCTGAAGTGAAAATTAAATATAACGTTGGGCCAAGCACACTACCTTGTGGTACTCCAGCCAGAATGTTTTTCTCGTTTGATTTAGAGGTGTTGTATTTGACATAATATCTGCGATTTGTCAAATACGACTTCATGAGTTGGTAAATTTTTGGTAATTTAAGATTAATTTTATGCAGCAGACCCTCGTGCCAAACTTTATCGAATGCTTGGGCAACATCCAAGAATACGGCGGAACAGTATTTTTTCTCTTCGTATGCTGACCTTTTTAAGATAGGCTTAAGTTAATTTTTGTCTTAACCATCAATAAATAAATGTTTGGTGACATATATAATATTTAAGGCTCATATTTTAAAATTTTAACTTTTTAATATTTTTACGTTTTATTTATATATTTTTGCTTTCGTTCTTTATCATGGAGGGGCAATTGGGGTAGTTGGGAATTATTATTATTATAATCGAATCTAGTCACGACAATATATTACAAATTTTGTTTAATCTTTAAAACATTCATAATATCGGATTTATTATAACGAACCTCACTCAGGCGCAATCAGGTGTCTTGATATACAGGACCCAAGGTTTTGTTATCTCTTTAACGTTAATCTCAAAACTCGATATTAATCGAGATACCATTCCAGGTACATTTCTGTTTTGGGCTTTGGTATAAAGATTTTTTAGTGTCAGGTATAGAGTAATAACTCGTATGGGATGTCTTTTTCTGTTCGGTTGGATAGGTTTTAGAAACATAAAATTATACCGGATTAAATAGATAATGATTTACCCGGAAACACACAACAATGCTCGTTCAACATTTTGCAATCCTTGAAGGGTTTATAGTCTTGAATGTAAGTTTTTCATATTTCTAGCGTCTGTAATACAATATTTTCTTTTTCCGCAGATTTTAACCTATATGTTTTTGTAGTGAAACCATGGTTTTTGATTTTTGAATAATCTTCTGATAGTAGTATGAGCCGTGTTTAATGACAATAATTGTTGGGCATAGACATCGAATGTTATCAGGTATATGCTGATTATTGATAAACTTCTATAGGTTCGAACTTTAAATATACTGGACTAATGGGGCCAATTCTGGGACCTAAAATTTTATGTTATGTTATTTTTGTTGTTTTTTTTAATACAAATCCCAATAGCAAACGGAGATATAAAATAACAAAACATGAATTTTATTTCGCGAGAGTACATTTCAGGTTCTATAGATTAGATAAATGTATGCCATAATTGTTTTTGGAATTTGCAGCACAAATTGGTTTTTAAAATAGTTGAATAAATCGAAAAACTTTCGGAAACCGATCAGAAACTACAACAGAATTGTCAGTTTTCGATAGGTCAAATGTATTCCTCGAGGACCTATTAGATAATTCCATATCATTGCGTTTCTTTAAATTTTTTCTAACTTCAGTGTCTTACCTCCTTTGCACTCCTAAACAGGCCGATTTCGATAGGAAGTAATTCATTGATTATACAGGTTCGAATGCCCCATCGATTCATTTCCCATTAAAATTTTCAGCTAAGTTTCAGTTTGTCGTTCTAGTCCACGAAATTCAAGAGCGCTAATACTTTTTTTTAATTGATTTATTTAATTGTGAACTGATTAAATCATCTAGTAATTTATCTTTCATAATATGTATATATTCTTGAGGAGGGAGAGGCGGGAGAGCGCTAGTGATGCCTCAAAGTTTGCCATATTTATTAAAAGTACGATGGGAATCTGAAATGTTTGTCCCCCAACATAAAAATGGGACGCGACAAAACAGTTCTGTTACTCGACTACTTCTAAAAATATAAAACAATGGTGGGACTGTACTAGACATCGTTGTTACACCTATTAAAGGTAGCACTTTTTGAAAAACTAGTCTTATTTGGAAGGAAAGAAACTTGCCCTACCAATAATAATTTTTACTAAACGTACCGGCTCCAAGAGCTCAAAAGAGGAAACAATATTTATACTCCTATTATGAAATTAATTTAATGAATCTTACGTTTCACCGGGCGACGAGACTTCACCGTATTTCAATTTTGGTATTATGTTTCTCGACGTGACTGAGTATATCACTTACAATTTTAGTGCGATACCAAGTGATAATTTAAGCATTTATGATATACTTAAATAAGTATTTTAAAATTGGAATAGTTTGAATTACTAAATACATTATTTTAGCCCATTAAATACTATGGACTGATATTGATTTTTTCCGACTCCGATGAAAATGCAGAAACAAAAACCAAATTAGAAGAAAATCGGAGTTAAAAGTACACTAGCTGTCCATGTATATATTGTCTAAGTCAAAAATGATAATACCGACAGAAATACCGACTTGATTGCCAAGAAACTGTAGGTGAGAATATGTGTAATACTCACGCTTGATCATACTATATTAATTAAAATACGTAATGTTGCGATGCTCAGTGCACATAAGTGAGATTCATAATAATAGTCGTAAACGATGATCCACGGAGCAATGTGATTATCTTATTTTGGTTGTTTTCTTTTATAGTAAGTAAAATTATATAGATATACTTAGGTACTTTAAACAATTTGGTCAATTAATTTTATAAAATATTTTAATAAATTATTACGCAGAGTTGCAGAATAATTATCTAACTCAAGTCGTTCATGTGTGCGTATATTACATATTAAGAAACAAATTATAAACGTGAGCAACATATGTTAATTAACCATAATAATTAACTATGTATCCACCTTACATATGAAAAAGAAAGTTAATTCGTTGAATTAAAAAATAATGTATGTAGCATGTTATTTCCCAATATCTTCTATAAATATGTATAATGTAAGCAATTTAAATTAGATTAAAATCTGCGTGTATATACAAACATACAAGTTAAATAATTAAAACGTGCTTTATGATGAAACAATCAAAATTATTGTAACTTCATCTCCGTGAATGAATTGTGATTCTTAAGGATTCATCTTCTAAACGAAACTTGCGAGTTACTTTGATTGTCTGAATAAGAAATATTAATTAATCATAAATAACTAGCCGACTAATAACCTTTGAAGTTTAACGTTTTTAGTGATATTTCATCGGTGAGAGGTGTGGCTCAAGAGTTATTGCAATCTACATAAAAACTATATACTCTATTAATAATACACCTATGTACTCTTCATTCTGTAGTGAGTATGCAGTATTTGTTCAATTTATTGTTATATAGTTTCCGTTTCAGTTAAATTATAACCGTACATGCGAATTGTTTATATCTAGATATTATACCATGCATATAGTACGAATTCACAAACCAATTCCGAAATCCATTCAACACAAGTACGAATACTTGAGGTGAGTACGAGTATGTATATTTTTATTCCGCACATAACAAGTAAAAAGTTCCCATACGCTAACTAAAATTAAAATGTAACACTTAATAATTAAAAATGTTGATTTATTGTTATGATAAGGCGTTTGGCTGCTTTTACATAGAGGCAAAGCACCATACTGCAAATAATAAACATTATGGTGAATTCGAATTGTAATTGATACTAATAATATGTCACCAATTTAAATAATCAAAACACATTACCCACATATGGCACATATTGTAAGCTATAAATCTGAATTACTATATACGACGCTACTAGCATAAATATGCTTGTTAATTGTGCAATTTACAACTTGTGGAAAGAAAGTCGATGAACTCCTCTAAATCATGTTATGAAATACAGCCTACACTTTTCTGTTAGGATAATTTAAGCGAATTACTTAATTAATATTTTAAATACATACGCTACACACGAATTATAAAGTTTCTACTCGTACATGTAATTCTAAGTAGTATTTTAATGTGTCTAAAATGTATATCACCAATAACTTATTCGTATTAAATAAATGAATATTTTCTTGATTCAATATTTCTTTACAAACCCTTATTGCAAACAATCGAATTCCATTGAATTCAAATTATTGCCAAGTTGTTGTTTTTGTCTGCATCCGTCAAAATAGAAATATACTAATCCAAATTGAAATGTGATTACTCGGACAATGGGGAAAGCCTAGGTGGTTCATACTACTGGGTGGGCCTGGTTCCAAGGTTCTGTAGAAAATGACTCCACGAAATAAAACAACTGATGCTGTTTAAGACTGCGACAATCATTATAAGGAGGAATATAAAGGATTGTCAAAATCATTTGGTTGAATTTCAAAACGTCCAATTTTACCTCGTTTGTGTTAGAGCTGAGTCAGCAGATTTTATCATTTAGAAAAGTTTAGCCTTTTATAAATTAAATTAGCTATAAGTCTAGGTGAAACGTAAATTTTTCGAAAATGGTGGATACTCAAATTAAGCCCTATTCTAACACTTTCTAGAAGCTGGTTGCAACCCTTATTAAAGTAATTTTAGAAGACTTTAGAGCAACATAACAGATCCATTGGCTTCGTAAATAATCAAAATTTTCGCATTTGGAGGGAAAATCCCACATGCTGTTCATGAAACTCGTTTACATCCACAAAATTTGACAGTTTGGCGTGGTTTGTGGGCGGGAGGTGTAATTGGGCCATTTTGTTTTAATTAAAATGGTTTACTCAAATAAACCAGAAACAATAAATGACCGTAAAACCGAATTTATTCATATTATTATTGGCTCGTCGCCTTCGTTGGCTTGGTAAGTGAGTGCTTGCTCTGTTATTCGGGGGTCCCGGGTTCGATTCCTGGTGGCGACCAGTAAAAAAGTTGCGACTGGGTATTTTTAACGTGTCATATGTTATTTATATGTTCGTCCTTTTTCAGTTGTTCAGATTTTCAGCCATAGTATTTATGGCTTTGTCCTTAATATTTTTTTACGAAATACGAGCACATTTATGTGAAAAGTGATCAAAAATTGGTATTTCCAGAATCAGATTTTTAAAAAAATCCAGAGGCGGTCATTTAGATGAAATCGTTGTTAAATAAAAATGTCATGAACCAATGTCTAAAATAAATAAAGCTTTTATTGCATAATAAATTAATTAAAAAACAATTCCTAAACTATTATGTAATAATTATAAAATTCCTAAATTATAATTAACAAAATAAAACCTAAATATTTATTTGTTGGTCTCTCTTAATTTTTTCAGTTTTCTAGAATTACACAAGATCATGGCATTACATATTTTGAAAGATAGTTTCTACTTTTGACATTTTAACGGCATACAACTTTGTTGACCTACCTTTCATCTTCAAGAAGTTGTTCGGCTAGAGCTGCCCGCAGCCTAACCACTTTCATACTCTGAAGTGGAAATAATCTACACAATTTCGAAACAAATTTTGCTTCGAAACAATACTGTGGATACAATTTGCACCAATTCCATAATCTATGGTTGTGCATAAACAGCCAATTATGTGTTTTGCCATACTCGAAATATTCATCCATATCGGTATAATTACAGCTGAGCAACTGCTTTAAATTGCGTATGGCCCGCGTATGATAATTATCGTGCGGTGGTCCACGAACTTGTACTATATCATAGTTAAGTAAAGGTTCGTAATGATAAAAATTTCCTGGCATAGCATTTAGAATATCCCCTAAAAATGTAGATCCGGATCGCCAGGTCGTTATAATTACGCTGCGATAAGGACTACCCTGTGTTTCCATAGTTAAATCCGATAATTTTTCAGCATCGACGTAAAAACGTCCACCAGGAAATTCAAAATTTTGCATCTCCTCGAGAATCCGTTCACGTTGCTGTTTTAAAATTTCGACAATTTCAGTCATATTATAAGGCATCGATAGGCCAGTCCAAATACCATCGTTTAGGTGTTTTAATCGATTTTTTATGTAATTGAACTTTAAACGACTGGTTGTTTCTTGATTTCCATAGTACACGGTCTTGGTACTATTCGATGGATTGAACGAATTACTCGCGTACAGAAATAACACGAAAATTGCACTTATCGCGGCTATGCTTATTACGTTTATTCGTCGTGACATTTTATCCACTTTATCTTCTCGAGTTCCTGCCCTTCTGGATCTACGCTGCACCAAAAAAAAACTTAACACACAACAATCACAATAGTAATTACATCAATAACTTCGAAATTAATTACTAATTTTTTATTTTTAAATCAATAATAATACTACAGCACATTTTTATATAAATTTAATGTTTTTTTCAGGAAAACAATACACAAATCACATTCACAATATAGAATACAAAATAAATTGAGTTCTATAAACTAAAACTAATTATTTTATTAAAAAAACTGTATAATCTGATATTTAGTATTATTAAATTCATTTTGCCAAATTAATTAACGTATGTGTGGAGTAAGGTGTAATACCAATTTAGCCACAAAAATTTAAAATAGTATTCCATTAAAAAATAAATTGAATAAATAAAATTTCAAACACCACACAAACAACATATCAAGTGAGACTGACGGATTTTTAACAATAATTTTATAAAAAACTAGCGAAATGTCATAAATTTTACTTTTATAAAATTTTGGTTGCGCATATTTGGTTTATGGTTGCGAACAAACTTATAATAATAGGTGCGTTTTTTCCCGAACTTATATGCGAGGTTTAAATGTGCGGAATACTCGATGTCGAATACAACTAAAGTAAATCCTTTTTCCGGCCAGACAAATGTGTTTTTATGCTTTGTTTCTTTTTTGACTTTAAATCTAAGTCCACTGTACACAAATGTGTACTAAAAACATGACAGGTTGTAATGTCTTCTGGGTTTTATCGGATCTTTGTTAAATCGAAATTCTTTTTGAAAAAAAGCATTATAATTTGATAACATATTAATTATTTGTTTTTTGATAACATATTAATTATTTTATTATTATTATAGTTAAAGTGTCATTTTTCGGTCGAAAACAGAAAGTGGAATGTGTATGTTTGTCCGAAATACATACAAAAATAAATGTTGACATGATTCTCTTTCGTATACGCACAATTGTAATCGCGGGCCAGAAAGGGATATTTCTCTGCAAACTTATGTTGGGTAAAAATTGCAAAGACACCCTAAATTTATATGGAAAATTAGAAGCAATTGTATAGAAATACAAAAATAAAGGACTTGTCCGATTTCTGTAAGATTAAAAATAATTTTATTGTGCACTAGCAGAATAGTTTTCTCTTCCACATTAGTAATAATGTCATTTTCAGTTAGATTTCTCAATAATTTTGAGATTATTAGACTAATCGTAATTCCAACTTCTTCTCGTGTGACATAATTAGAAGAAACGATTAGAACAATCGTCTTTGTACGTAGAAATGACACACAAGAAGCTTATTTTGGCTAAAAAATTACATTAATTGTATAAACTTTGCTAAATTTGCATAACAAAATATTAACGGGAGTAATTTTGTGATTAAAATATCGTAAATAAAATAGAAATATCACAATCTTTTGATCTAGCAGGCTGATAGACGATGATATAAAATCTTAAGCAATCACATTTTATCCTAGAGAAACGAGACAGAAATTTCGATAAAGTATCGAATATGTAATGGTAAAACATTTCATTACAATTATGTTAACACAACGTTGAAATATATTAAATAGTATTATATACGTCACAAGTCAAATTTTGTATGAAAAAATTTCATGTTTATTTGTCCTTGATCTGAAAATTAGGGTAGCATATCCCTTTTGTGATTTACTAACACAATTGTGCGAGTACGGCAAAAGTACCTGGTCAAAAATTTATTTTTGTATGTGTTTTGCACCAACTTACATATTTGTGTATTCCTTTCAAACATATTTTCGTTCGAAAAAAACAATATAAATATACACACAATTGTGTTGATTGTACTTCAAATCAAGTGAAATTTTTTATCAAAAACGCCATTACATACTATGAGTTTTTCTCACACATTTGTGTGGTTTGGACTTTAATTTAGCCATTTTTTATTTTTTTTTGGTTGAAAAAGGGATATAGTGACTTGAGATATACAAGTAAAAAGTAAAACGAAAAATTTATTGAAAATAGCAACAACAACTTAAAAAAATGGGGGTATTGTTAACCTTTTTATCTCCACCTACTGGCGTATATATCCGTATGAATACTGTTATAATTAATTTTTTTTGTAATAATCATGACATTAGTGAAATAATTTTGACTTTCATAATTTGTCGGTCTATATTTTTGTTTCGTTCTGGTTTTACTGAGCAACTATTTTATTTCCATCGAATAAAGGCCCTATTCCATGGAAAAAAATCTGCTGTCAGTAAAAATAAAAGCGAAAAAAATATAAATTTTACTGGTTGTGTACGAAACGAAAAATGTCAGTAAAATTTTACTGAGAAAATAGTTGTGATGGTGTTAGTGTGCTGCCATAATGTTGCTATAAAAAATGTAAACTGAAGTATTTTTTATGGCGGCATTCTTCACACATTACTAAAAATCTATGGAAAGATAAGAAATGTTTCTCACACTCATACAAAATAAGTCGTTCGCCATTTTTATAGTCAAATGTTGGTTTAGTTTTTTTTCCTGTTGAAATTTGTTAACGTTAGTAGTTTTTCGTGGTACATATATAATAATTAAAATATTTATATTAAAAATCGAAATGTACGAAAATGTACAAATTAAAACTTTTTTGAAATCTTTAGGTTATGCTAAAATGTAAAACCATAAAATTTTACTATAAAAATGAAATAAAAAGTATTTCTGTTTTTTGTCACTCTTATGGAATTTTAATTTTTTTTGTTTTGCGTTTTATCAGTAAACAAAACTGCTGTCACTAAATTTTTTGCATGGAATTCCGCTTAATGCCCGGTTTACATGAGAAAATTGTTTTCTTCTACAAATTTTTGCAGGTAAATAAGAAAGAAACCACTATATAAAAATATTCAATATGCCAGAAAGAAATAAACATATATAGTAATGGCGTAATTTTTTTATAGGATCATTATTAATTAATTTTTAATGAATTAAAAAACGAAATTTACATTTTTATCTATGGCGTCTGTTTTCATAATGAATCCTCAACATTTATAAATACGAAATAATTTTTTTTTCTTGTTAATTTTAAAAATGTTGCCATAAAAATACTCGGATCGAATATATTTTATGGCAACATTTCATTTTTATGGCGATTTTTGCTCAAAAATTCTTCTGCAAAATTTTGTTTTGATATATTGCTTTTCTTGTCTCTCGTGTGCAAAAAGTCAATGTTATATCTTATTCATTTTGCAGAAGGAAAATGTTGGTCGTATGTAAACCGGGCTTAAGATGTGCTCTGTTTGGTCCACTTAGGGGAGCGGTGTGATGAGCATTTGTGATGAGAAGTGTATGCAATTTTGGTGATGGTAGCACCAACCGAAATGGTACAGGCAGAGTGCAACTTAACGCGCGCATCCCCAATAGAATTCCTTATGACCTTTTCCTTACAGAAAAGTATGAAAAAAAATTTGAGAAAAACATTTTTTTTTCAAGTTTTTTTCATACTTTTCTGTAAGGAAAAAGTAAGGAATTCTATTGGGAATGCGTTGTTAAGCTTTTAAGTGTTCGCTGGTTGAGGCAATATTTTGGTTACATACAGTACAACCTTCATCTATCATAGACAAAAATTTTCACACAAATCGGGAGTGCGTTCACGAGAGTTACATTGTTACAATATTGTTTACAATGATAGCTCAAAATCGTTCATGATACTTCATTGTAACAATGACCACGTGCGTTTTTCGTTCACGAACTCTACATTGTTACGAATGTCATTTTGAACCCTACTCGAGACTGCCTCTACAAATGTTATTTTTAATGGTGTATGAATCATGATCGTACTAATCAACAAGCATTATATGTAGTTTTGAAAAATAATTTAAAGAACAAAATTCAATTTTTAATATGTATATTATTTTAAAAAAATGTGTGTTTTATGGATACGGTGATTATTTTGATGCTCCATAATATATTGTTACTCTTTATGTTATGAAGAAATTAAGAGATCAACTTTTTATTGTTTTAATTTGTTTTGACACTTGAGACAATCTCAATGTTAACTACTACGTCATTTCTACAAAACCCAATGAGAGTTTACACTTTTACAGAATACAGAGGGATTTGATAGAGGAAGACAATTATAAGAAATAGATTACATGTTCCTAAATAAATAAAATACAATTAAATATAAAGTATCTAGTTATAGTTATTAAAAAATAATTGAAAATAAAATTAAAACAAATAGACTAGTTAAAAAAGTTATTTTAATAGTTTGGATTGGACTAGGTGCACTGATTGGACTCATACTTTTCAAAACCGTGCTGAACCCACGTCTTTGTACATATCATATTGAAAAACCTTGCGAGACTTGTTATATCTACACTATAGAACAAAAGTCTACATACACCTGCTGTTTCTAGTATATTTCGTAAACTACATTCTATTTCCAATTTTTTTTTAAATGTTTATTTTTTGATATAGAAATTAATGTTATAAATCACATTTCAATTTTATAGCCACATATTCTGATAAATAAAAAATACATAAAAATTAATAGAACAAAAGTCTCCATATACAGTGTTCAATTTACTAATTAAAATTTTATAATAAATACAGGTAATCATTTATTTAATATCGGGTAGGCTCTCCATCACTATCAATCACTGCCTGTAGACGGCGACCCATAGATAATACTAAATTGCTAGTTATTTCGGGAGTAATTTCCGCCCAAGCTTTTCTCAGCTCATCCTTAAGTGTTTCCTTATTGGAGATCTTATATTTTCGTAATCTCCGTTCTACTTCATCCCAAATATGTTCAATTGGGTTCAAATCTGGCGACTATGATAGTGGATGGAGCTGTTTGGTTACATTATAGAGTCACCATTTATTTACAACGTGGGCTGTATGTTTCGGATCGTTGTCATGTTGAAAGATCCAAGACCTTTCGAGACCTAGCCTTTCAACATATGTCTTCAAATTTTCTTTCAATATGGACAAATACTGAAATCCATCCATAGTTTTATCAATGAATACTAATTTACCTCCTCCATGTTTAGTGGTGTGTATTATATTTTTGTTTTACAAAGCAGTGTTCGCTTTACGCCATATTTTCCACCTACCATATGACGTTGAATTTACTTTTGTCTGTAAATAAAACACTATTCCAGGATCCGATGCCCTCATTAAAATGTCTTCTAGCGAAGTTAAACCTAAATTCTTTGTTCTTGGTAGAAATTAGCAGTTTTTTTCGTGGAATCCTGCTATTATATCCAGATTTTTTTCTTTTCTTAGTTGAAATACTAAATCCCGAATACTGGCACAATTTCATTACGCGGTACCATATTTTAATGAATTTTTCACTAATTTAACAGGTTGAAGTCAATGATTAATTGCGATATGCTGCCTGTTTAATAAATCATAACTAAATAATGGGCACAACGGGAATACGTTTGCATTCGATTGCAAGCTAGTTTTAATGCTAAGTGTATGTGACTTTTGTCTTTTCAATTTTATGTTTTTTTATTTGTCAAAATATGAAACTATAAAATTGAAATGTGATTTATGCCTACAAACTACGAACAGCTTGTAGGTCAAGAGTAAGGAAACGACGTTTTCCGAGAAACCATTATTGAAAAGGATTGATGTGCTTCTGAGCGCCCGACAGTTAAAGCTAAACCGGTCAGCTCGTAAGTGCTTAATTTGTACTCAATTTTGATCTATTACGTTACAGTTAGTGCGGAAGTCCAAGTTTGTTAAGCATTGATAAGAAAATCTCAATCGTTTGTTGAAACCTTAACGGAAATAGTCCAAATAGAGTTGAACTTTAGCTGTTACGGATTGACTAGTTGAGCTGATAAATAGTCATGTATATTATTGAAAATTCCTTTAAACCATGAGTGATTTTCTTTTATATCTTTTCAAAATTTCGGTATAAATGATTAAATACGTGAAATAAGAATGGAGTTGAATTTTGTTAGGGCGAGATTCCAAAATAGAAGTATGCGTGTAATCTCGTATAATAAATATTTCTCTATGTTTTAGATAAGTTTTCTTTCTTTTGGAATTCTATCAAAATTCTCTCAACGATCTTAACCCATTAGAAAAATTTCGTTAGTCTAAAATGGATGTTGAAATAAATATTAATTTTTTTACATTTAGTTTTATTTGTATTTAATTTTTTACAATAAACATATTTTCATTTAATGATATTGGCTGATATTAGATGACCTAACAAAATTATTTTCCAATTCCGGGAAATAAAATCGGGAATGGTGAAGATTCATCATCAATGTGCGCTTTTAATGGAGTTTGTGGCCTTAAGTCTGGTTCAGAACATCCCAAAAGCCAATAAGTAGTTACATTACCTTTCCCTTTTAATTCAACTTCTCCACGTAGCTCGAGACGGAATGTTCCAAATATATCGAGAATATCTTTAGCCGCATCTGATACGTGAATTTTTAGTGCTAAAAGTTACAATTAGATTAGATATAATTTTATTTTATAATTCATTTATAATTACGTAACCCAGACGATTCCATTCTAGAAGCCGTATTAACTGTATCTCCAAAAAGACAATAGTGTGGCATTTTTTTGCCAACCACACCGGCACACACTGGTCCCGAGTGTATTCCAATTCGTATTTTTAACTGATATTCTGGTTTATGTTTGATTGTAAAACTTTTCACCGCATCCAAAATCGACAATGACATCAGTGCAATTTCTCTAGCGTGATCATGGCCATTCCGCTCGGGTAAGCCTGATACCACCATATATGCATCTCCAATAGTTTCAACTTTATAAACATCATAAAATCCAATGATTCGATCAAAAGTACTGTATAAATCGTTTAAAAAATCTACAACTTCGATGGGTCTACTTTGAGCGCAGAGTGCTGTGAATCCTACAATATCACTAAAATAAATGGTTACACATTCAAATTGTTCGGGTTGCACCATTTCGCCTATAAGTAACTGTTGGGCAACAGGACGTGGTAATACTTGGTATAATAACTCCTCTGTTTTACGCTTCTCCATACTCAACTGTTCAGTTTTCTCTTCGACAAGGCTTTCTAAATTATTAGCATACTGTTCCATGCGTCGAAGAAGATCATCCATCAAATTTTCACAAAATCCTCTGGAATTATCACAAATTAGTTTACGTGTGCTAAATTTTTTATACCTACATTAAATACTTCATTATAAATCGAACGGTTGTTCGAATATTAGAAAATGTTGGCCGTTCATCGGGACTATCAGCCCAGCATTTTTCCATTAAATCCAGCACATCAGATGGACATTCACGTTCGCCAACGAAAGGGCGAAATGGTGGAGTTTCATGTTGCTCAACACGTTCTATTATGGTTTGTATATCCATAAATTGTCGTGCCGTTTCATAAGGTCCACCTCGTGTAACAATTTCTTCTAGGATTATGGCAAACGAATAAACATCACCTCTTTGGGTAGCTGGTGTTCCAGGTATTATTGTCATCGGAAGAAGTTCTGGTGCTACCCATAGCAATTCTGTTTAATAAAATTTTTATTAAAATTATTTTGTGATATTCAGTTTTTTAAAAATGTTGTTAACTGTTATAATAGTTTTGATCCTTTACAAATTCTGACGGAGTTGTTAGTGTGCGTAACCCGAAATCGGATATTTTGAGAACAAATCGACCATCTATTAAACAATTGCAGGATCGCAGTTTTCCGTGAACACCAACATCACTGTTATGTAAATATGTCATTCCTTTCACAACATCATGGATCAGAGACATGCGAAAATTCCAATCAAGTTTGATAGCTTCATTTTCTAAAACGTCTTTAAGGCTACCTTTTGGGCAGTATTCAGTTAAAATTAGGACTGTTGGCCTTGGCAAATCAATGCAAGCCCCAACAAATCGAACTGTGTTTTCGTGGCTTACATCTCGCGCTTGTTTGATTTCCCACAGTAGAACAGATGTTATGTCGACCTGTAATTTTGAAAATAAATTTAATCGTACAAGCGGAGTCGATTTTACTCGGGGAATGTAAATTGGTATAAAAAATTCATTGGGCTTTGGGCTCGAGTGAGTTTGTGCATATTATATAAATGTGGGCCATTTTCTGAGGCTGAACTAAGGCATTACAAAGATACTTATTCTACATTTTTTCATTTAGGTTGTTAATTTAAATCACCAGAACCGAAATTGAGGAGGAATGGCATAGAAAATATTTACACTGTAATTAGATACGCGGCCGTGAATTGTAGAACGAAACTGCGTTCAAGGTTTAAATGACTTTTGATAATTTGCAACACAGCTGCTGATAGGAAGTCTTTGTGCTTCAGTAAAGAGACCCACACATTATTTACATATTTTCTGTTCTGTTTTTCCAATCTCATTTAAATTCTTAATCCATAACCCACAAAAAGATCTAATTAGTAACAGAAATGGAAAAATTCAATATATGAAAGCTTTATTTAAACTACACGACCCAAAATCCTGAAGAACAACTTTGTGGCAGGTCCCTTGAGCATTCCGTTTTTTTTTTTAATTTTTTTTTTATAGAAGTATCCGTTACACCAGTATACGATTTATTTTTTTTATCTACATTAACATTTATTTATTTTTTTATATAGAAATATGCAAATTATATCTGTTAAATATACCAACATACACAAAGAAGACAAGACTATTAATATTAAAATAAACAGAAAAATGGTCTTACTTTCTTTTTAGCAACTTTTTTGATTGCCACCCGTTCACCTTTATATATTCCGATTGTAGTGAATACCTGGGTTGGAGGTAACGACGTGCAACTAGTAATCGATGCTCGACCCGAATTTACACCAAAATGCTGAAATATTTATAAAATTATTAAATTACATTTTAATATAAAATATGTAATACATATCGTAAAATTACGTCAGCGTTTAGTTTTTGTATTCCCATTTTGCTGCCGAACAGTTTTCCAATTAGTAATACCTCATCAGGACGGACTCGCCATGACATGTTATTCAACTCGTTATTTAAACGTAATTGTCTTCATAAAATACAGAAAATATTAATTAAGACCTTTAGATAAAAATTATAATACGCATACTTGCAAAACAGATAGGTTACCAAAGAGCCTAGGGTTATAAATATTGCAATGGCGAATGCCCCATATAGTATGATGTACTCTAAAAAATATTGAAAGTAGAAATTTGTGATTAACAAAAGTACAATTTTTCTTACCAAATCCATGACAATCTGGTGAATTTCCTAAGTAACCACATTTTGGTATATCTGGTGGAGGGCCTTCCCTTCCTCCAGGCCAATGAATTTTTTTGTTATTTACAGGAACATAACGCCTAAAAAAATGTAAACTCTATAAATCCGTAAACCGATTAATTATTTATATTTATACTTGTCAAGGCCATAATAATGTGCAACCACTTCAAAACGGCCTGTAATTGGATCTAAATCAAGGATTGAATAATCAGCATCCCGATCTCCACTGTCATCAATTCTAACATGGCCAGTTATACCTGCAAATTTATATATTTTAAGGAAATTTATCAGACTTCTAAAACATAAAAATCAATACATAAAATTGTCTGTGTTAACCAAACACCAAATTGTAATTATAATAGGTTAGGTTTGCTCCCTATCCATTGCGATATTTATGAAGCAAAACAAAAATGGGGATAAATCATATCTTAAACCAAAAAAAATCATTCATCATCTTCAAACAATACGACTAACAACAATGAAATATCGTGGTTTGGCGTTATGAAAGACAAATAAGCTAAAATCACAAATAAATGTCACATATTCAACATTTTATCCATATTTGAATGAAAACGTCTTTTTATTGACATAATGAAGAATCAATAAAACTTTGATATTCTAGGGTGTGATACATATAATTTATGATTAAGTAAAAGCTTACCATGAAAATCTCGGCCCCACATTTTTCGTGTAATCGCCAACCCATCGCGGATATCCCCATTCTCAGTCAAAGTTTCATTCAGAGCCATACCTAAAAGATATACCCCGTCATAAAATGCGCCGATGAAAAAATTCACTTCCTCATTGTCCGAAAACGTATAGTTGTAGGTTCGATTTGCTCGCTCCTTTACTTGTTCGGTAAAATCTTGAAATTTTGGGCTGGTCGGTTGTAGTAAAGAAACTCGTAAAAGCGCTTCGTACGCTTTTCGAGCTGTTACATCATCAGCATCGTCCATTTCCCAGTGGTGATCACCCCAATACGAACTCTAAAAAATGGCGGAAATAGCTGTTAGCATTATCTATTCTATGTATCAAGTATTAAAGCTACCTGGAAAATTTCCACATCTAAAAATGTCCAATCACCTTTGGTCATATCTAATTTGTGGGCGGCTAACATAAATTTTCGAACTAGTCGGCCACGTACAGATAAAATTACAACTCTAGCATACATGCTGGCATCTTTTAAATAACTATCATATTGTTCTTCTTCATTGCCATTCAGTTCTCGCACAAATGCCAATAATCCTTCTTCCTTTAATCCATATTCTAAATTTTTTCCTAAATTTTATAAAATCGAAATTTTTGTATTTCAAATTTTTATATATTATTAATTAATTAGTGTAAATTACTTACCTACAGTTAACGAAAATAAATCTGACCGATCTAATAACAAGGCAACATGTTTCCATTTGAATTGACGAAATATACTAGAGAACACGAGTTTCAATCGACATTGGCAATATGACATACGTGTTAATGTAGGATATTTTGATTTATCCTTAAAAATACCCTGAAATTGAAAAATATAAAATTTTAATGCACTTTATAAAAAGGGGAATACGTGCGAAATAATAAATCTACGGTTCCCCGAGGAAATTATCTCACACATTTATTCTCGCACAAAAAGTTAAAAAGATTAAACTTACCGTACTCTCATTTTTCCATTTATGTATTTTCCCTAAAATTCCTGACGTCACCGATAATTCACCTTCGGATGGTGGCTGCAATTGTATACATAGAAATATAAAAATATCAAAACATTAATTTTATTACCACGTTCTCGTGCGGATTGTTTCATTATCAATTAAGTGTTTATTCGTAGATGTATAGCTTAGATAAAAATATATGCAATGGAACATATTGGAAAACCATTAAAAATTTTAATTTTATTTTTAAAATCAATTAAAATTGTTTGAATTGATTCCTTCTGTTATCAAATGTATATTAATTGATAACAGAAGTAGTCGGTGGTAAATGCAGTTGGTTTGCAATACTGTTGCAAATCGATAAGATAACTGTGGATATAGATTAAAATTAGTAGAAGCAGTGCGGTTTATTTGAAAATTATAAATGTTGTTTTTTATCTGTAAATTGTTGTTTGGATAATTTAATTAACAGTGTTAAAATCCTCATAAATATATTGTTTATTTTATAGACATAACAAAGAATTATAAATTGATGTTTAAGCCATATTGATACAAATATTACTGAAGTATGCTCCATCTTAAGTATACTCCTCCAGTACTCTGGTTTAGATGCGCTGTACAACGACGTACAAGTTCTGACGTACAATAACTAAATAATTTTTGATAACGATCTGAACAGATTTGGAGTAATGTTGTTAAAATAATTTATATTTTTCGATTTTTGCCGATTAAAAAAGGCCATGCTGGTTTCTCAGCTCAACAGCTGATAAAGCATGTGAATCATCACAACTTGGCTAACGAACTCGTCTTTATGGTTTCATAATTTTTGAGCACACAACATCCAACGTACAAGAGCAATGCGCTTAATACAGAAGTTTTTATTAAACAACTTCAATCTGTACATGGTAATGTTGGCCTTTTTTAATTAGTGTACTTTGACGCTTATAACACAAACACTGTATCTAATGTTCCGAATGGTACGTTGGCTAGACCAGAGTAATAGGTTTCCCGGCTAACCGGGTATAAATAATACCTAGAAAATGTGTCATTTTAAATGATCTTCATTTTAAATTAAAAAAATCCAACCGACTGAAAAGGTCAAACCACATTGTCTTATATCATTACTGAATTATTGTCTATTATAACCCCTCCAAATGATTCAGATGTTAAAACTCGAGAGAAAATTGGAGAAACTAAGAAATATATACACTTGTATAATAGTTGTGAAAACTATAATAAATTGTTGCTTTTTTATTAACTTTTATAGACAACTTTTAAATCGAGGCTATTATAAGCTTAATTGCAAAGCAACAATAATCTTAATTGGAGTGTATTTGAAGTGTAAATATGATTTAGAACTATCTCCGAAAGAATCCTACACAACAAAAACTGTTACTCCTGGTATGAATTTTGTACGTTTTCCTCATGAGAATTTATATACGTATACAGTGAATAACATACACTTTTAATATTGTGTGCTGCTATTTTCTGTCAATGTAATGTTTGTGTCAATTATCATGAAACTGTGCCAAAACTATTATGGAGATGTCCACCACATTTCGCATGATCTCCTAGCTTTAATGATCACATGATCTCCTGCTTTAATATGAAGTTTTATTCCGAATAGTCAATCCGCTTGGTCTGTAGTGATGTCGAGTTTTAGTAAAAAAAGTTATTATACCACTGGGGTCTTTGAATTTATGGAAAAAGCTTACTTAAGTATAAAGTTTCATTCTGATCAGTCAAAAATCTGTCTGAGCTGTAGAGAGGACAAATACATTTAGTCAAAAAAATCGAGGTCAAAAATTTCATGATTATTACAAAAAAAAATGGATGGGTGTAATTCTTGTGGCCAATAACTTTTACATGATTACTATACTTTAGTTTACTACGTAAAAGAAAGTAAAAAGAGTTTTTCTAAGTTTTGGAAAATTGATCTGAATCGACATTGTTGCAAATTTAAAGTATTTTTATTTCCTTATTTCATTTTCCCAAATACAATAAACTTTGTGTGCATTTGATTGTAATAGACTCGGATATAAAACTGACAGCTGGTTTAATCAGTGCGCAAGGTAGATGCTATTTGTGTAGAACGTTGAATATCCAGATGGCAGATTCACAGAAACTGAATTTTAACCCGTAACAAGTTTACAACCGATTCTAAATATTTAAGTTTACCTATTGCACATTTCTTGAAATAAATGAATTGAAATAAATACATTCACTCAGTCAAACAACACTAATCAAAATAACTACAATGTGTATTTGTCCACGTGGTATAGCTTTGACAAATACTACTCGTATTCCGACTTTTAAAACATACTTCTTGCTGGTCCGAAGGTATCGTAAGAATTGTTTTTTTTTGCACGTTTGGCTGTTGATCCAATGTAATAATATACTCATAACAGAACTGACTATGCCTTTTTACAAGATAGATATACCGGTGGGCCTCACACAGTAGCATTATGGGTACCTGTCTATCTTGAGACCACCCTTTGTCAGTTATAAGCAGATCCGGCACTTTAACTCTTCCCTGATCATGCTAAACAAATAGAAAGGCAAAATATATCGGTAATTGGTTAAAGATAAGCATTTTGTAGAAATATAAACAAACTTACAAGTTATTTTAGTCAAAGGGTTGTTGTTTTATTGTTTTCAATTTTTTATGGTGTAATGGTCATTTTATTACCACAAGTAAATTGGAGATGAAACCTCAACGTGTTATGACCGGGTTAAATATCAACAACATAATTATTAAGACTTAAAATTGACAATTAATCGAAAATATAACTATAATTCCATTCAAACCGACCGAATAAGTGTTCAGTACCCAATGAGACGTTTCAATATTAAAATACTCGTACGCACGTGGCGTAAACATGCGTTTCATAAAAAAAAATAATTGACAATTTAATTTCCAATAATTTCGAGACAGGATCTTATCTCGTTGTGTAAACAATAAAAATATTTTGAAACCACTCATTTGACATCGCCATGATAATAATCCGAGCACAGTAAAACAATTTTCAGTTAATAAAACAGTAAAGAAAAATATTTTCCAATCCGTTTAGCATAATCCCCATCACGTTCTCCTCATGCCATCTCATGTCATTCATGACGATCGAATTATAAAAAATTTCTTCTCGAGGAGAAATCAAAATTCTATAATTGAAATTTCCTTATTTCCTCATAAACGTAAACTAATCCAAGCATATATGTACTCGTATATACATACATACTTACACATTTACATAACCAATTCTTCTTTATATCAATTTTATTTTATTTTAATTTTTCAATAAATTAAAAGAACATTATTTTGACGTCATTTAATAACATGTAATAAAAACTAACTAAATGGATATAACATAAGAAAAATCCAGCGGGGACAAATCTCTTAAAACAGTAAAAAAGAAAGATGCTGTACAAAGTGTATCTATATAATATGGGTAGACATAATTATAATAAGACAAGGCAAGTTCAAGTATAAATAAGACAGAAATGAAAAATAAAAAGAAGTCCGATTTAAGACAAATATTGTGAAAGTTGGATACTATATGAAAAGTCAAATCAAACTAAGTAGTAGTACTAATACACACATAACACAGAAAATTAATAGAAATAAAATCATTAAATTGACAAGAAAAACTAATTTTGCATTTTCTTTTCATTTTTTTTTTTAAATTTACCAGTAACATGAAACGATTATGAAATTGATAATAATGAAAAGATTAAAAACGATAGATTTATTCGTATTATAGAGAGTGGAAATATCGAAAGCCGTATTGTACGGAAAGATTTTTTGTTTTATTTGTTGCCTCCCGATGTGATGCTGATATTTATGTTAAAATATACTGTGTATCTTTTAAATATGGGTCATTTTATTTGGAAAATTTAATTTCCTTAATATCACTTATTAGGTTAGTTGTGCTAAGTCTATATCCTTCTTCCGAATTTTATTTGCTAATTGTTATTAGAACATGTGATGTGCAGACATGTAATCGATTTATTTTAGTGATACAAGTTGCTCGAAATCCATATTTGTATGTAGATATTTTTTGACGAATAACAAATGCCTTGTACATTTTTGTTACTTAGTGAAACTGATATATAGTATATTCTACGTAGTATAGTAGTAGTAATAAATCGGTCAAAAACAAAAACGATCTTCAAAGTAGGAGTTACTAAATGTATTACTTTTACTTGTATTTTCGAAAAATATGTCGATAGTCGACTCTAACAATAGTTATAGAATTCTCATTCATTCAAAGAAATTTTTCAAGCATTTTACTCCAGTTAGGGAAATCATAATGCAAACAGAGAGAGGTTTTAAAGTTTACATAAGCACATTTTAACAAAAAGTCTAAACTTAAAAATGTGTAGCTATACCAAATAGAATTTGCGTATAATTTCTGTTTAGATTTTTTTTTTTGCTACTTACTAATTTTTGCTACTTACTAATCACTTTACTTTTACAAAATACTTTTATAAGGCTTGTTTAATATAGTATCTTTTAGGGGCGTCTTTCTCTTTCCTCAATTTATGAATGAAAATTTATGAAATTTCTATTTCTGTAATAAGCACAATTTTCTTCCGTTTAGCCGCCTTTAGAAAGTTTTAGGCTTAAATTAGTTCTGGTTTTTTCTAGAAATCAGGCTTTATTTATTTCATCTTTCAGGCGAAATTTGAAATTTTCTTTTCTGTTTTTGCGGCTCTGGACTAGCACTATTTTTTCCAGTGAGCATTAATTATAGCACGCAGATTGGGCTTAATTCTCTGCTACAGTTACCCACACATTAAACGAGTTTATAAAATCAATTTCAAATTTAGCTATCTAGCCGAATTGCTGAACAAATTATCCATGCATGAATTACAAATATTTTACCTAACGTTGTGATTGCTCTTCTGATTATTTTAACTCTCTTTTTCTCTCTCTCTCTCTCCGGCACTATATCTCATCAAGGGATTTGGCCACCTTAAATGAGGTTTCATAATCATTTTTTCATTTCAGATAATGAGTGATATCATTGATCCTAAACCCGCCGTGATATTTTTTTCTTGTCACTCGAGAATCGAACCCGGGACCTCCGGTTGCTGGAGCAAGCATGCTGACCACTTTGCCACCGGGGCGGAAATCCTCCGCATTTTAACTCTGGCGATCGTGAAACTAAAGTTTGTCGGTTAAATTAGGTTAAAACTAACTCTCTGTGTTGTGATCTCGGTCGTCTACTAAAAAAGTGAATTTTAATTTGTTTTGCAGATCTTTGCTATTAGAAAATTTGTTTTCGCATCGTCGAAATATTTACACATGCTTAAAAATACGCAAGCACATCGGCTATTGAGAAAAACCAATATAAACCACAATTCGATACCTCGTATCGTTTTACTGACGTGCGACTATGAAAAACCATTTATTTATTTATATTGAAATAAGTCTACAAATTTGGCTTGAAGAATATTAATGTAAAAATACAAAATAAAATAAATCCGCTATCGATTTGAAAATTTAAAATATAAAAGTAATATAACAAATAAATTATCTTTAGTTAAACAAAAATCAAACAAATAGTTAATTTTATTGAAACTCTTACACATCATCTTCACTGGTTCGTTATCGCCATTGTTAATCTAAGTGGAAGAAGTCGTGATATATTAGTTGTCTACTATAGGAACCTTTATTTTAATTGAATTTAGTAGATCCGGTGCGTTTTTGTATGTTTACGTTGTATGGAAGATCATGGTCATAAACCCATCCGTCTTTCCAGGTCAAGTAGAGTATAAACCTTTTTTTGAATTTTCTCAATACTTTGGATATGCTCATCGTAGAACGGACACCACACATTTACAGCATAGTCTGGCTGGGATTGGACATAAACACAATACAGGATCTTAATTGTCTATAAATCAGAAATATCACTCGTTCAACGTTTGACAAAACCGATCATGGAGTTCGCTATAGCGATGCACAGCTCAATGTTCTTAGTAAAGCTTATATTTTCAACGAAAGTAAGCCGTAGGCCTTGTGTTTCACCAGAGTTGCGTGTATTCTAATCGATCTTTTATTTGAAAAAGTGTTCCAAAGGTTTGAAGTGGCTGATGGATTCGAAAGCTTTTCATGCTTTGAGTGAGTTACTTATTACCAGTTCAAATTACTTAGGTATAGGAGATATATGTACATAGATGTAATACCTATGTACTACGAAACATCGTTTTGAAAAAGGCATCACTCTAGTTTTTTCTCCAGTTTTTGGAAAATTTGCCAATTTTAATAACTGATTAAACAAAATGCTTAGAGGAATTGCCAAATTTTCAGAATTTTTCAAAAATAAAGCCGGAATACCATCAGGACCGGAGTACCATCAGGACCACATTCTTCTCCGAACCCTATCAATGCTCGCTGGATGACTTCTGGCTCGATGTGTGTAGTAAATATGAATCTACTATATTCACTAGCTACCGGTTAAACCTTTATTTTTATTAATGCTTTCTGCTTTATAAACAGATTGGAAAAACTCAGCAAACATGTTAGTTCTGATCTGTGGATCACAACAATTTTGATCATTAAACTCATCCAGGCTGGGTAACCATCAGGCGTTTGGATTTAAAAAAAATCCAAAAGTGTCTGGGATCGCCTTTTATTTTATCCATTAGATTGCAAATACGCGTCTGTATCACAGTTCAAAATCCGATTCACAATTTTGGTTACACATAGTAAATATTCTGGTAGTATTCTGCACTATTCTGGTAATTCCCCGCGAATAGGCAACTGGGGAAAGAATTTACATATAAATTCTATTTAAATAATTTTTTTCTGGCATACTAACGTAAAAAGTTAGCGCCAATTTTTTTGAAAACAAAATACAATTTGGAATAACTTTCCCTGATAATTTCACTATGGAAAAATTATTCCCAATTTACAAATATTTACATCAAAATTTTTTTCTCAGTAGGCCCGAAAAAACTAATTTTTAGATAAAAGCTATGTACAAACTTTTCTCAGTTCCCTATTCCCAGGGAATTACCAGAATAGGGCCCTTGGAACATAATTTGAAGTTTTCTTTATAAGCCTTGTCTTTTTTGTTTTTATGACGATTAAGTTTTTATGACGATCATACCATGGAGGATATTTATTCGGCTTGCTCATAGACACGGGAACGTGAAATTTTTTCACGTTTACAGTTTGCGGTTTTGGTAATTTTGGAACCGGATTCACATTGTTTTTCAATATTATTTCTATTGCTTTGTGGTGAATATCATTGATAACGAAAGGTTTTGGTGCTTCTTGTGTTTTTAATAAAACGGGTTCATTAGTAAAAATAAGGTTCAAAGTTTGGTCTCGTCCAAGTTTTGTTTCGCAGATTTGACTCAAAATTGAATCGAAACCAGATATGTGTCTATGGTATTACCCAGCCAAAAAAAAATTGTGACTGAAATACTTTTAATGAAGATTGTTCATGCTGTTGAAAAACATGAACGAGAGTTCAAATAAATCGGTTTGGATCCATAAACCTTCTTTTTTGAACTAAAGTTGCTTGATAAAAGGTCATTTATTTAAGAAATTGTGTTTCGACTAAATATAAATGTTTTCGTCAAAAAATGCAAGTTTCATCCGATAATTTGAATGGGTTTGTCATTCTCTAACATCATTCTGAGTAGTTTTTACGCTACTTCTTACGATTTCGACTTGTTAGGTCATTCTGAGTTCGGTTCTGCTTTAATTAGCCAATCTTGTATTAGAACCCAAGGTTTATAGAATAATTACGATCGCATATTGTGCATATTTTATAATGCCGAGAATGTTGAAACAAACAAAAATCCGCTAACTGGTTGAAACAATTAAAATACTATTACAAGCAGTGAGACCGGAATATATCAGTAGTTCCTTTTAACATATGAGAATCTTTAGCTATCATGAGCCTATTTACCAAATAGAAATTTATTTTATACTACATAATTAAACACAAAGCTCAAATTCTAAAGTTGCATTTGTAGATTCAACCGTTCTCACACGAATACATAAACTAAATCTAATTACTTTTTAAACCAATGACATTATTTTTTGCTAACGTGAATGATTTTCTATTTGAAGTCGTGTGATGCAACTTGTTACGAGACTTTCTCTATATTCAACACAGGTACACTAACAAAAATATAAAGAAAATTTTCAATTCTTATACAAACACAAATAATGGTAAGAAAATCTCAAATGGATCATTAAATTAAATGATTCCATTAAAAATAGTTTCCATCTCTATAATGATAGACGTTAATTTTTTAGTGTTTCTGCTGTTAGAAAAGAATTATCTTTGTATAGAAGGAATTAATAAAAAATGGATAAATTACCTGATCACCCATTCCAGTAATAATCGGCGTATTCCAGTATGCTGCTAGTCGTGCCACTGGTTCTAGGGCGAATGCGCACGCTGGTCCTATAAATCCTATAACATCATCACGAAAATGCATATCGGCTGCTAATCCTGGTGCTTTTGCACCTGAACACGATGGATAACTGCATGGAAGGAAAATAATAGTGTTTTTGTTAGTCATCTACTCATCTATAAGGAAACTATTTGATAAACTATAAATTAATTGTATGCAAGCAGTTTACATTTAATCTAAAAAAAAAATAAATAAATAAATATTTAATTTCTCCATAATATATTAAAATATTCAATGGAACAAATATTTACAATATATTACTAATATCGAATTTTGTGCTGTATACGAGTACATAATATAGAAAGTGGATGAAGTCGAAAGACTTTTCTGTCTCGTATACGTACAAAATGAAAGTTAGGAAAATGCATGATCCCTTCATGAAAATTGCTCAATATTTCGTACATGGGTACAAGATAATACGTGTGTGTAAACGAAAATAATAATTCTATAGGATTTACGTACTCTATTCTGATTTTGATATGTTAACATTGAATGTCTGCACTTTGTGATAATCATGATGTGTTTTAGAATATTGAAAGAAAAAATTATTGGAGCATCGATTATCCATTTTTATTTTTAAAGTATGCAAGTTTGTAATACTCGTATATGATAAATCTTTATCAAACAAATTTTTTAAATGAATATGTTTTCGAAATATGCCTAATCGACAATCTTGTAAATAAGGTGGCAAATCAATTACTAACTGGATATGCCAAGAATGTAGAGATGGGCTTTATAAGACAAAATGTGTTTACTTAACGTGCTTTTTAAAATTTTTGTTTAAAGTAAATATGCAGAATATTTTAAACGGTGGCTTTTTAAACTTTTTGGCAGAAAGAATTGAGTATCAATATGAATAAAATATTACAAAATAGTGCAACTTTGAATCAAATAGCACTTAATAGTAATTAATTCAACAAATCGTCTCTTCTTCGATTGTAACGAAATAACATAAGAGTTGGTGGTGATCAAGAAATTATCGTCTTTGGAAATCTCTGACTTATTTCTTTAAATCATTTGTTATATAGGAAGAACTCATCCTGAAACTTTGAGATGATGATATGCTGCCAGATCTCAGGAACATCGAAGTCACATCGAAGAAGGAATGTTTAAAGTAAGGGGGCCATTGAATAACAAAACCAGAGACAACCTAAAAGAGATATTTCATCCTATGTAAACGTAAAAATTTAAACTGCGATTTCATTTTCTGTAAATAGCCGCATACAATCAAAAATATTTTGTTTTTTTTGCGTATACGTATACGCAGTTTAACGAAAAATCACAGATACAACCCAAAAATTGGAATTATCAGAAATATATTTTGTTTTCATTTTTTAGTTCAAATGAACAATCTAATTTGATTGTCTGTGATAAAACTAATCAAAATTAATAAAAATTGGTATTGGTCGAATAACTGGGCAACTGAAACCAAAAAACAAATGCTTACTCCATTCCAACTGAAGCATTCCGATCACTTCTTCCCCTTCGATTCAACCACAACAGAGCTCTTGACCCCCAAAGTATAAAAATGCGCCTTTTGTAAATATCTTAGATGAGGAGAATTTTGGAAGCTCGTAGTGTTTTTACTTATATAAGCTATCTTCCGAAAATATTAAAAAACTTACAACTTATAGGATATTCATAGTTGTGGAATCTAATATTTTCTCGTGTCCTTCATATACCTTGTAATTTTGAAAATAACTAACTAATAATTTAGTTAAAACTAAAAATGATCGATTTATCGGTCGGTCGGGTTTGTTTTTCTATTTTCTACTTTACGAAACCAGTTATGTGTCGGTAGTATTAAATATTTTGTATAGAGTAGATGTAATTCGCGATGAAACTATAGCATTAAGGCCTTACTTTTCGAACTGTCGCAAAGGGGGTATCTTTCATATCAGTTCATTGCCACACAGATGTTACCTGCATTGAGTCGTATAAATTTGCAAGTGATCTTTTTTTTTAAATTCGCGGTGGTTTATTAGAAATTGTATATATGTTCAGAGTTATTACATATTCAGCGATGACATTGTTTAAAAAATGTCGGGTGTGTAACGAAATCTCGCTTTGTCAAAACCTCGGTTTTCAAAATCTCGGTTTTCAAAATCCGGGTTTTGATGATTTTTTTACAAAGTTCAAAAATGAGTTTGCGATAAAGTTCTAGAAAATGGCTAATAGTGATGGAATTTGGATGGAGGGCTAAGTGCCCGAGAGAGTTATCGAAGCCATCAGCCCTTACAATTATTGCATTTCAAAATATTGCATTAACAAAATATTGCTTTTTTATTAATCTTGCAACTACAAAATTTTGCAATTACAAAATGTTGCAAGTACTAAATCCGGCAATTTAAAAACTTTATTAATTATTCTGTGCAATTAGAATTAGAAGAAAAGAAAACCGGAATTTTGAAAACCGGGATTTTGAAAACCGATATTTTGAAAACCGGCATTTTGGAAACTGAGATTTTGAAAACCGAGATTTTGAAGCCGGGATTTTGAAAACTGAGATTTTGTAAACTGGGATTTCGTAGTACACCCAAAATTCTCTTATTATCATTTTAAAACAGTTACAGTTTTATATAATAAATCTCTGTGAGTGTAATTTATTTTCTTAAACATTTGGTTCTGATTCCTAACCCAATGCACTGATGTGGTAAATCCCAAAAACCATAACGAACACTATATGAACAGTCCCTAAAATCCTTTTAGTCTAGACTCAAATCTGAGATTCAGTGTATATATCAAAGTGTAAAAAAACCAAACAGAGTGTAGAAACCAAACAAATATTTATTTTTATTGGTTTACGGCTCTTTTCTTTATAACTATTTGATCAGGTGATCAGACGTAACGTTTAGACAGTGTAGTATTCTATTCAGGAACTGCGTGTTCCTTATACTTTTTTGAACTCTTTCCTTTCCTTCTTTGTGTGCGTCCGGGAACTTATCTTGCTAACTAAAAAAATATCTCACCCGTTAGTAAGGGGAAGAAGAGCAGTACATATATGGTATACAAAACATGTATTAAATTCTACAGTAATTTATTTTTAAAAGGCTCTATTACTAAGAGAGGGGGTTATGGAGAAATAATTAACAAAACTAATCAATGCATGAATCAATAGAAATCTCTCAAATTGTATACTTTTTCAAATAAAATTTGTATGTAACGATCTTTTTTTTTTGTAGCCTTTTTACATAATAGTACTCAAAGTTAAAAGAAATGAGCCTGGTTAAATACCGGTTGGTTCTATTATGAGCTATCCCATTTTAAACAACTAATAGCCGTACTTTATTGACTGCTATATGAGTACCTTACAGGAGTTTAATTACAAAAGAAAAGCGACCCTATTTTATGGACAAGTCTTACACTATATTGTCCTGTTGAAAATCAAAATAGACCCCAAGATGACCAAGTGATATTCCTAATTTTTTTGCAGAAATCTCTTAACCAAAATTACCAATGTTTCAATAAGCAGCCTAATTAGGATGAAAGCATAAGAGATGTGGAAGTTTTAAAATATATTTTCCGTGTGGAGCCACTTGAGTCACATTATCTGAAAACATTCTGCGATATTAAATGTCTGGTCACCTTATATACATTTTAGAATCATTTTTAAGAGCAAATGAAATGTTAAAAAATTTTCGAACGAGTTGTTACGGAAAATTATAATTTACTTTCGGAAGTGTGACAATAGCAACCAAACCAGAAATTTGTGCACATTGCGACTTTTGATGACCTATAACATATGCGGTCAGAACTGTCATTTTAAAACATACAATATTCAAAATTCAAGATGTTCGAACCCTCTCTTTGTCTTATCAACATTCGATGGCTAGAATTAGAAGATTTCCACCGATATAAAAAATGTTGAACTAAACGATCAGTAGCTCTTAGCCTATGACCCCAATTCATATCGTACCAATAGTTATATAAGGCCTAAAAGAAAATCATCTATCTATCATTAAAATAAAGACTAACCAAAAAAGTATCATAAAACTAAATTTGACGCAAACAAGAACAATGGATTATCTCCTTTCTTATTGATCCTGTTAACCAAATAAACCTAGTAAAATTGTAAAACTCAATTGAGTGATTAATTTAACCACCATTTTTGACAAAAAACTCTATTGAAAACGAAACTTTGGTACGAGTAGGTACTTAGCTGAATTTCCTACCAAACATTAACTTTCAATTAATTATTGTATTGCTGTGAAGTTCTGAGTTGAGATTTCTGCATGCATATGTATGTTTGATACATACATATGAGACGCATACAAAGAATCATTTGCTTTGCTAAACATCATTCTCCTAGATAACATATCATTTGCTCCATTATATTTTCAAATTTAAGTGTTTCGTTATATAGGAGTAGGGGTCAGGTCAATGCGTCAACCGCCTATTACTGTTATTCAGCACCATGTTTTGACAAGCTAGCCAATAAGGTGTCTGGTCCCGTAAATTAAATACTACCTAATAATAAATCTTATTACTACGCTAAATCACTCTTGTGAAAAAGTAATCTAAAGCTTCTGCTGGAGCAGCTAGCAAGAGCTATTTGCAATTCTGTTACCCATTGGCTATATAACATGCTACAACGTCATACTTCTCAATATTATTAAATTTAATTGTATAAACGTGAAATATATTGTTTATTTTCGCGTGAGATTATTATCGAGTATAATTTAACGAGATCTCTCCAAAGAACATATACAATGTAAATTTAATAAAAGTCACGTAATACAAAATGTGTTAGAAATGTGAACAAAGAAATGTTTCTGTATCGTACAAGACTAGTTTGTCAGTCATCATGTAAATATTATATAAGATAAGATAGCTATGGAAGATTGTTAATCCAAGTTTTCATTAGCTTGGGAAAACATAAATATTTATAAACAAGTTTTAATACTATACAAAAGCTTTCCTTGATGGGTCAAACAATTCTAGATCAGATTTCACATACGGCTTTCTAAAATTGTTTTGTCATTCTCAAAGCAGCTTCGGATTGTGAAATACCTTCTTTCACAAGAATTGATTGCTAGATTTCTATAAAAAATTATTTCGTCTATCAATCAATGTTTCCTTTACGACTCAATGCATTTTAAACATTTATCATGATATACAAACGTATGTAGAGAAGTAGAATTGAATACAATTAATTTATTGAGCATCAATGATTCCGTTATTTTAAGAGCATTTTTAATAAAGGAAAACTGTTCATATCCGTCTAATTAAAATACATATGTACATAAAAATGGTTTGATAAAAAAGATAACATTTTCACAAGGGTTGAATACAATAAGGCTTTTTAGATAAAACATCACTTTACTATCATTAACAAAAAAATTTATATTGTAAGTTTTTTAAAGATGACAAAAGATAAAATAAAGTTAAACAAAGAAAATTTATTTAAAGTTGTGAACGAGTTTGTTGCTCATCATTTCAGCACAAAACATCTAAATGTTCACATTAAAAATCAACTTTAATTGTAGTGTAATAATTTCCAAATGATTTCCCCTACACAAAAAAAAAATATTCTCGTTAAATTGTAAATTTTTATATTTTTTTCTTTTTAATCATATTTTTATCTTAATAATATTTTTCAGTTATTGTCATCACAAGAAAAATTAGAAAAGTTTAAAGCGTGTGTTTGATCATTTCTTTAAACGCAGCTTAAATTAAATAATTAAAATTATGAACTACAGTTAATTAGAATTTACCTGGCTTGAACTTTATTTAATTTGATTTTGTGAATCTTTAAAAATTCCTCGTTCACTCTTTCGAGGGCGAGATCAACAGCCGGGCCACAGCGTTCCAAATCAAACGGCGAATCAAGATGTGAAGCCATTAAGACACCAACATTATAATATGTATAATTATTTTGATCGTCTAATTGTAGGGAACGTTTTTTAATTAATTCAATGAAATGATTTTCTAATCCATTTTCATTAAGATTATATCTACTATTAATTACACCACTGTTACTGTTAAAATCACTGTTGGCAACATCACCACTATATAAATCTATAATTAATTCATCACTTGTTATTATATGGGCACCATACATTCGTATTTTTAAATTAAGTAGATTTAGTAAAAATATAAATTTTACTAAAAACATTTTATTTAGTGCACTGGAAAATCACACACAAATTTCCACTTTAAAAGTTATAAAATCGACACCACAACGTGTAACGGTTTCAGAATGTTTTTACTTTGTTATATATATCCACCGAAAATCCAATTTAATTTTACATAATTAATTATAAATTTATAATAACGCGGAAATTTGTTTTTTATTTTTTGTTTGCGGAAAAACAAAAGGAAAATATAAATAAAATTTAAAATTTCATAATTTAATTTAATTTTTTGTTGTTGTTGTTTATAATATATAATTTGATTTCCTAAATTTTCTGGATGTATCCACAAGTCGTAAAGGAATGATAATATTTTTGAATCTGTCTCTCCTTTTATAGAATTTTCCTTTTTCCGAATAACGAACAGTTTTCCTCTTTTTGTTATTTTTATGTTGTACGTTTTTTTGTGCTTTGATTATCTAAAACGTATTGCGATGGAAGGATAAAAAGTCGCTCATTAGTTTTGCTCTTTTTTGATTAGTTGGTGGAAAAAATCGTTTCAATACTCATTCTAACAGTGGTTTACAAATCAAGCTTTCTTCAATGAATATATTTATATTTATTTCATTCAGTATATATACTAGAGACAATATTGTTTCAATCGGCAGTTTTTTAACAGATACGAGTTCATCATGGAACCAAATTTTACAAGTGGAAAATGGAAAATTGGCAAAGAAAGCGTATATGAATGTACATAAAAATTTTCGTTTGAAGATAAAAACTGATAAATTTAAGCAGATAAAATGCAACATAAAATTATAAGATTTTTTCTTCCCCAATGCTTGTTTTGATTGGTTGTTTTGTCTGGTTGTGGTATAGAACGATAGAATCTACTTGTTGAATGTATTTTGTCGTCTGTGTGAAAATGAGCATTCTCAATTGTCCTCTAAAATATACTAGAGAATGTTGTTTTGTTTATATCATAGTGTATATAACGATGTTGGTTGGTCGTCCGTGCAAAGGTGAACTTTGACTATAAACTGCTTAAATTTATCTCAATACCGTATCTCATTTTAGAATTTTACGAGGTTCTAAAGATTCTTATTACATGGCGATATGTATTGTCCTTTTTAATGGTCAGCGAGAGAAATACGATTTTTTCGTCTTAACTTTTCTGCAGGTTAGACTTAATCACAGATAAGAGTGCAGAATGATAATATACTGAACTCTTATGAATCCGCTTATTTTACTTATGGGCACAATTTAATGGTTTAATTTTATTGCTTCTATTAGTTTTCCATTGTGATATTGAATTATTGATTTTATTCGATATTTAACATGTGGTGAACTTTATCACTTCATGAATCATATGCAAAAGGTTTACATAATATCGTTACAATAATGGTAGCTGTTTCAGCATCTACTATCGATTATTTTTAAAGAAATCTATTCGGTGAGTTACATGCATGATTTCAGATTTAAAAGGAAAATTAAATAACAATAAAAAATAGAAAAAATCTTGATATACCATTTAAAAACTTAAAAAATAATTCTTCAGGGTTTTTTGAAGTTGTCCTTTGATAAATTAAAATCAAATAGGTTATCGATGGTGTTGAATGATTTAGTCTACCTATTAATGGGGTTGTTAGCTCTACAGTTTATTGAATGGTGGGCTCCCTGAATTAAAAACTGAAATTAAAAAGGTGAACTTAAAAAGGTGTTTTTATATGAAAAATGGGACCTTTTAAGTCATACTTTTAACAAATTTCCTGATTTAACAAAGGTGTTTTACAAAAATAAGTTTAATTTTGAAATGACACAAGAAACCCATATTTTATGTCATTTTAGAAATATATTTTTAATTCATTTTCAAAATGACTCAAAAAATGCATATTTTATTTCACATTATAAACATAAAATTTACATTTGTTTTTAATACACAAAGAAATGCGTGTGTTTCATTAAAGAAAATATAAAACATAAATAAGTGAGTTTTTTACGCCATTTATAAACACACTTCTTAAATCAGTTTCAAAATGACTTATTTTGCATTAATAAAGTTAGCTTTTTTATTTCATTTTCATTACAGATTTTAAGTCAATTATAAAATGAAATAAAAACGCTGGTTTTAAGTCGGAAAAAACACCATTTTTAAGTCAGCGTTTTTTAATTCGGGGAACCTGAATTGTGTTCTAGTGCTAAAATTCATGGTTTCGAAATGTCCTGCATGGCATATGAATTGATATGTTTTCCAATATGTAAGCTGAATCAACGTGACCATGCAAAACGTTTCCAATAAAAGCCACATCAATTTCCGCAATCCGCTCATCTTGTTGAGTACGGAGGTAGCCACGTTTTCATAAAATGGTATTTTGGTCATAATCCCAGTCGTTCTTCTTTAACAAAAATTCAGAAACTTCTTTTGGATGCTTTCAATTTTTGTAATGTGGACAGCATATTATGTATTCCAGACCGTTAAAGCGTATTCAAATTGAGATCGAACGTATAAGCGATCGAATATTAGCGTTTGAATATCATTAAATTCAGCTGTCCATCGTTTAATAAATCCAAAAATGGCATTCGCCTTCGCAATACAATTCTCAATATGCTTATTGAAACTGACGTTTTCGACAAATGTAACACCTAAACCCATATTCAAAATCTCATAATCTCAAACAGCGGATATTTGACAGTTTAAGGTGTTCTGTGTTTGGGCGACTGAGGGGAGCGGTACGACCAATTGTAGTCAACAGTTGTTTATTTGTGTCGAGAAGCCTATATAGTGTTGGTGGTCGTAGCACTAACCGAAATGGTACAAACAGTGTGCAATGTAAGCTTTTTACGTGTTCGTTGGTTAGGACATAAATCTTCTTGAAGTTTCTCTGTATCTAGCATTCCATTAACAGTACGAAAAATTCTCAAGTCATCAGTAAATATATGATCACGTTCAAGTTTTTGATTAACCCGGTTATTCGATCTATGAAAACAATAAACAATAACCCAGACGTAACTTTAATAAAGTTTAATTTCCCATTTCCCATTATAACAAATTGTCACATTATTACGTTGTAACCTAATATCACGTATTCATTAGATGCATTAATTCGCGTAACGGAAAATCAGAACAAGTTAAAAACTTGGTAAAATTACGATTTGTAACGGAAATGGAGGTTTGTTATACTTTTCATGTTCTGAAATCTTTCTTGTAGCCAAGTAAATGAGATAAACAAATATAAATGAACTTCTGCATCATAATCTAAGCCCAGATCAAAATTTAGCCCCTATTTGATAAAGTTAAAACCACAATTTAAATTTAAAAACGACCATAAACAAGTATTATCTTGTGATTTTACTCACTTTCTTGCCCAAACACAATTCACTAAGCAAAACAAAAGAAATGATGAAATTTTTCAAATCAGTCATTATCCAAAAAATATAACAGCTATGTGGTGAAAATACCCGAGTATAAGAGTGATCAGTATCATTTCAAATTTCCAACCCTATGGGCTACTCGCATAAATTACCAATGTCAAGTTAATTTTAGGTGGAAAACCGCTCTTCTAGAAATCCGTATCTGACAACTAAGAACAGAAAATTCATGAATAAAATACTTCTAGTTAAGTAACATGAAGATTTGGGTCCCAACGAATGTAAGCTTTGGATACATATTATTTTCCAATGAACCAAAAAATCTCGCAGAACATAAAATTTCTGGCGACAAGAAATGGGTAACATACGACAATATCAAGTGAAAACGCTCATGGTCGAAGGGCGCTGAAGCGGCCCAAAAAGTGGCCAAATCAGGATTAAGAGCCAGGGAGGTTTATCTACTATAAGCTGCTGGCCAATGGCCAAACGCTCAATTTGGGCCTCTACTGTCAGTAATTGAACCTACTGAAGGCAGCAATCGATGGAAAACGCTCTTTGTGGTGTAAAAATGACCTCAAGAGATGCTTGTGAAAACTAGCTATCTCAGTTTTTTTCTAATAGAGACAAGACGTTTTGAAAAAGCGGCATAATGAAATTGCCTAAATGGCAACGTCGAGTTATCAAAAAAAAACACCCTGAAATAAACGTAATAATAATGGATGTATATTTCCCTAATTTAATACTTACTTTATAATATATATAACAGGCCTTAGTAGCTTAAAACGTTGTCTAAGGTCGTAGTTGTAAATCCAACTTAATTATTTGAGGTTTTTGTTGAAGTTTTGTAGCTGTCGATTTGTTTCTCTTTGGCGAATTATTATTATGTATTGCTGATAATTATAATTTCTGTGGGATGATGCTTCCTGGACGATGTTGCTGCATACTGTTAAAGAAACGAATGAATGGAATCTAAATCCAACTGAACCACGTGATTAGGTGAGCGATTATTTTAACACATGGCATATGAAGCAATAACAGAACAGTTTACAATTTGAATATGCTTGGGCTTTGCATTCTTTTACAATGAGCTTGAAAGCTCAAATAAAGTTGAAGTTACTACCAAGATTTTAATGTGTATATAAATAAATAAATAAAAGATCGCTAGCCTAAAAGTAGCCAATTATAGAAGTCCGCTGCCCTCACTGACTTGCATACAGAGACGATACAGAAGGTGAGTTCTGCGATAATTCCTTTGATAATTTTCTGTTTCTTTGATATTTTTTCAACCTTATTCTTTCCTCTCTTCTTGCCCTAAACCAAAATTTCCCATTCCTGCCTTTTCTTATTTTCCTTTATGGGAGGAATATCATACTGTTTTTCTTCTCGTTATAGGTTTACTTGACAGTGTTTTTCTTGCTCTCATTTACTTTTTCTTATTTTAATTTATCTGACAAGTCACTTAGGCATGAATATATAACGGAGTACCTTTTTGATACGGGATGTTGGCCAATTCTTTGGAAATCCCCGGTTGTTACAGGATTGTGCCTCCTTTTTATTGTTATATAAACCGTTCTATCCATTGTTCCTGAGTGGCGAGATACTTTTACATTTAAACAATCTCTTTGGAAAGTCCCACCCATCTTTAGGTAAATTTTCTTTCCCAAGTTTTTTAGTAAATAGTTGTGGCTTCTATAGACTTTTATTCGTATGATTTTTTATTTTATAAATGTTACATGACAATATTTCGGATTTTTAAACCATTGCCAAGGCTTACAACGTTTTAAAATCAGAAATATTTAAAGTTTATCATTTGAATATTTTGGTTCTTGCTTCTGAATTTATCTGATACAAAATTTCAAAATCTTTCAATTATTAGCATTCGGCGGCACCCAAATATCATAAGTTTTCTAAATCTATAAATCGTTGTTAATTAAAAATAAAATCTAGGTGATTATTGAAAAGATAAAATATGGGGTCACGATCTGTATTTATATTGACCAAATGTACGAGTTATAATCTAAACGAAAAAAATAAAAACGAAACTAATATACACTTGGGGGCAAAAAAATCGCACACTACTCAATTTCCCACAAAAGTTAAAAAATATCAAAAGAAATCCAATATTTGTTTAATTTTTTTTTAATGTCGAACAAAATCTGTATCAATACCTATCCAGTGTTACCTTTTTATATTTATACGTGCCATCAAACTGATTTTTGGGGGTAAACATCTGAGGTACACGTTTTTGTGAATTTGTCAGCATGAAAATTAGGGGTAAAAATCGAATTGAAACATGGAAATAAACATAAAAACAGTTTTATTAATAAAAAGTATTCCCTCCCTTGGCCCGAATGACAGCTTCCATTTGATGCTGAATTGATTTCACCAGTTTTCACAAAATCTTGAGGTATCGCCTCCCATTCCTCTAAGATCGCCTGTTGGTTGCAGCTCCTGGAAAGTCGTTGGGGCAACATCTCTGGCTCGAACCCTTCTTTTCAACTCGTCCCATAAATGTTCGATGGAATTGAGGTCCGGGCTTCGAGCTGGCTACTCCATAACAGGCACATTCACCTCTTGAAGGTACTGGTATACTACACCAGCCGTATGCGGTCTCGCATTATCCTGCATAAACAGAAAATTTTCACCAATAAACCTGGTAAAAGGTACAACGTACTCCTCGAGTACTTCCTCAATGTACCGTTGAGAATTCATTCCTCTTGATCGACAGCCAGTATTGGCTCGTGTGATGAATACAAGATCTGTCTTCGCCTCTAATGATATGCCTCCCCAGAACATGCACGATTCACCGCCATAGAAGACACGTTTTTCATTGCAACATTGTGCATATCGCTCTTCTTGTCTTCTGTATACTCTTCCACGTCCATCAGTGCTATATAAACACATCATGCACTCGTCAGAGAACAGGACTGTTCTCCATTCTTGTTCTGTCCAATTCAGATGCTCTCGAGCGAACTCACGACGGGCTTGTCGGTAGCCTGCGGCCGTTTGCTGGTCTGTGTGCAGTCAGATTAGCTTCTCGAAGTCGTTTTCTAACTGTCCACCGGCTGACTTCGACTTCACGAACTTCTTGGAGCCGCCATCCCAGTTGAACCGCATACATACGGCGATTTTGCAACGAAGTTGTTACAAGAAAGCGGTCATCACATTGTGCTGTAGCACGAGATCGGCCAGATCCTTGTCGCCGTCTGAAGCCACCAGTTTCCTGATATCTCTGCCACACTCGCCGAACGGAGAATCGGCTCAAATTTAGTTGTAGAGCCACTTCACTTTGGTGCTGCCCCGCATAAATTAGTGCAACCACTTGTACGGCTACCTGTGTTGTGGTATCCACGTCTTTGCTCCTGTTGAAGACGTAATCAATAGAGGATCGTTCAGACTAAGCGTCGATTTGCGAATGATCACAATTCCAAGCGAGATATTTCATGGCATGCTATTTGTCTTGATCTTGTTGAATTATTTTTAGAATTTAATTCGAAAGCCTGCTATATGCATTTGACAAAAAATCACTTACGTTGGCAAGGTACAAGTACAATAAAGGTACCACTGGGGGTAGATTCCGACAAAAAGACAATTTTTCGTGACATTTGCTTATTGGTACAAATTGAAGTCACTGAAAATTTACGATTCGGATCAAATGACATTTATAGCAGTTTACAGCAACTACGTTTTAAATTATAGCAAATATGTTAAAAGGTTATTTTGTTTTATAATAATCACTGGTTTCGCACGGTTTCCTCATTATTTTCCAAAAAACTAATTATGAATTCTTTTTCTGCGTTAGTTGGATACACTAACGATCCGCTTGGATTATTCCCATTTCCAGCTATAAAAATATAGGCATAACAAATAAAAAAAAAATATTTTAAAATATTTTAAAATTATTTGATTTTCAATAAAAATTAAATTTATTTTGTTTTAATTGTAAATACTCACACATGTTTTGTATAAAAACTTTTGTCACGATAATTAAAAACAATGACAATATTAGCATGCGTATATTGGTATACGGACATACGGACATATTGGTAAGTCATGGCATGCGAATCGCGATTTAGTACTCACAAGTATTTGTCACAAAAGTATAGCAGTATTGTTAGTACAATGTCACAAATAATTGTCATTTGATCAGAATCTCCCCCTAGATAGGTATTGAAATAGATTTTGAATCTGCATTAAAAAAAACTAAACAAATATTGGATTTTTTTTTGATATTTTTGAACTTTTGTGGAGCAATGTGCGATTTTTTTGCACCCAAATGTATAAAGTCTATTATTTAAGTCGTAAACCGTGTTTGAATTTTGGGGCTATCATAAAAAAGTGGTTTCAAAATTTTGTATGCAGCTTTACCTCTGTTTAAATTATTTTTCTGTTTGCTTTGAGTCCTTATTGTCCACAGCTAACAATTTTTAATCAAAATCTACACATAATGGAAATTTTTTAAGTGAAAAGAAATATCGACATTCTTTGCGACAAATTGATTGGCCAAATATTTGTTTTAAAGAAATGATCATCATTTCTTGATCGTGTTGTTGAAAAAACAATCAAATAAATCGTCTCGATTTATACGAATGTAGTGGTCGCCATCCCTCTTACCGTGCACTCCGTCCCCATGCACTGACTACTTGATAATAACACATCTCATTACACCATGAAAAGATATACGAAAATAAGTACAAGCTGGACGGAAAATATTAACGACTGATAATATAATAAATTGCATAAGATGAGCAAACCTTGAGTGGGGGTCCTCGGTCATACAAGTGTCGGACCTGTCGCGGCATTTCGATCATGTTTAAATATGAAGGCACAAATGGTATTCAACATTAGTAAAATATTAGTTTAAGATAAGATGACAAATAAAAAAAAAACAATGATTTAGTGTTTTAATCATTTTTATATTCAAAATTATAATAATAGTATATTACATGACAATGAAATACTTAAACTTCGGGAATATTATTTCATAGTTATAAATCATAAACTCATCAATATATTTGCTAATACACACATGAATTGTGCAGTCAATTCAAATATGGGCCTCTTTAATTATATTATATTGCATAATTGTTGATGTAAAACTGATTAGATAGTTTAATTGCGTAAGAAGACAAACAATAATGATTATATATTTTTAACTAAAATCACTCTATATTTATATCCAATTACTTATACAAATGTGTTTAAATATAATTTATATGATTTTTGTTTAAATTAAATATTAAGCATAAAAATATCGTAGTTCGTAATAATAATTAATAATAATAAAATGATTTATATTTTCTTTCAAAGATGAGATCTTAATTAGGGTTTTTGTTTGTTGTTTATTTTTATGTAATTGAAGTTTTATTTATATATAATAGATGTATTTATTGCAAAAATATACTATTTTTGTATACATATATAAATTCTACCACATACTATAATCACTATCTTCTGCATCAAATGTTGTGAAGTAACCAAACATTGTTAAATAAACAACTATATTACCGCTAATGGTTAGATAACTCGAACTCGAATGGATCTGAAAATAAAAGAGTTAATTGAATATGAATAATTGAGTTCGAGATAAAATATTTATTATAGTTACTGCTCCAGTTCTTGCTAAGACAATTGGTAAAGCAAAACAGCTGAGCACAAAGCCCATTGTTAGGAATATCGCAGACTCCAGACACGAGTTTGATCCTTCCGATGAGCTCATATGCCGCTTCGCTATCATTGTGGGCAGCGGGGTCAACACATAAAATAAAACTACGAAGAATGGCCACCATATGCTGAAAAAACAGAATTAGTTACACAACTAATGAAACAAACGGCTAATTTTAGATTTGAACAACAAAGAATTTCAAAATTATGGCATATTTTAAATAAACATAAATTTTTTAATGCATTTAGGCTAAATGTATAATAATGAAAGTGTAATGTACGACACACGAAAAAATTCTTTTGAATTCGTACTGGAGTTTTATACATGCCATCAAAGGCCAACAAGTAATCTTCAAAAATTATACACAAAATAAAATTTCAGGACTTTTGTGATATTAACACAACATAATTCCTATATTTATATACCGGGTGGTCCACTTAAAAAGTTATCGACAAATATCTCGACGAGTTTGTCCTACAAAAAAATGCTTTAGGACAAAAAGTGTATTGCATTGGTAAAAAAAGAGTAAATTTAGATTTTTACCATGGCGACTGCAAAAATGTTTTATGGTCTATGACAATATCAATAAATGAAATATAATTTTATGAATACTGGGCCACATATATGTTTTGATAATATTCCTACCTATTGAAAATTGAAACAATTACATATATAATTGTGTTTGATAATCTTTTTTTTTTTTTGAAGTAAATATTTAAAGAATTAAAAAATTCCTACTTGTAAGCACTTTAACTAAAAATTCAATTTAATTTATGGAAGTCTAAATATTTTTAATTTAGCTAAATTTTTTTCAAATTATACTATGCAGTTTTTAAGAAATTTTACAAATGTAATACACCTAAAGTTGGTGTATAAAAAGAAGAACACAATATAGCTATTGTAATTACTCGAGATACACTCGGTAGAGAGAGAAAGAGTTGACTATTTTAATTAAATAGGAATTTTTTTTATGGTAGAATATTATTCTTATAAAAAAATAGATAATCTATTTTTTTCACCGGCTATGTTGCCATTTCTATACCCCAACTTTGTTCTTAATCATTTTTTCGTAAGGCACAATTTTATCACATGCTCGTCGATAACATTTTAAGTGGGCCATCCGGTATATAAAATGAATGTCCGTTTGTACGAAACTTATAGGCACTCAGAAACTATGAATTGAACTGTTTTTTTAAATTAAGGAATCGTTTTAGGCTGCACATTTTGATCCTAACTTTTGAAGAAGCTGCGTTATTAAGAAAAATGTGGTTTCATCGGTTACAGCAGATATAGCAGGCGAAATAATACTATATTACATATCAAGGTCGAGAAGTATACGATTATAGCCCGAGCAATAAGTTTGGGGCTATAATAATAGTTCTCAAGCGTGATATATATACTATTTTCCCACTACTGGAGTTGAGTACCACCTTAGGGGTTTTTTGTTGTAAGAACTTGAACCCCTATTCCCCTAGTCGCATCACTTCAAGTGATGTGACTACTCATCTTCTTGGCTACTAATTCATTAAATCAACACTTACAAAATAATTGTTCTATAAAGTCGTTCTGGCTGTTTTTTAAATCTAAGTATGCTGCTTTATAAATATTTCCTATCGACTGCTATCACTTCAAATGACAATTTCTATCACTTGGAATTTTGACGTGACAAATAAATAAAAAAAATCAAACTAATGCAGCCAACTAAGATTTAAGAAATTTTCATTGAGAGTTTTGCACAAAATTATTTAGTAAATTTTGATTTTAAAATCTAGTGACCAGGAAGATCCATAGTCACGTCGCATGAAGTGATAGTCTAAGGGAATTGAGTATTTGATCTTTAATAATTTAGCCGAAGTAACCAGAATTTCAAACACAAATATGAATTATGTTTAATGCTGGAAACACATGTGCAGAATTCTGTATGCATCAAAATTAGAATACACCAGTGTATCTGGGTTAAAATACATGTATGACGCATGCCATGCAGAATTCCGCACGTCGTCTCTATTTCTAATATTTCTGCGCATCCGTCGGTGTTGACAACATGAAAAAAATAAAAATAAAAATCTTCGGCAACTTCATGCGACATTGTTGATATTTTCCACTTTTGACACTAAATTTTGTCAAAATGGAGGTGAAAATTACAGAATTTATAAAAGAAAACAAATTTTTGTACGATACAAGACATTTCAATTGCAGAAATATTTTTCTGTGGGACAAAAAGTCGATAGCTTGCTTTAATTCTAAATAAAAAATGTCGCACAGAAGTATTCAAAAAAGTATGCTCTTGTGTTTTACGTGCAGATCTGCATGCGGTGCGGCATGCAGAAAATCTGCACACCTGTTTTCAGCATTAGTTTGGTGACGTCTAATACTGCAGTCACATTACTTGTTACGTAAACATGATTTCAGAATCATGATTTCCCAAATGACAACGCAAGACACACTATTGGCCTTTTAATCACCGCCTAGTTAGCGCCACTTCCTATGCGAGCGAAAGGTCAATTTGTTTATACGAGAGAAAGCCTCATTCCATTTTATTATTATTTCAACATTAATTTTAAACTAATTGAACATTTTACATAATATCCAGTCGAATTATAGTCATCTGCAAATTTATATTACATTAAAGCTGGTTTTTTGAGAAGTCGATCACCTTTCGCTCTAGTTCCAAAATATTCCGTCAGATGTCAGCCACTTTGCGTTAAAAGGCAAATAGACAACTAATAGGATCATTGGGTATATTTTTGTATGTTAATTTTTATTTTCATAAAGTATGCCGTGCTAAAATTTCATGGAAAAATCCTCCATCCGGTCGCAAATTAATTATTTGCGACCCGAAATATGGTTACTAGATTTATTTTGCCATGCCAATTGACACAATTTTTTAAAAATTTTATTTATTTTGCGATTATAAAGTAGAAATACATGAAAAAAAAAATGCGAAATCGGAAAATGAGTAGCTATCTTTCCGTGCATTTCTACTTTACAATCGCAAAATAAATTAAAATTTAAAAAAATTGTGTCAATTGGCATGGCAAAATAAATCTAGTAACCATATTTCGGGTCGCAAATAATTAATTTGCGACCGGATGGAGGATATACCCCTAACAATGTGTCTAAGATATTATGCCATAGACAGACTATAGTTTCATAACTATAGTTTCGAGTTAACCATGATTTCATTGTAATGTGTCATGCCTAACCATTATTTATAAAGTTTCGGAATGAGAATTTTTTTCTCGTCCCGAGGCATTTTTGTGCTCCCAACGCCGAATACAGCAAAAAGGGAGATCCCGGACAGTAATAGTTTACCAAGCAAATCTAGTTTCCTTTTAGTTTTCTATTTGTCATGAGATATTTCTGTGGTAAAAAGGTAAAACATCTTATCTCAATTTTATACAATTCTTTCAATGCTTCAAATTCTTGTTCAACGATTTTTTTTTCGATAATTATTACGATATAATATTCGTAAAAATCATTGAAAAAATAATTTATCATTTTTTTTGGTGTCTGATAATTGTTATTTTTTTGGTCTCAGTCTGAAAATTGTATAAAATTGAGATAAGCTGTTTTACCTTTTTACCACAGATTTAGTTGGTCAATATAAAAGACATTTCTGACAATTTAAAAGTCAATTAAATGTCAATTTTGACATTTTCGTCAATGCCTACTCCATAACTATTAAAAAGCAAACGAGAAGACAAAAGAAATTGTACTGTGTCTTGTCGTCTCAGTTAGGAAATTACGATATCATGTAATTATAGTTACGAAAACAGTAGTGTCTATGGTACAAGGCGGTTTTCACACCAGACGCGAATTGAGAATATGTGGCTATAGGATGCGTTTAGGAGAGTATAGGCTTATACTAATCAAATAAATGATTCGATTTTTTTGTAAAAAAAATTTTCGTGAAACGGTAATCGCGTTGAAAAAAGCAATAAATTCTACAATAATATCAATTAAAAATTATATTACGGGCGGCTAATGGTAATAATTTACTATATATTATCACTAAAATATGCATTAAACATTTCGTTAAACCACAAAATGTCAACTACTTTCTACGAACATAACTGCCATCTACAGTTCAGAAAAGAAACTGTAAACATACATTTTATGTTGTATCAAGCACTACTGCACTGCCTGGCCCTAGATTCTGATCAAGTGACAAATGACAATTTTTTGTGACATTGTTCTAAAAATTCTGCTACAATTTTGTGACAAATACTTGTGAGTACTAAATCGCGATTAGCATGCGGTGACTTTTCTGAAATGTGACAAAAAATAAACTGACAATTTTAATAATATTGTCATTGTTTTTTTATTATCGTGACTTATAAATTTTAATACAAAATATGTGTGAATCTTTATAATTTTAAACACCTCATAATATATATTTTAAAAGTGCAGCTGCTGTAAACTGCTGTAAATGTCATAGATCATTTTATCTGAATCATAAATTTTCAATGACTTCAATTTGTACCAATAAGCAAATGTCACAACAAATTGTCATTTTGTCGGAATCTACCCCCTGGGGGTAGATTCTGATCAAGTGACAAATGACAATTTTTTGTGACTTTATACTAATAATACGACTGCAATAAAATGACAATATTATGTGAGTTCTAAAACGCGATGCTGATCTAGTGATCTTTTCAAAATGTCACATAAATAAATCTGACAATTTTTGTAATATGGTCATTGATTTCGATTTACGTGACTTTGTATAAAACAAAAATTTTAATAAAAATATGTGTGAGTATATGTTGCTATTTTATGAAACTAATTCATTTTATTGTTTTAGTATCAAACTACAAATAATAAGCATATATATTTATTATATAACTTTTAACATTGCTGGGATTGAGAACGAAAATTGTGATAAACTAGAAAATAATAGTAAAACAGCAACTGCTAGTAATTGCTATAAAATGTCATGTCTCATTTGATCAGCATCACAAATTTTTTGTGACAAAATTTTGTACTAATAAAAATTGTCACGAAAAATTGTCATTTCATCGGAATCTAGGCCCTGGTATTTTAGGTGCATTGGTTAAACAGATGAGTATTTAATGTAAATGGCGCGGATTCTCTTATAGTTAAATGAGTTATTATCATTCTGTATAATATAATGATTTTTACTCTCGATTTTTAAACAAATAGTGCTGCTTTTGGACGCAGGAGTAGAAATAATACGATTAATCCCTAGCAGAGAAACAAAACTTCTTTGCGTAGTAAGACATACAAGAATGATATCGTCGTTAACGATGCAAAAGTGTGTATCTAGCAAATTCGTCAAATTAATGTAAATTCTAAGAAAGCAACTATTTCAACTGGAACGGGAGAGACCAAAACAATGTTTATTTCGCGAATATCACTGAATCCTATGGATTGTGTGTTCATTTTCAGGCTGCTCCCTAGTATTACTGGATTCTCCATGTCTATTAACAACTTGTAAAGCCAATCTTTACATTGCCGTGGTTTTAATTTGAAATCTTCCAGATTTACAAATGAACAGCTTTATGTTCGCAAGAGTTGGTTCTCCAAACAACTTGGTTCAAGTATTCGTCAAATATTAAATTTAGTATTCTACGACGTCGTGCTATTTTGACTGTAAATTCTGTGAAAGCATTTGGCAATCACCAAAGATAGCTTATTACATTCGACTAAATAAAACTAATATTCAATCAACCAAGTATCAGCAAGACTATTCATAATGGAAATACCAGTTCATTTGATTTAATACTTAAATTTGACTTGAAAACCATAAACTATTGACAAATTTATTACCGCCAATTTGGTTTTATATTTTCATATAGCTCAAAGTTTTCGTAACGTTGGCCGAGATTTTACTCAACTGCCAACTGTTGGGTGACCTGGAAGCGTCTAATAGTAAGAAACTGACGAACTCTAATAAAACAACTCACTTTTCTGAATTCATAGTAACCCGAAATTAGTCTTCAAAGGTCTACAACCAAATGATTCTCGCAGCAAATTAAAGTTCATGCTCCGTTCTAAGTTATATTTTGATAATAAAATATCAAAATTTCTTAAATGCTAGTTTTGCAATTACTACTTAGCGGAATTGTATGGACTAATGGGCTTAGTTTGCCCTCCTCTAACATAGTAGCGGTCGGTGTATAACGTACCGTACTATAAAGCTTGAGCGATCCAAAAGGGCGAAACAGTAATGAATTAATACTCGAAATCAAAAATATTTTTTTCTTCATCTTAACATACGTAATTTCATCGGAAAGAAGTGCGTGGGAACAGAGGAAATTAAAATTCGAAAAATAAATAACTTCGACTAAATGGCAGAGCTTTTGCCAACTTCCTAATGTTGTTGTGACAGTTTGTTTTATAGCCCGACTCTGAAAAATGAAAACTTCTGTAAATTAACGCAGCAGTTTGATTTATTAGCCACTTCCGAAACATTAACCATTTTAAAGTCACAACGTTAACTTACTTGTCTAGTGCACACGCCAATATCACTAATGTCATGCCAATTGAGCCGGCGAATGCTAAAAGTACCAATCTACAATGAAAATAAGAAAACAATGACTTATCAAATATTACTGATTCATCCATCTTAAAATTGTCTTAACCTAGCCCACGGCTACTTACCCTAGTAGATATGTCCGAAATGATGAAAATGCCATTGTAAAATACCAAAAAATAAAACAGAACACAAAAACAGAACTAATTAAATTACAATTCCCTATAAAAAATCAATAATTTATGACTAATCCATGCTAATTTATCATTGTTTGGACTTTGCAATTTTTCTTGAAATATCGCTCTTTTGTTTCATAGCGAAATCAAAGCACCAGGCCAACTTTTCCATTTCAATTAATTTGAAGGCTTGGCAATTTTATATGATGGATACAACAATATTACAAAACTGTGGTCTAAATTGCATTTAAATTAAAATTAATTAATTTCAACACCAAAACAAACCTTTAATTCCTGCCATTTTTAATTTTTTCTACGTTTTGTGTTGTATTTTCTTGTTGTGACATCTAGTTTGACAGTAGAGAGTAGGATTCTCTATGGTTTGTGGAGATTTACGTTTATATTTGGAGAGTATTGGAAAATATGTACGCAAGCTACCTACAGGGCAGCTTAGTCTTACGCAGGACCATTTGAAATTGCATCATGATTTTCTCAATTAATCAATGTTTGGGTTTACTTAAATAGGATCCATATAGCCTAAGTATTTTGTCTGGCGATATCAATTTGAGGCTTCCTGAAAATAGCAGTTAAACAAAAAACCATTTTTCTTTATTAAAAATTATTTTTTTATTTAAAATAAACTTAATACTGTCTGAAGGACGAATGTAACCGAAAGACCTTCGGTGGACCCTTTCTTTACGTTCGTTGTAAAATAACACATAATGTTGCACTCAAAATTACACAACAAATATTATGTATAAAACTTATCGTCGATTACTTCACACTGTAATGAGTGTTTGTGGAATATTTCCGAACCCCATAAGAAATATGCAGCCTAGCTGGTTGTGATGAATCATTTAGAACAATTTTTGGTAAATTGTTCAAATTTTGTAAATTCACGATTGGTATACCCGTCCCATTTTGTGGCTGGACAAGAATGTGACTTTTGTTTAGTTCTTGTGTTACATCGCAATCTATGTGCAATGACAATAGTGTTTTCAATCTTTCGACTTCATTGTGCAGCAGTTTGTTTTCATCTTTCAGTATCGAATTCTCTTGTTTTAAATCTTCTTGTTTCAATTTTAAACGATTACGGTACCGTTTGGCAGCAGCCCGATTGCTGGCGTTCGCACAATTTTTGTTTTGTTTGACCTTTTCATTCTCAGATTTCGTTAGAGTTTTCTTGACTTTATGTATTTGATGGGTGACTGGCATTGGATGAAGATTTATTATTTCCTTCTTTACTGTTGGAATAACGCTTACAGGTATCAAGGTTTGTGTTGATATGGCAGTGGTGGCTAGAATAGACGGGTTAGATTTTAATATGGAAGCCTTAAGTTTTTGTTTCACGATATCATCCGAATATTGGACGGCGCTGATTGGAATCGCAACTGGTCTAGCTATGTTTTCCGTTGTAAGATTTAAAATTATGTTGTTAGGTTTTGGAAGAATTTTAACCGGTTTTACATGGAGTGGGTACTCTTTTTTAAGTTTCTTTCCACTGATTGGTTCATCTTCTGGCTCTTCCTTTATACTAACAATTGACATATTAGGATCGTGGATTTCCGGAGGTGATATACTTGATTGATCTCCATCTGACTTGTGTCGTTTTTCTTTTAATTTCAACTTTAATGTTGGTCCATTTTTACCAGGATCAGTTGACTTTTGTACGTCATTTTCATTGATTACATTATAATTAGGATAAATATGAGGTGTGTGCAGCATATCATCGTTCGATTTTTTATCAAGCCCTGTGGTCTCATTGGAATTTGGTTCCAGTGGACATGTTTGATCTTCACTAATCGATTTCGTTTTCGATTCAACCGCACGTCGAAAAGTTTGTTCGAACGGATTAGATAATAGTTCCTCAAAAAGACCAACTTCATCACATGTTCGAATAAATCGTGTGGGAGTTGGTGTCTGATCTGCTGTAATAGTAAAATTGAGTGATTTGAAATACAATGATACACATATTCCGTTACACTTGCAATTTAACGTTACAACTTACCCACAAAAACATTTGACTTTGACCCCAAATTTAAATTCATATCGTGTTTTTTGGTGTGTACGTTTAAATGGTCCTCATTTGAAAAACTCATACCGCAACCATTTACTTCACATGCGAAAGGTTTTCGAGCTTCTGGCTCCATATTTGCTTGTAAGATAGTTCCTTGGTACTATTGCCGTATTTATTTGCAATTTTTCTTTCATAAAGAAATGTTTTATAATAAATATTACACTTTGGTTATTACCATAAATCATTGATAAATTTAATTTGTTTTATTTAAATTATTATTATTCTAAACATTGAAAATAGTGGACAAATTTATTATATGACACCAAGAATTGTATAATTTTTTTTTGACAATAGAACTGTCAGATTGTGGGTGCGTTCCGTTATACGTATGCTCGATTGTCGTTTACGCCAGAGTAAAGGTGGATTTACATTTCCGACGATTTTTCAGCGAAGCTGCTTGCCGCAGAGAATTCGGTGAACGCTATATTATAGATGATTTACATATTCGACGAATTTTTTTCACACATACATAAACAATATTTTGCACACAATGTCAAATCGTAGAAAAAATAAAAAAACAAGTGAAAGTTGTATCATTTTAAAAGTGAAAATGTGAAAGTTGTATCATTTTTGCTCTTCGAAAATGATACAACATACCGCCATTCGACTTTTTTCGAATTTCGATTCGAAGTGATGGTACAACATATCGCCCCAGAGCTGGAGCGGAATTATGAAATACGACCGGCAAATTTAAACGGATTTAAAAATATTTTCAAACTTAATAGATTGAAGCTGTGTCCACTAGACGGATAAAAATCTCGCATTTTTCCATCCGAGATTTTTTTTTCAATATGTTTCAACTATTTTCTATGAAAAGAGGCGTGTCTGTTGTATAATTTGCGTGATGTAATTGGTTAAAACGATGGGATAGAAAAATTCGAGATTTTTATCCGTCGTGTGAACAAAGCATGAAAGTATTCAAATTTATCATGATGGATACAGACTGATGTATAAATGCAACTTCTATAATATTTGAAGAGCAATGGCTAATCTCCTACAAGATTTTCGAAATTCATTTTATACCGGTACAACATTTCCGTTTAAAACTGCTCGATTATGAAATTGTTGTCGAATACAATTTTTAGGTTAAACTTTCATTTATTTGTGTTTTCATACAAAATATCTACGCCAACTTTGACCATTTTTCGATTTTTTTTTTGTGTTTGTCCATTGAAATATTTTCTAACGAAACGAAGGAATTGAATACATGAAAACATTCTAAAATAATTATATAGAAGAAACGAAACGAAAACGGACGGAGAAATTGATTCAATTCAATTTGCTTTCGTTTCGTCTTTGCGGTTATACACATACAAGCACACACATTCAAGCACATGTCAAATTGTCAAAATATTTTATATTTTAATTGGATTCAAACGCAGACTATATAGTTTACCAAAAATAAAATGGATTTTCCGAGCAAGTATTCATACACACGAGAAGTAAACTTCAAATAATATAAAATTAGAAACAAATATGAAAATGTCAAAACCGTTTTCACTAATTCGTCTATATAACCATGCCTCCATCGTCTTTCCGTTTCAGTCCGTTTTGTTTTCGTCTTAACAATTCATTTTTCCGGTCGGATTTCATGAGCTTACCCCTGCATACATCCAAATTATTATATATTTCCGGAATTTTTACAATTTTGAAATATAAAAGACTTCAATGCTTTTATGAGGTAAATGAAACGGCGACGAACCTGGTGCGAGAAAAATGAATTTCGAAAATCTTGTAGGAGATTAGCCATTGCTCATAAAACATTATAGAAGTTGCATTTATAGAGCAGTTTGCATCCATCATAGTAAATTTGAATACTTTTAATCTAATAAATTTGAAAATATTTTTAAATCCGTTTAAATTTTTCCGGCCGTATTTCATAATTCCGCCCCGCCCCTGTTTTTCTAGTCAAATATTTTCCGGTCAGACAATTTTTTTTTCTTAAATTTAACTCCACCGTACACAAATCCCTTTTCCGGCCAGACACAATTTTTTTTAAAGCTCAAAGTTGATTTGGGCGCTTTTCGAATATCCCTATTGAGCTCACTCTGGATATTCGGCCTTATTTTGTAACAAACCAATCGTTATATCGATTGAAATGGCTCCAGCTAAGACAGTAACCACTTCGTTTGAGACTGTCCTATACGCTTTAGTTATACCATATATTAAATAGCTTAAAAAGTCCTATATTGATACTACATATTTAATATTTGGTTATACCAAGTATATTTTTCGCCATTTCACCGATGACACCATCTTTAATTTTCTTCCACGATTAGCCGCCAAAGGTTGGTCCCCTTGTAGGTGATGGTGGATATATTTATCTTTTTACATGCGTCGCATGGATGGAAACAACTACTCTATATTTATATTTTTATGTATTATTCTGACTCCATATATTTATTTCTTATTTATAAAAAATTATTATTTATTAATTATATAAACTAATTACACACAAATTATACAATGTAAGTTTTAATATCTTTTTAATGTGCGATACAATGTAACTCCATCTTGTATCGCGTAATATCACCGGGAGAATGTGTTCTTCTTTCTCTCCACCTTCGTTTCATCATTCGATCGACACACCCGATTTCATTTCGGCTTTTCGTTCTTAATTCGAATACAGCAAAATGTTTCCCGATTATCTATCGTGTGAAGTACGTCGTTTAACCATGAACCCAATGAACCCTTGACGCAGAATTCAGATTGCTGGCGGCAGCCACACCCTAATATCCATCCTGTCTATAGCGTTCTTCGCTTTCTCCTGAATGCATGGCCCTGTCGTCCGCGAATGCTACTTCTTAGACATCATCTTGCATACTACTGTTGAAAATTACATGATTGGCCTGTATGCTTTGTTATCATTATGGTCTCTTTCAGTGCCCTTTTTTATGATTGATACTTTGATGTTTTTCCGGCATTTTTGAAAAATTCCTTTATTGAGACAAGCATTTAGGACGCTAGTAATACATACTTTGTTTTATTATTGTCAGAGATCTTTGTATTATCTCGACCTAGATGTTGTGAGGGCCTGAAGCTTTACCTTTTTTTATGGACATGATGGTAATCGTGGCTTCTTCACTGTTAAATTTTTCCACCCGGATTGTTTCGTGCTATTATAAGTTTACCTGTGCTGATTTGTACACGAAGCGCTACTGTTCTGGCCATGTTCCGTAATAAATAGCTCTAAGCTGCTTTGGTTTGATGCTTTGAAATTAATGCTTTTAAAGTATTATGAACTGTAGTACGTTTGATGGTAAGACCGTTTGACCACCACGGCTGATTAGATGTTCTAGCACGTTTTAAGATAAACATCTGTCGCAGCCACTAGTTATTGTTTTGGTGAACCCGCTCTATTCTGCCAGTATCAACATCTTGACATTTTATTCCCAGCAGACTGCAGAACATATCCCAGTTAGCGTGCTTGATTGAGTACCTCGGAATCATTATCACTTATCCCACTTGTGTATGATGAGGAAGCAGTCTCAACAGTGAACATGACGGTTCTGTGATCATTTGTGGCCCAGTTTTCTATTACTGACCAGTTGGTTACTCTTCATAACAGCCCGCCCATTACCTTTTTAATGTCAATATTCGACTCCTCATTATGACATAATTGGTTGTCCAACTTCATCCACAATGAAGAGGCTATACTTCGTGCACTAAATTCTTGAATGATGGATGGTGCCACTATTATGTTAAAATCTCGGCTTTCCATTAAAATAACCCGTGATTATGATTGGATGGTTTTTTAGGTCATTCAAAATATTTTGTTGGTTATTTACATATATATCATTGGATCGTTTGAATATTGGAAGTAGATGCTTACCAGCTAAAATTTAAAGGTTAGTGCTTATAAAGGAGATCAATGTTACGGTGTATTGGACATTGCCTGATCTCGTGCCTGGCCACTGGTGTGTGTGTGGTGTCTCTATCTTCTTTAGACAGATCTTTTGGACAGTCGACGCATTAAGGTCATCGATTGAAACGTCGAGATGCTTACCAAAGCGTTATGTTACCAAACCAACTTCTGACAATTTCTTGTTACTCAGAAAGAGTACCAACATTTGCGATTTCGCAGTTTCGATTGGAAATCATTTTTCACGGATGTCACTGACCTTTTTTAATGCAATATTGCTTTCTGCTGAGATTATTATTTCCCGGAATTTACTCCTTACTTTGCTACTGCTAACAAAAATAGATTTCTTGCCAGCTACCGGTTTTACAGTAACAACGCTTGACGGTTCCCAATGAGGTTATGACGCCCTTTAAGATCGACTAGGTACATTGTGAGGCCAGCGTCACGAACTATTTTGCTAGGCAATCATATCTCTCTCTGTACTGTAGATAGTGCCTCGTTTAATGATTGGCCACCATTGTGTATTACCCCTTCATCGCTATCAGTGCGCATACTCGTTTTTACGCTTTGTTGTTTGGAAATGAAGATCCTGTCCCTATAACTACGTTTCTTCATGCATTGCATTTAGCGGTAAAGTGGAATTTTATTTCACCTTGTAGATGGAACTATTACTTCGTTAGCTTCCCATATATAAATAAAACAAATGAAAAAGCTTTTGCATAATAAAATTAATTATTTATTATTATTATTATTTTTTAATATTTTACTTTCTTTCTTTTGCATTTTTCCTTCTTTCAAATAACATTAACAATAAACTATTATTACTTATAATTATTTGTTTTTATTTTGATATAAAGAAATTAATAGTTTTATTAGATTTTACATAATTTTAATTTTCTAGCTAATTGATTTCATTTAATTTTAGATTATGTGTTTAGTTCTTAAGAGGTTTAAAATAAATAAAATAATATAAATAATATTTTGACATTTGTTTTGATTTGTTTTATTTCAGTTTTTTTTCTAAATTTAAAATCATAAATAAATATATGAGAAAGCAAAATAAACAATATAAATAGTATATGTATATAATTTTGAAAAAGATTTGTTTTTACAATAAAAATAATTTTTAAATGTCATTTAAATGAAATGATTTAGAATTTGTTGATAAATTTGCATAAATATTTAATAATTTCTTAATATTTTTATTTTTTTTTTGACTTGCTTATATATTCTTTGTATATATAGGTATATACATATATGTATATGTTTTGGTTGTGTTTATGAAAAAAAGATAAAGGCCGTGGCAACATATGTGAAAAAGCTTTTTCTGTTTCGTAATTTTCTTAATATCAAAAAAAAATTCTTGTTTGGTTTTAGATCAATGAAAGGTGATTTAGAAAAAAATGATTATTGTTGTTTAGTTTTATTATTACAAAGTATTTTTTTTTGAAGTGAAGAAAAAATTAACAGACTAAAGGTAATTTTTTTTGTTTCGTAAAAAATTGTTGGCAAGCTTTTTTCATTTGTGAGGATTATATGTGCGAAAATATTTTTTTTTGGAAAATTGATTGGTTTGTTAGTTTTTGATTTAGTATTTATTGTGTGGTGTTTCTGTGTATTAAATTGGTGTGTCATTAATTAGGTTTGAGGAGAGTCATATATGGTCTGGGACAACATTTATAATTTTTCTAAATTTAATTATGTAATTTATATTATTAATCCAGTATTTTGTCATGTTTTGCCCAATAATTTTTGTCGATCAAAATAGTGGTGAACCATTTATTTAAAATATGCCAACACTATTTTTTGGAATTTATTGTAGTAAATTAACTAAAGTACAAATTCGGTTAAATTAAATAATAATTTTGATATGTGTGTCTCTCCAAAATTAATTAAAAAATGTTTAAACATTAATAATTATTTGTTTCTAATATAATAAAAAGAATTTTTTAAAACAAAAATTCGTTTTATATTTTTTGTATTAAATAAATAAAATTAGGGTATAATTATATGTAAATTAAATGACGAATTAATTAAAATGATAATATTATAAAATAATTATAAAATTAAAATCATCGAAATTTAATTTTTATTTATTTATTATTCTATTTTAATCGAGCATGCAATAATTTAAAAAAATAACACTCTACTGTCTTTAAGCATTCAAACTAAAATAAAATATAATTTAATAATTAAAACTAAATAAAATTCACTTAATTCCTAATTTTATTTATAATAATTGTTTTTGAGCAAACACAAAGAAATTATAAATTATTGTCTTTTATTTTAATTATATTTAAAAATAAATTAATTTTGTTCAAAATTTATTAGATATTAATTAAGCATTTTTTGATTTCAAAGCGATTTAAAAAAATTAATTTTCTTACAGTAAAACCCGTTATATATTTTTATGAAGATTGTATGGAATGCCGTATTTTGTATAAAGTAATAATTATGGCAGGATTTATGTTTGTATAGAAATATTTAATTCGATTTTTATGATATGAATTAGCAGGATGTACACAAATTGTCAAGAGTCTCTCCATCCCATTTACTATATAATATTATACTTATGCCTAATCTAGCGGATTAAAAATTATTAATGTTTATCACATAAATTGTTTCAAAATATTTTCGAGTTGGTTTTTTGTGTGTGAAATCACAGGAAATTAAATTTTATTTACAAAAGGAGTGGTTAAATAGCTCTAGCTTGATTATCAAGGTTTTACTGTAGTATATACGCTGTTAAAAACATAATTTTCTAAACTTAACTAAACTAAATTAATTTAATCAAATATTTTGTTCTTTTCGTCCTAAGCGTATTTAAAATTTTAATTCTAGTTTATTTTTAAATATATATATCGTTTCCATAGTATAATCCAAATTAATTTAATTATTTTGAAAACATGCGTCGTTAATTCAAGTTTGTTTTTAAATTCTAATCTAAATTGGTTTTAATATAAGTAAAAATAAAAATACATGCAGTAAAATTATTAGTTGGGGTTTAAAAAAAAATAAAAATATAAATTTTACTTTTACTTTCAAATTTTATGTTTAAGGTTTAAAAAATTAAAATTCTAATTAAATAAAAAATTAATAATGTTTCTCCGCTTAATTCTCATGCATTTTATTTATAGTTTTTTAGTTAAAATATTAAAAAAAATAAATTCTTAATTAAAAATATTAAATTAAAATTAATGGACGTAAAATTTTTGTATTTTATTTATTCGTTTTTTTTGCATGATGTTAATAATTAAAAATTATTTAAAGAATAAAAAATTATATATGTACATACAGATAATAAAATTATATATATTATATATACAAATTAGGAAAATTGGGGAAAAATGTAGTGTTTTTCTTCTGTTTCGGGTTCAATGACAATGTTTTATCAGCACTCGAAATTTTTATATTTATTTACATACTTTTAAAACATTATCTAAATTTTTGGATTAGTAATTTAGTAAAAATAAAAAATGATAATAAAATATTTATTTTTATTTAATATAAATTTAAAATTAAATAAATACATTATTAGAATTAAAATAATAACGGAATAGTAATGTAAATATAAATGTTAATAGTGTTATTGTATTGAAATTGTTTGTTAAATTATTAGAACCTTTGTTGCACATATCTTCCTCACAAAAACACATATGACCATTGCCTGAACTTTCCATCATACACACATGATCGACCATAAATAAATTTATTTGTAATTGGGATGTACACATTCGTCGAACGACTTCGTACGCTGTAATAAAAATTTGTTGGTCATTACTAAAGAATATTGTTATTCAAAATATGGCTTACGTGTTCTCGAATGCCGAACCATTTTGACACAACAACCATTGCACGTCATTAATGGCGGTTGATCTCTAGGTAACGCTGTATAATTAAATGGATCCTTGCATCTTGCATCTGTCCACGAATCACACTCATAGCAGTATATTGATCGCGCTATATCATTGGGTGGTAATAAAAGAAAAGAGAAAGTTTATGTTAAAGAATTTTATTTACAATTTTGTTATGTTTTGTTATTTTTTTTAGTGAAGCAAACGTAGATAGTTAAATATGTAGTAAAAAATAATTAAAAAATAATTATAAAAAAAATTCTTGATTTTTTACTTTGCAAACGAGTAAACAAACATCAGAAATACTTTGGATATCCTTTAGCTGTTTGTTTAAGAAGGAGAAGCTGTTAAAACAATTGTTCACTAGGCTTCATCGTAAATAGATTAAAAAAACGGTTTAAGAAAGACCACAGCTAAATATTATAACCAAATATGGTAGCTAAGTATAGGAATTTCCAACTGTTAGTTTTGTCACTAAATTGCATACCTGAATAATATTTTTTACCCAGATTTAACAGCGCTGCAGCTCATATTGTTTCGTTAATCATTTCAAGCACCAAATTACCTTAATTAATTTATTATATTTAAAAGCAAAAGTTTAGATGAGTGGAATGTGTTTTTATTTAGTGAGAGCTTTTATAATTTATGCATGATTTGCTAATTTGTATTTTTGTTGTTATGTAGAGCATTTAAGAGCTAACATGCGTCATGCAAATGAGAAATTTTATTTTGTTAAAAGTATAAAACTACATAGTATACGAGTATGTAGTATATATTCTAATTTTTTAAATTGGTTTTTCAAATTTATGAGTTTAAGTTATACATTTTGGTCATGTTATTTTCTTAAATTTTGCGCGAAATGTCTCGGAACCGATCTTGAGAAATACACGTCGAATCAAAGAACAAAAAAATACTTCTGTAATATTATCAAAAAAAAAATTCAATGGTATCATACTTCGACCCCACCCACGCCACCTGGGGTTGGGGCGGACTGTAGGTAGCTCTGAAATCTTAAAGAGAAACCTCAATTTTTTATTACACATTCACATTCTACACTAAAAACTACGTATGTTTTGTTTGATTTTTTTTAGTCTTGATACTAAAATTAGGATGTTGTCGTTTATCTTGTGAAATACATATTAATCGCAAAAATGAAAATTGATTTACACTACCATATTTTATTTATAAAATGCAAATTGTAATCTCAACAAAAAATACTTGTTTAATATTTTCGAAAAAGCTCTATTGTAAATGTCACACTCAACCCCATCTCCGCCTCGGCGGTAGGGGCGAGACAACTTATAATTTTAAAGGGAGACTCATTTTTTCCAAATTCATTACTTATTGCATTTAACGAAGCCCAGGAACAATGACGGAGCAGGAGGTGTGGTCGAGTGTGTTATCATTGGATAGCTTTGCTTAGTAGCAAAAGTAAAGCGTTTTCCCTAATTACTACATTACTATTCCACCAGTAGTAATTAATTAATAAAATAAACATTAACTCTATTTACTATACCAAGAAAGAGCCGTACGGCTCTAAGCAGCATGACACGATTTAGTAAAAATAACAAGGTAGGAGACTCATATGCGATTCACTCAAGAAATAGTACGAGAAAATTCTAGTACACAACGACCGAGAATATTTTGAAACTGAGGAGTATTTGACATACAGCTTACAATAATAGAAATTTCTCGTTTTATGGCAACTGTAAGCAGCGGACAGCTTTATGCAGTCTCTTGAGCAACGCCATCCATTGCAATAAAGATCTATCAACCGAGGATAAAATGTTCTATCTGCTCTCTCATGTTAGAGTTAGATCAACAGTTAGTTACGACAATATCACCACACATATATTGTTATGTGGCCGACCTTATCAGTGCTCATTGTAATGGTGAGCACGAACTTACTACCTGCCCGCCCTATCAGTCCAATTGTATGCAAGAAATGTCTAGAGAAACACCTCGGAGTAAATTTTTACCGCAAAAAATGTCTAGGAGTGACAGTACAGTAGTTTGTCTAACGACTGAACGAAGAAAGACTGAAATATATTGTGTGTTAAAAGTTAAAACTTTAGATAAAACGGATTGGCTTTATTGCAAGAACTTTCGATAAAAAAAATACAGCCCAGCAAGTAGAGCCTTCCCGTTATCCTGCTAAAGAAATTATATCATATGCGAGGCTGCATGTAAATGGGTTGTAGTAGAATTTTACCATATTTATCAAAAGTACATTCAAATGTATTCGGACGAAGTTGAACATAATATGATAGTAAAGGCCTTTAAGAGGCTACCAAAGGCTTTAAGAGGCTCGTTACTTGTCGTAGCCTTCAATTACATATACTTGTTCACTAGCGCGATATAAAAATTTAATACCTTTGTCATAAGCGTAAATACATGTTCCAGGTCCTCATTTTAGGTCTGACGCTTTTTTCGTATCTACCAATAACGTGGTCAAAAATTGAATAATCCTGCCTACCTGCTAAAAGAGTGATTGTTGAAATGTTCGCCCAATGACACACTCAACTTAGCTATTTTATAAGAAGCCAAAAAGAACCGAAGTCTGTTTTGTATTCTGTAATAAGGGATGGTTCAAAAAGTAGAATTAGGCTAACCTAAGTTGGATTTTCAGTTTGTAATAAAATACTGCCCAGCACAACTACTGGATGCTTTGAGGTCTTCCTGTATGTTATGTAAATTTATCAGAATGATAAAAAGACGATAGGAAATACGGCCTGCACTTATATGCATTGAATTGTGAAAAGATCTTGGGAATTCTATAGAACACGATTGTTTAAATCACATTTTCAATCCGAATATTTAATCATGATTTAAAAACCAATACAGAGAATAGATATTTACGACTCTCAAACGCAGGTCCTGGGGCTTAGAATACCTCCGATTCCGGTTTCAGGCTGAGTGATCAGTTGCTCGTTTGAAACAACTTCTCCGGGTTTGGGTCGTCACAGAAATCAGGATGTATGTTAAACTGCTTTTTGGTTAATCATAGCTAGCCTAAATACCTGCCGACATGTTAACCGTTACCGTTCTGACCCATCACCAACTTCCGCACCTCCTGGTTTCTCTCCAAAACTTCGGGATATTGCAGCTTCATGAGTTGTGAATTTTAGATTAATTTTTTACACTTTTTTTTATAAGAACTAAATTATTTTCTTTCCAGTTAAACAAATCAAAACAATGTAGAATAAAAGAAAGTTTGATGTGCAAAATTCATAAACAGATGGACATTCTTAAACATAACTGATTTATTTAAATTGAAATTTGAAAGTACTCATGAACCTGGCAGCATCAAGTGAATTTTGTAAAAAAAGTTGAGTCTTATTGGTTACTACTTGATCAAAATTGGTCAGTTGTTTCCAAGAATTGGTTAGCGACAGAAATTTTTGAAATAGTTTTAAAAATTTTCAAGGTAGGTCTACAAATATTTGCACGGGTTTCATAAAATATCACACAGATGGTTTTTGTTATACATATGTGTATAGAGATGCGCCTGCAACACAAATACAAGCGTTTACTCGATTATATTGAAATGCAAATTTTGCCTAGCAACAGATACCTGTAATTATGTCAGCTAGGACGAATAAAATATTTGTCATGCTTAAAGAACTGCTCAAAAACAATTATATATGTCGTTGCAAGTGCGTAGTAAGTTTTTTTTAGAAAAACTAGAATTTTTATTGCAGATAGTTTAAATTTTTCACAATAAGAAGAAAATTTGAGGCAGAAGCGAGAACAGTCGTCTAAAACATTTACTTTTATTTAATTTAAGCTAAGTTGTAGTGCACAGAGTGAATTTTGATTTTCTGGTTGGTTTTTAGAGCGAGTTCCATGCGAATGTCTTTCATTCTTCTGCTTTTAAATCGACAGCCAGTAATACATTGTTGTTTATTATGATAAAACAAACAGAATAAAAATTTATCTGTAACTATACCAGCCATATGGTGATCATTCAGTAAGTATTAAAAGCCAGTTATTAAAATTGTTAAGATCCTATATGTCTAAATCAACATTTAAAGGTTGAATGCTGGGTTCAATTTGATTTCCAATAACAACTTTCTGATCGAACCCTTTAGTTTAATCGCTATCAAAATTACATCTATTGCGATGTAGTTCATTAGCAGGCTAATTTCAAAAATATTCACAGTTATGTATTTTCTATTCGTAAAATTTTAAATTTTGATTGCCTTTAATTTTGAAAATATGAATTAGCTCATCCCCCAATGAAAAAATGATTCTCTTGTTGTATAACTATAATTAAACTGAATCTCGTGACAACTTGTTTCGCTCGATTGACCTTTTCTAGTTCTTTCAAACCGTCTACAAATAACTATACCTGCATTTACATTTATAAAAAAATTGTTTTAAAATCTATATAAAATTGCATCGCTATGTGTTATGGTTCTTGGTCCCTGGAGCAATATTTGAAGAGTGAAGAAACCGAGTAGATAGTAAATTTGAAAAGATTTCAGTACATTTGCTACTTTAGCTCGTAAAAATGAGCATATTTCTGTGAATGTTTGGGATTTCAAAACTACCTATTTGAATTAAATCAATATTCGATATACATCACAGAACTGATCCACTTGTGATTTTAAAAGCAGCTTTTCTTGTTATTTGATAATTTTGCCACACGACAGGAAAATGTTAAGGTTATTATAAACTTTTTGCAAACAGCGTAAATCTTCAAATTAATTGTTATAAAATGACAAAAACAAACAATTTTTCTATTTTTCATTTAAGATTGAATCGTTTCCTTGATTTTCTAATTCATATACATAAACATATAAAGATTTCTCCTAGTCATCTTCAACAAATTATTTTCAATTGTATTTTTCTTATTTGTATTTCTTTTATCTCTTAATTTAGTTTTGCATTGCTTTATAGTCCTATGATCAAAAGAAAAGAAAACTATCGTTCATTAAAAAATAAGCAATCGTTTGGTTCTTATGTCTAAGCAACATCATTAATCAAGTAAATCGATCTTAGGATTACGTGCATTTCTGTAAGTCGCTAGAAATGGATACGAAATTGTTAAGATGATGGATATAAATCCCTCATATAGACAAACTTATTTATATTTTGTAATGTTGTTATAATATCAAATTGTATCTAAGGCCATTTTATAAAAGAATGCAAGTATAGGCCATTCGTAACTATACACAAATCAATAAGCTGAAACTTCATGTGTAACGGACTTCAGGTCTAGACAGTATGGCTCTTTAAAATCTGATATAAGCATAAATACTAAGTATAATTTTAGCTCTGCAACATGCAATATTAAATGTAATTGTGTTAGTGTTGGCCTATATTTTCTACAAGTACTGTGATATATTTGAGCTCTACGTTCTGTATGTGATTTGAACTTTATTTATATTTCACACGATAATTATTTTCACACGTTCATAAATTGATTGATTTGATATTACATATTTATATATTCTTCGTAGGAAATGAGGGATGAAAATTCTAAATATATTCATCGAAGATATATGTCACATAATGTCTTTGTGTCGTGAAATTTAGTACGGTTGGAGTGTTTTTTATCTTTTTAAATTTGATACGCAATCATTTATGTTCTTGTGGATATATCTGTGTTTTATGTTCCTTATATTAAGGTTTATAATTTAGCGGCGGACGATCTGCAAAGTATGCCTTTATTTATTTACGTAAACATGGCATATAGTTTGTGCTAGGTTCATGAATATTTTTTCAGTTATGGATAGCCGTCTAAATTAAAACCAATGATTTGCATACAAATAGTTTACATAAACATAAATTAACTAATAAAATTACAATTCAACTATGTAAATCAACTCATTAGAGAATAAAACTGTCGGTCGATATTTAATATAAAATTTATAAACTAAAACTATGACACATTTTAACTTAATAGAGTTAATTCATGCTACTATAAATAACACGAAAATTTTATTGGTCTAAACTTATATTGACCAAACTATGTCTACCTTTAACGTATCTATTTTGTACTGTATCGTATACAGTGAAAATTTATTATCATGCACAGTAAGGTAAAAATAAAAAAAAATATTTTCCATGCAAATTTTCTTACGCCATTTCTGTTTTTCATTTTTGATCATTAATTTATTTGTTTTAATATACATATATAAGCATTTTTTATTAATATTTTATCAAAAAAAAAAAAAATTTATTAATATTATTATTTAATCTTACTTTGGCATTCAGCTGAAATTTGAGGTATCCAAAAACAAACCAGACCAAAAAACACTGCAAAATATATTTAAAAAAAATGTCGGTTAGTTGATGATTAGTAATTTGTTATTTGTATAATATAATTTTATTAAAACCTAGAAAACACCAAACATAAAATTTAATAAAAGTTTAGGATATAATACAAAATAAATATTTTAAAATTAAATTTTAGTTTTTACATAACAAAATATTAATTATTTAGTTTATGCTTTCTTATGATAATTACAAACAAGCCACAACGAACAGTAAAAACAATAATTTATTATTTATCTCAAGTTCCTCAAATTGCATGATACCAATCTGTTATTGTCTTGAATCTTACAAATATTCAACTGGTGAATAAAAGAATTTAAGCTGTATTGCTTTCGTAATCAAAGATTTAGACGTAGACCATCCAATAGTACTTATATTAATTTTATTCCTGAAAACAAACAAGTGTCTCTGACGCCGTTATTTCAATCTTAACTAAGAAAGAACCTTGCAAGATGGTTTAGCCTGCAATCTATGATATTTTAAAAGTTAATTTATAGCTCAGTCGCTCTACAGGATATTGTTAAAATTAATAATGGCCGTTTTAAAATGGCTACTTATTGCATAATTATTATTAGCCGCCATCTTTCTTAGAGTCTCCATTAGGCAAATTTGCTAATAAAGTATGTTAATTCAACCATTTTGTAATTTGTTTGTGTGTATGATATACAAAGTTTGACATTATCAGCAAACTTTTTATTTCGACAAAAATTCTCTTCTTCCTTTTCACGAAATGTCTTTCGGAACTAGACTATGAAAGTTCTCCTTTGTCAAGTTTAGCTTTCATTTTAAGTGAATATGCTAGAAAAATATATTAGAAATCATATAATAGATTTACTAAAATTATCTATTATGTATGTACTAGATAATTTAAAGACTTTTACGTTCGTTACTGCCATCTACAGTTCAAAAAAGAAACTGTAGACATAAATTTAATGACGTATTGAGCAATACTGCCTGGTACTCTAGGGCTAGGTGCATTGCTGGTACTCTAGGTGAGTTGGTTATATTAAAACTACATAACCAACTATTATTTGTTGTTGTGATTAGTGACGTGGTGTTTAACGTCAATTATTGTTTCTGTGGTGAAAATTCCCGATAAACGAGTTTCTTTCGCTTTTGTATCTTTATATAAAGTAACATTTTAAGTTTGGCCTGACAACAACTGTACAGATCATCCAACTCGATCAAATCTATCTGTCATAAAGGAAATATTAAATTAAATTAAAATAATGGAAGATGATATGACAGTTGCATTATTTGCAAATGTTATTATAAACTACAAAATGTTATTATAAACTACGAGACTTTTTGTTTGTAACCTGGCGGCGAATAGCGTAATGTCACCTTAAAAAGTTTAGTTCATAATTTAGCAGAAAAAATTGACTGAGGCACACAGCATTATTTTCAGTGAAATGTCAAATAATAAGAATCGTTTTGTTTCGTACGGAAAAAATGCCTTAGAAGGTTGGTGGTTGGTTGCATGATGAAAACAATTTAAACAGTTTTAATGGAGACTACTTATTCAAACATGGAACCCCTCGAGCTTACTTACTTGGATAAATAAGTCTCCACACATAAGTGTTTCTTTCTAAAAAGGCCTTAGTCTTTGGAAAATGGTGGTGCCTCTAACATTTGATTAAGCCTTAGATATTTTGACATGAATCAACTCTTTAGTTGTTGTTAAATTCTATAAAACATTATAGAATTTACACACACACACAATATTTAGATACGGAAATGGCGATTGCTTATATTTACTCCTACAATGCCTCATTTTTCAAATTATTTAAGCTTGAATAGAACAACGTCATTGTTAAACCGATCATGTGGATATATTCGGTGTGAAGAATGGACTTTGAATTCTTAATTTAATTTTGGCGAACGAGATTTTCCAACTAGATGCAGTTGATTTTATAAAACTTTTTGGTTTGAAGTTTTAGAATAAGGCCATCCTAAATAGACCTAGGTCATTATTTTACTGACCTTGAACAATTAAAATGTATGGGTAATTTGGAACTTTTGAAACGAATTTTGATTAAAGTTTTGGAATATGAGACCATCCTTGGAATGGAACTAGGTAATTTATTATACGATCATAAAATAATTCGGTATTTATTATCGGAAGTTCGAAAACATCGGAAATTGAATTGCCATTTAATAGAAAAATGGGCATAAAATGTGCTAAATATTATTTTAAAATTGTTATATAGCTTCTTCATGGATTAAGCTTTTTATAATCGTATTTCTCGGAAATTTTTAATTTGTGTTATTTTTGATACTTCGTTCCTAAATAATGATTAATTTTGATAAGTTGTATTTATTATTATGTATTTCTGCGAGAAAAGAATAAAATTGAAACCTTTCCATTTCGAGAAAAAAATATTATTGAAGAAAATTTTGTTGCTATCTAACAGTATTGTGTACCTAGGGCAGGCAACTATAGTAACTCAGGAGAATAGGATAACTCAAAGAGATAGTCCGACAAAGGGAGTTGGTTTACAAATTAAAACTTGACATAAAACTTAAAATATCCAATCAGGTTTCTGCATTCTTCAATGCGAAATAATAAGTTCGTAAATTTTTAAAAAATTTAATAATTTTCAAAAAATACGTACACTTTAAATTTTAATACCTTCCGACTGAGTACGAGACAAAACATTTATGAAACCGTCACAATTTCATGAAGACGTCGAGTTCCTTCTTTCAGTTACGTATTGTTGTGGGTAATTAGAGTTTCGCGAGACTGCATGAAATACTCGACCAAAACGTACATGACGCAAGATCTCATGAACTAGGTAATTTTACTCGTAATTTATGAACTGTTTCCGTAAAACTCTCCACATATTAAAGTATGTTTTCATCGACGGGAACTGTAGAGGGCGTCTAAAAATGCGGCCTTTATATTTTTTTCTCAAATAAAATCTAAAATCTGTTTATATAATACGAATCTTTTTTTATTTAAGATATTACGTTATTAGGTCCAGATTTAGTAATTAATGAGCTTGAAATTGTTTAGCTTATCATAGTAATTTTTTTAAACTTCAATATAAGGTCTGTCTGCTTTAGCACTACACTACACTTTTTTACACTTATTCTGTATGCTTGGCCAGTTTAACAGTCCAAAACTACCCATTTTGTCCACATTGTATATATGTTTTGCAATTTAATACTACACATTTCAACACTAAAAAGTCCCAAGTTTTTCTCTGTGGCGAGTGGTGTAACCATTTTCAAATGTCAGTTAAATTTATACCTCTATTATGGTTTTCGCCTCGCCGAACGATTCACAGTGAATCATAAATCCGTGGGAGTCCTGTTTTCGTATTATAGTTTTCGCCTTTATTTTGGCGAGTGCACATCTAATAACACTGGCCGAATAATAATTTTTATAACAATTTTTTTTGACATTTGTGGTTTTTTGTCAATAATTGTGTTGTTGTAATCATTCTATTATTCAGATTTTGTGTTTATAAATTACGGATTTTTTTTCAAATCAGTTTAAACACATGTTGTCTAGTCGCTAGTGTCGATCTACCTTTTTCTGATAAATCAGATGAAAATATTAACATGGCGCGGGTGCGAAAATCGTTAAGGGACCAATGTAATCCATATACTCTCCCTGATACCAAGTATATATATTATATTAAATAAAGAGATATATGTTCTAAATTACTTCCATTGTCTGATTTTGTCTGTGAAATAAAAACAGAAAACCAATTTTATAAGATTCGCCTACAAAAAGATGGCGAATCATTTTGGCAGTTCAGCTCGTTTAGGGGAAAATCGTAATACCAAAAATGTGAGTTGGATTCGCCGGACGAGTGTTGTTTGACGAGTTGCATTTGCCGGGAATGTAAAATGCGAAAACCATAATAGGGGTATTAAATTCGTAACCAAACAAATAAAATTAAGCTCAGAACGTTGAATTTATTTAATTCAACACACTTTATTTGTTCAATACAACGCACATTTTCAGTTTTTAAATAGGTTTCAGGAGAATTAAAATAGAACACGTATCTATCTACACCGCAAACGATTGTAGCTGATTGTTGTTTAGAAATGTGCAATGGCAGCTTTTTGTTGTAAAAATGACCACTGCAAAATGTAAACCATTGATTTTCATAAAGCTAATGACCCTGTTTACAGGAGTAGTGTTTGGGCGCCCAACGTCCTCGTTCTTAGGGCGAGAGGATTACAAAAAAATTGTTGAGCCTTCCCTGCTAGTAAGTATTTTGAACGAATATTTGAATTTTTCCAAAATTTGACGACTGAAACACGATTGTGGAGCAACCCAATTATTTTTTTTTATGAAGTTAACTGTGATGAACAGCTCCGCTCGGTTCATATAAAATATTTCAAATGTTTAAATATTCTTTTAGTAAACCCACGTTACTGTAGAAGAACTATTTTGGTAATATTTAAGCCCATTATATTGCTCTAATAATCGGAGTGAAGTTTATGCCAAAATAACAAAATATGCACCGTGGCCTATAAGTACTTAATATTGAAAAAACACTCATCGAAAAATTGAACTATCATAATAATATTTTAAAATTTACACTATTTAGTAGAAAACATTTAATTTTTGGTGAATGTTTATGAGTGAATTTTGTAAAATGAAATTTTTTAAAACAAAACACTACGAACAGATGATGGAACTGGTTTTGAACTAGTATTTGATGTAATAAAAACAATCTCATTTATCCACATCCTCGAAAATCTCCGAGATTTTTGTTATTCGAGAGGGAATATACTACACTATTACACTATTACTTAAGTTCAATTATTGAGTGTTTTTTCAATTCTAATTTCTTATAGACCACAATGTATACATATTTTGTCATATTGGCATAAACCTCACTACGATGCCCTAATATATATTTTAACGGCCTATTTTTAACGAAGATCTGTTATTTTTATTTTTTCATTGCTACACATTTTAATATGTACTTGCACTTTCTGTTAATTTGTGTAGCTATACACTTTTCGTTAAAAAGTTCACCTCGCTCATTTATGATGGTTTGTGCGCAACGTACTCGATTTACAAAAAGCGGAAAATTAAATGTTGCGTTATTTTGAACCACCCTTTAGTATTAAACAGCACAATACTTTAAAGTGTATTGGAATCTGGAGTGAGATTAACACCTTTGAATAATGAGAATTAGTAAAAGTAAGAAATGTTAACCTTAAACTACCAACACATAATACAAAATTCTGATTTACCTGGTACAATAGGCCACATTATGTTCATATATAGGACACTTATAGTTTAACTAAGAATTTTGATCACAAACAAGTGCACACAAATAATGTGTGGTCTATTATTGCACAGCATTAAGATAACTATAAATGAACTTTAGTAACTTTGTTTATTTCTTGAGTTAAAAATAAGATTAATTATTTATATACAGTAATGATCTGCTTCAAATCTTTAGAATAAAACTCAGCATAACTATAAAATTATATGCAATATGCAACTGTAACCGAATACGGTATGTACATTTGTGGAAGTGTAATGATAAGGATACATTGGCCGGAAAAGAGTATTTGATATGCAAAATAGTCTCGAATACAGTAACCGTCGTTACTTAATATTTCATTATTAATTAACTCTGTATATATAATCATCAGGGTTAAAAATAGTTCATGATATTATTATGATATAAATTGATATTGATCGAGTATATAAAATCGGAACTCAATATATGTATATGCGTATAACCCAAATATTTCAAAAATTTTAGCATCAAATTTCCGGAAAAATAGTAAAATACAAATAAGCTGATATATATAATAAATATAATTACTTTATGCTACATAGTATTAAAGCAAATTAATTGCCGTACGATGGAACCATATGTTTTCGCAAATCGTCGATCGTAATTTGATTAATAAGAAAAAAAAAATCTATTTTCAGGACAACAACAAAATTACAAAATTCAAATGAAAGAAAACCACTTTGATTTTTAAATTTAAATAAAAATATATTTTATCAATATGCGAGTAAAGTTACGTAACAATGACATCACATAATTTCTAATTTGTAATTGTTTGTTTTACATATTTTGTACATAGCTCTGAATAATAAGAAATTACTAAAAATTGATGACCTCCGGGCCAAAAATATTATTAATAACTTTGGGTAGCATTAAATCAAATTTTGAATTTTTTCTTCGAATAAAATATATTCGACCTACAATAATAATAATTATTATTATTTAAATGTATAAAGCAGAAGAAGAAGAACCACAAAGGAAAAATATTATGTGAGATTTCCAAATTTTCCAGATTTGTAAAGCTAAACAAATAATAATAAAGTTATTAATTTTTTTCTTCTCTAATTAAATAAATACCAATTTTATGTTTTTGTTTTAGAAGAAACCAAATCAACCAGAAAAAATAACAAAAAGTCTAAATCAAAAAAAAAAAAAATATGGAGAAAAACTTAGAGGAAAAACTTAGAAAAGATTAGAGGAGTTTTTAGTTGAATGTTTTTCCTTGGTTAATAGGCTAAAGGCATATTGTTGTAGGCCTTTTTATCGGTTGAGAAATACAGAAAAACGATTAATTCCTAAAATCATTATTCACAAAATTATTTTTTTAATTTTAATAAGAAAGCCGGTCCGGGTATATGTTGCCAACACCAATAATAGTGATGATATAATGGGTTTTCCAATCCATCGTTAGATTTCTTAAACAAACATGAAATAATTGCACCCAAGGAGTATAAGGTTTCTGTACAAAATCTAGTACACCCGCATTTCTAAATTTGATCAACCAGTGCGATTTGCGTAAGACATGAGTGGCAATAGGTTTTTAGATATCATAGTAGAGCCCTGTTATACAGTCCATCATAATATTATGTTATATAAATTTAACAAATTTGCATTTAACCGAAATACAAATAAAATTGTTTGAAATTTACATTAATGCCCCTATTATAGTACTCACCACATCTCAACTCACCGAGAAATACGTCATAATGATGACTTGAACTCACCATTTTGAAATATTTGATATTAGACTTGTTGTGGTGAGGTGATTCTACCTACATACTGATGAGTTGATAGTAATTTTTTGACAAATAATCTCAAGATGAACCGACCAAATGTCACGTGTTTGGCTTCAGGATGCAAAGTGAAATTTCTTCTACAGATTACCTGTGATGAAATGTAACACATCTATAACCTACTGTCGATGTGCTAAACCCATGGGCCGAACGTTCTTCCATGCCAATATAGGCTGGCATGGAGCTTGCAACGTGCAGATGGTCTTAAATCGGTTGGCTGAGTAGGCGTAAAGTAAGGACGTCAAAAACATAACCGCGAAAGAGCAGGGTGAGGCGGATTGTAAATAAATAAATTAAAAAACAAATCAAAATGGATGGCAGAAAAACGTAAGATTTTTTCCATAATAATTTTTATATAGGATTTCATTTTATAAATAATTGCATAACTAAAAATATTTCTACAAAATAAGAACTTCTAGGTTTGGTTACATTTTCATGATAGATAGATACCCTTTTAAGAACTCTAATTAGGGAGCTCAAGCTTGCTGTATGATTCAATTGTATTAAAAAAATAAGAGTTTGTTGGTTCTGGTTTTGAAAAGTATCAGACATGTGGTTCCAAAACAGCATGCGAATATAAAATGCTTTTAATCACTTCAGATTAGTATATTTGAATCGTATAAGGAGCGGAAGTGGCAAGTTCACAAGTTCAAAATCTAAGTACTAGAAATTCTGCAAAAGCGAGCTTTAAAGTTTAGTATAATTGTTCCAACACGCATGGTTACACAATTTCCATTTGATGACATTTGTTATGTGCAAAACCACTGAGAGAAAAGATTGAAATAATAATCAAGCGAACTAGAGAGGAGGAATGTTGAAACATGTTGCATCAAAAATTGACACTGAAGACCGAGAAACAAACCATAGAGACGATAGTTGCTTTTCATGCGACCAAAACCAAAGAGAAAAAAAAATTGAGTCTCGAGCGGCATCGACACTATATGTGGTATTTCAAGCTGTATATTTCAGAATAATTGGCAAACTTCTATGTATAGAGCTAGAAATAATTTTGTACATAATGTCAGTTTTCGAAATCATGGTTTTTCAATCTTGGTTTCCAAAACGTTAATATACGACGAATGAAGCATTTTTTTTAATTTATCTCCAATTTAGGAGAATAGAGCGGCAACAAGGCCAAACCATCTAACTTTATTGTATATTATTGCGTTGATTTCCACCCATGACTTGGCGGGCATGGCGAGTAGGTCCGCTTCTGCTAATATCGTTCGTTTCTATATTACAGTTCCGATTTTCTTTTTTCTTCGTAGGTTTGACTCCAGGGGGTCGTTTTTGTTCAAAATTCGACAAGTTGACGAAATAACCGCAAGTATATAGTAGTGGTATGTGTGTTTGTGTTAGTGTGAATGTGAATGTGCGTTATTTAATTTTTTTGGATATGACATTTCTAGATATCATTTCCATTTATAATTTAAAAAGTGTAAATGAAATGCAAATATGCTTTAAATAAAATTAAATTTATTTAATTATTTGTATTTAAATTTAGTTTTAAAATAATTTCTAATTTGTGTTTCTGCGAAAACAAAACATTCATTTGACATCGCATTGAAAAAAAATAAAGTATGTGTAGTTAAATTTTTTTTTGTCTTAACACATTGACGCACGCTTTCTAAATGTGTGTGAACACTCAGGAACACATTTGATAACTTTTATAATTGCAATGGTATTTCGTCACGGAAAGGAACGTATTGTGAGAAATGAAAAATATATCGAGTTATTCCTTAAAAAACAAAACATGTTTGCGCGAACGTGTTAAAAAACGAAAAAGTTGTGTGACTGCTATATCGGTCATTTGTGCAAACGTGTTAACTCGCCACTCAAATACTTGCCGAGATGTCAAAAAAGCGAGACGGCGAAAGGACATAAGCACCAAAAGATGAAACCAATTTGTACCGATTCATAATTTTTGATGCTTACATACGCAGAAAACAAACAAACTTACTATTTTAATATAAAATTGTATACTATACTCCTTATACGTATACGAAAACGTCATCTTTTTTCTGTCGAATTTTAAAAAAAATCGACCCCCAGAGATCTTTTTGTTACGTCATTCGATGACTTCACAGCGTGAGACCAATCCATCTCCACTTGCCCTTTCTTATTTTGCTCCTTATAACTATTTGATTCGATTGTCTAAGGAACGTTTGTTATTTTGTTGGTCCAGAAGCACCTCAGTATTCTATTAAGACATTTATTTACAAACACGTGTAGCTTGTTATTGATCGTATGTGTATACTTCAAAGTTTCGCAACCGTACAGCAACACTGATTTCACACACCAATTAAAGATTATCTGCTTGGTATTGAGGGATAGGATAGATGTGTTCCAAACTTGATGTACCACGTTGAATGTTGTTCCGGCTTTACTGATTCGCTTATTTACGTTTTTATCTGTTCCATCCGTATTCGCTAGTGTACAGCCAAGGTATTCAAATTAATCCATCTTTTCTACTTATTTTTTGGTTTACATATATCGGTGTGGATATTGGTGAGTTTAGTAGCCTCGTCATCTTAGATTACCTGTTATCTGTTTGGGACCAACCTCTTTAGCTAGATGTGATAGCTTCTGTACTTTCTGTACCATTTCGGCGTGTTTGTATAGCAGGCATATTTCAAGTCATTGAGTTTCTCCGTCAATCCCCACTGGATGCCACTGGCGGACGCATCATCTAATGCTATCTCATGACACTAACTATTACTACTAAAGAGGGAATGAAATGAAATAAAATTTATAAAATCCAGATTGGCTTATTAACTAGAAATAAAAATTAGCATTTCCTCGCAACGGTTATTTTAGAACAAATTTAGGTGACCGCATGGGAACAGCATTAAATTAATTGTAGAATAGAAGGAAACCAGATGATCTCCCCCACTGCATGCCAGCATACCTCATATAGCAGCAAAATGGCTCTTCCAGCAGTCCTGGGACCTAGCTATCGGGTTGGGGATGTGAGAATTATTGTGGTCGTGTTTTAAACGTTAAGTAGATATTTAGAAATTATAGTAAGATTATTACCAGTAGTTCGCGATTGAATAATCAGGAATATTTCGGAAATGGTGTAAATTACAAGAATTGTGGTCGTAAATCGAATACACTTGTTATAATGGTATTGACAATCCTGTGATACGAACCGAATTTGGAACCGAAGAAAAAAAAACTCGTATAACAATTGGTGATAGAGATAGAATTTTGAATGCGTCTAAAAAATTTGACAATTCGATTAAAAATCAAATAAGGCAACGTAAACTACCGGCGAGCGGAAAAAAATTGAATTACTATTACAACTAGCGGAGGCTATGAAGAAGGAGGGGTTAGATTCAGATAATTACAAATTCGAAAAAAATCCAAAGGATAAACATAAGATGGTAGAACAAGTTGCCGAACAATTTGAATATTCAAATGATGCTTGACGACGATTTTGCTTCGACTAAATGGCCACGATAATCTTGCTCGTTTCCCGCCAAAATATTTTCTATTTATAATATATTTATCCACTTTATATAATTTTGTTTTTCATTTGATCTATTTATTTCACACATTTTTGGTCCGTACGAGAGTTTTTTTTCTAGTTTTCATTTTTCAATAAGAACATTTTACGTAAAAGCATATAAGAAAAATTCAATTTTCATGTTAGTAAAATAAATAAGAAAACTATGATTTATAATACCAAACTCGAAACAAACAGAAGTGATCTGATTTTTTTTTAATTTTTGTTAATTTATTACAAGATTTTTCAACTTGTTGATTTTCAATTTTTATTGATCTCAATGTACGAGTATAGATTTACGGACGTGATATATTCGCATGCGGTATCACTTTGCAGGTTATCGGCACTATTTCCCGATATGAAAATTAATGATCGCTTGAAATGTAATGTTAACAGGTTAATTATTTTGATTCAATCGCTCGTTTTATTATTAATGAAGTGAGAATTTTAGAGGTCGCTAACAATTATTTTTTGCTAAATTCTGTGGCGCCTCTCTTATATAACGCACGCAGTTAATTAGATAAAATAGTATCGAGTACGCGTATACATAACTATGGTAAAATATTCCACTTCAAACGATACATTTTATACACATAATTAAATGTGTAAAACTCAAATGTTCGCAACTCAAGTATGGTCTACTCGCGAGTTGTATTTTAACGACATGTACATTTTTTTTGTTCTGTAAAAATAAACATTTTGAACAAAATAAAAAAATCTAATTTAAAATCGAACAGAAACCACTCGGCTTAAATATTGTATTTCTCATTTTTATACGGGTATTTTGTTGTCTTAAAACAAACTTAAATAAACAATTAACGAAAATAATAAGGCCAGTCATCCACACTGCGAGCGATACCATTTAAGCGGAGATTAACTCGATATGCTTGCTGGTTCATGGCCGTCAATATACGGTGTAAATGGCATATCTTCACCACGTCCTCTTCTCGTACGGGAAACTTAAGGGGTACTATTTTACTATTCCATTATGTCGTTTTTAAGCAGAAATTGAAAATGTGCCAAAAACAAGAGGAAAACTATTTAGGTTAGAACAGTTATTTCAAAGCTTTTGGATAACATATACATAAAAATTTAAACCCAAATTTTAAAAGCATATATGATATGAATATTAAGATAAATTAAAAATCAATGAAAAACGTTTTTAGTTAGTAATTTGTTTAAATTTATCAAACAACCATTATTATAGGATTAGTTTTTAGGAAAAAAATTGGCATAACAACTTACATGATCCTAAACATTTTTTACTAAAAATAATACCAAAACTCATTGTTACTAAAATAATTAAATAATACATAAAATAAATTAAAAAAAGTCTTCCAACTCATTTTTCAATATAGAACGACACCTTGTATTTTGTAATGAAATATTCAATCAATTTTCCGGAAAGTATATCATCATTCCAATGGAAAAATCACAGGCTTTAGATTAAATTTATTACTTGGAATGAAAATAAGGAAATGTATTAAAAACATTATTTCCAGTCGATAAATGCGAAAGTCCTAAAAATAACAAAATAATTATATTAAAAGTAAAATTTTGTACATCTCCATAGTAATTTAATTTGACATTGGCTATCGATAATTAAATATTTAATGCAAAGTTTGGTTTAAATCATGTTTGAGTAATTTTCTTATGCTTGACAGGTTGATTGATTAATGTACTTGATGACAATAATTTACATATAGGCTTATTAAATTTAAGAAAATGAACATAATGATATTTGGATTTAATCCAACTAGTCCAACAAATGCGTCTATAAAAACATAATAATACATTTTTAATAGCATTTATTATTCAGCGCCATTCTGGCACTACAATATATAAACAAATTAGTTGCAATGAGTATAGCACAAATTTAAGATGACTTTTAATACTGTTACTTAAAATAGTTTTGTGAAAGCACAATGGGAAACTCAAGGGAAACTATTCTAGTTTAACCCTTCTGTAAACCCGAATCCAGCTACCGGTTCGGCGCAAGTCAAGTACTCTTATCTTATGTCGATGGCGGGCCATCATACTTGGTGTAACTTCACACCCTACTTTGAGTGATCCTGTTACCCAAAAATATCGTACCGAGAAATTGATGGTTGATCGGTTGAATAGCAGTAATGAATGAGTCTTAGCGACCTGCTTCACTATAAGTAGCCTGTTGGCACAATTAAGACTTTTTTAATATAGAAAATCGTAAACTAACAAACCACGAAACCATGCATTTTACGGAAGATCTCTATTTGCTACCGAGATGGGAACTTGAAGAGACCATCGACGTCTCTGGAAAACATTAAATTAATCGGACAATCGAAACCTTCAGGGAACGATGTCACAACGTCTCATAGTACAAACGACAATGCACACCCATTGCATTTGCAAAGTAGTTGTACCTTAAACAAACGTACAAACGTTTGCAAAACAACATTTTGCTTGGTCACATTAATTCAGGTTACATTTTGGAAAATATCTCAATTTATGTGCCATGCAGGATATTTTGAAACCATGAGTTTTAATCATTAGAAGCATTAGGTTGTCTAAATAATACAACATCATAGATGACCTATTTTAATTTAATTTACAAAAGGACAACTTCAAAAATAACCTGAAGAATTATTTATAAACTTTTTAAATGTCAAATCAAAATTTTTATTTTTATTTTTTATTTTTGCTCTAAACTGAATGTGGTCTGTTTTAAATCTGAAATCATACATATAGCTAATAGAATAGATTTCTTTATAAAATATGCACAGTTTTTATTCTGGGTTCAATTCTAAAACCCTCGAAAATTTTGAAAGAGCTGAAAAATCAATACTCGGGACCAAAAACTAACAGGCGGATCATATCGCCAAAAGAAGGAACCAAAATGTGTACTTCGACATATTGGTTTAGATGAGACATCTGTCAAAAATGTAGAAGCTCTTGGGTTTAAATTCGTTTGCTCTATTAGTAAAGTCCCTATAAACGTGGAAGAGAAACTGCACTGCACCATACCATCTAGATTGGAACGGTTGGTGTTTAGTTGATACAGATATACATACTTACAGCACACAAATAAATCTCTTCATCGCTTTTGGAATGACGCATGAAAATCTGCAATACAGTACTTTCAAAATACGTGTTCTTGATCACAAAGTGTACACTAAACGAAATGGGACTCCCTGCTGAACTAGTGCGAGATTTTTAGGTTGAGGAAACAAACAAAAAAGCTACTCAACACAGCCATAAACACTTGTAAAACAGTAAAACAACTGTAAAATTTCAAAAAATTTGTGATGGAAATTTTTTTGTAAGGAAGTAGATAGCCTTTCTATATTGCGGTCGGAAAATAACTATCACAACTCTAGGGAAGGTAGCTGAAACTTACAGAAGAACCAGTCTATCAACTTTAATTCTTTTATTTGATATTCATTTCTCAGGAATACAAGATCCTAGAGATCGAAAGTAGAAAAAAAATCTAAAGATTGAACAAAAACGAGGCCGTAGAGAAGGTCTCTTCTTTATCCAAGCTCGAAATGCCAATGCCCAGAAGACATATTTTCTGCTCTTTTGCATTAGGGACTGGAATTTTATACTCAGAAAATGTTTGGCTTTAAACTTCCACAATCGTGGGAGAAAGTAACAGTGGATTTTATCCACGAGTACACTTTAATACAGCACTTTTTGAAGTCATAGGGTGAATTGAAAAATCGCTGTACAACAAAGGATTTGCCCTGGGAAAATTTCTGGGATTTGAAAATGCATTCTTCTATGTTATGATCTCAGCGCTTTAAAACATGGAATGGAACAAACTATTTTGTGATTTTGAAAATGGTGTGACGAAATCAGGCAAATGACCGCTATTTCAGGTAGCGCTGCGCTATTGTTCAAAAGTTGAACAACTGCCTTTTCCCTGATGGTGGATTATCCTTTACTAAATGTTAGTCCACGTAAACGGTGCCTGTTTTTACTACCAGGGATAAGCCGATGAGATGGACATCGCTAAAATACTTGTTTGAAAATATATTGAACCCTATATGCAAATGACAGTAATCACAAGTAACGGTGATTCCTAAGAAAATGTTAACGATCCATTTTACGAGACGGATGATTTTGAGAAATTTTAATATGCCAAAAAAAAAGTTTTAGCCATTACACTGTCATCGGAGACTAGGTACCTTGGGCTCCGACTAGTACCATTAATCTGTTTATCGGTTTATAAAAGACATTGAAGAGAAATGCAAGAAAGCAAGCATTTACTGAAAATGCAGAAATGGTCTAAAATAAGGGCTTGAAACTTAAATACGGATACTGTTTGTACGTTGCGGTACTGAAACAAATTGCTCCTATTGCTGCCTTGGTATGGTGCCCTAGCATTGAAAATAATACTGATTGGAAGCCATCGGCTCAGTTGCAGAAAATAGTTTGAGGAACTCTTTTTATTATAAATCGCTTTTTTATTTTAAAAATTTTTCAATTTTTTTTTTCGTGATCGCTGTGAAAAAACAAGTAAATTCTACAATAAAACCAATTAAATATTTAACAACGGGCTTTTAACATGAACTGATTTAGCATATTATTATTAAATTTGGCATTCAAAATTTATTTAAGTCTCTAAATCTCAAGAACTTTTTATGAACATTACTGCCATCTACAGTTCAATTGAATACGAATTGAATATGAATTGAATATGAATTGAATATGAATTGAATATGAATTGAATATGAATTGAATATGAATTGAATATGAATTGAATATGAATTGAATATGAATTGAATATGAATTGAATATGAATTGAATATGAATTGAATATGAATTGAATATGAATTGAATATGAATTGAATATGAATTGAATATGAATTGAATATGAATTGAATATGAATTGAATATGAATTGAATATGAATTGAATATGAATTGAATATGAATTGAATATGAATTGAATATGAATTGAATATGAATTGAATATGAATTGAATATGAATTGAATATGAATTGAATATGAATTGAATATGAATTGAATATGAATTGAATATGAATTGAATATGAATTGAATATGAATTGAATATGAATTGAATATGAATTGAATATGAATTGAATATGAATTGAATATGAATTGAATATGAATTGAATATGAATTGAATATGAATTGAATATGAATTGAATATGAATTGAATATGAATTGAATATGAATTGAATATGAATTGAATATGAATTGAATATGAATTGAATATGAATTGAATATGAATTGAATATGAATTGAATATGAATTGAATATGAATTGAATATGAATTGAATATGAATTGAATATGAATTGAATATGAATTGAATATGAATTGAATATGAATTGAATATGAATTGAATATGAACGTATGTATGTATATTATACGATGACGCGGCTTAAAAGATTAAAGTTTTTCCTACTAATTATACAATTTACAATAACATAATTTGCTATTAAATGTTTTGGACGTCAATCAAATTAAATGCAGATTCCGTTTGTCAACAAATAAACATCATAATAATATCCCATTGTGTATTGTTGTAAGTAAATATAAGCTTTCGAGTATTTTGGCCGAGAACTGAAGCATGTTGAATTCGATTTCCACTAAAAATAAAACAATTTTATTTGGATCGAGCTGAGTGGAATAATATCCAAAATCTGAGCCCGTGCTGTACGCGGAAATTAGCGCAAATATTATTGTGTGAATTATAAAGCTTGCAACACCCTTACATACACAAAATGTAAAGCATGTTATTAAATGTTAATTCGAAGGAAAATCAGATGAAACGTGTAAGTGTAACTGCTGTGGAAATATGCTCAATAATTCAATTTAAAATCTAAAAATAACAGAACAATAAATTAAATAGAAATGTCAGGGGTTTGTTCTACATTGCACCCATATTTTTAATTAAAATTATAAAGTTCACGAACATGCCTTCATTGCCTTTCTATCGCGAATATAAATCTACAAATGTTTTATTAATATTCCACGTGTTTCTAGTTTTAAAACAACGAGGCCTGGCTCTCCAATATTTTCTATCATATTGGATTTCTGTTTTTCTCTTATATTTTCATAAAGTATGTTGGCTCGTTATTTACCAAATAACAACGCTGTAAAAGATGTTTTCAAGAAATAAATTTAGAAAGCAATCCGTTTACTCATAACGTACATATACCAAGCCAAATGTGAGCATTAGACTAAAAAAATGGTAAGGGGAGTTATTGACGTTTTATCCTTGAAAGGACGTATTTGAAAACTACTTTGTTTCATGATTATTATTAATGTGGAAAGTGTATTACGCTATTCATCATTAACGTTCGATCGAAAGACTAGAATTTAAATATTCTATACGTGTTTTTCCTATGCCAGCCTTAATATCGATTATTTAATTATTTTAATATTCATTCTATCAACAAAAACCCACAATTAAAAGTGAATGATCGAAAATATTAATAAATAATTTTGATATGTGAAATTCTAAACAAATTTAAAACAGGAAGTGAGACATTCACAAATCACAATTTTTTATGGTGTTGTGTACATAAAAAAATCAGTGATGAATAAAGACTTCCCGTATAAAATTGGATTGAAGTAAATCGAATTTCCATCCAATAATAAATATGTACACGAATATTTATTTATTTATTTTTTATATTTAATATTTAGCTATTTGTTTACCTATTTTCTGTGTTAATATTGCCAACATAAATAAATAAAAAACTTGACCTACCCTATGTGAAAACAGTTGTACTGTGTGTACTGCGGTTGAAAGATTTTTTTAAAATTATGAATGTGTGACAACGAATTGTGTATACACCGCTAAATATGTAATAATATTTGGAAACTGCAACACTAAATAAATTTCCAAACCTTGATTTTAAAACGGTATTTGTTTATTTCATTTTATAAAGTGGCCCAATCTTTATATTGACATTCGTAAGATAAAAAAGTCCCAAAATTTGCTTGCCGAAAAATTTCTTACCTCTTTTTGGTTGTATCAACAATAGGGATTGTGAGTGAAGATTCTTTAAGTTTCCTTAAAATAGGCTACGAAACATAAAATGAGATATACCTAAATATCAGAACGCGTATTTTGATCCAAAATTGAGAGACGAAACCACAAATTTGTGTATTTGTGTACGACGTATAATACACAATTTTGAATAAGTGTGCTCTCATTTTTTACGCGTATTATACGTCGTATACGTATACACAAATTTGTGGTTTCGTCTCCCAATTCTGGATCAAAATAGGCGTGCAGGCCGAGTCTCGAAATGCACGTTAATAGTTCATACTCCCATCATATCATATTAAAATGGGTGGAATGTTGTATAAATCAAGATATTTAAAAAGGATGCAACATTATAAACATATCTATTGTCAGTATTTATAATCAAAAGTGTATGGTAATATGCATATATGGAAAATATTGTTACGAATTTGTCCCATCAAATCCGATTCGTATCACCGTGGATTTTGAATACCAACTATTAATTAAACTTTTAATAAAAACACTTTGCCAATTTACAACACGTTCGAAGTATTCTCGATAAACAGAGCAAGTGTTTAAAATCTGACCCTGCCTTCATCAAGTTGTGAATTCTGTTTAAACGGTAAATTGTGTGTGTTTAATTAGCATACAAATTTAGATAACCCAAAGTAACACTAATGTGCTGCTGGTCACAAATAAGTCCTAAATTGATTGTAGTGCGAATAAAACCTCATAAAGTAAAAGCATGTAACATATTTCCTGCACACGCAGTAAAGTTAGCAGAAACCATTTAGTCGAAAATTTCAAAAACCTATATATAAAAAATTAAAGGCTTATTATAGGTCAGAAGGAAATTTGGGTGACCGGACGGGAACTGCGTATTATTGAAATGGTAAGAATGGAAAGAAAAGAGAACCTCTCTCCGCCCCCAGCCTGCCAGTATGCATTATCCAGCAGTCTGGAACCTGTCAAAATTACCGATTCGATGAGGTAAATTGGTTAAGTAAAATTTGCATAAATGTTAATTTGAACGGTCAGTAAATTTATCTGGTAATTTTACAGTCAATTGGATGGAAACTTAAAATTACCGATGCGATATTTTCGGACGCCCAAAGAGCGCCAAATTTCGTACTTTTGTCAGCATTATGTCGGTAATTGAATTGAATTTTCTGGGCTGGTGCAAAGGCAAAGTATGCTTAGAAAAGTTTTTCTTCATATACTAGTGTAAAAAATTTCAACCCTTATTTCTGAATATGATGCGAAAACGAGAATACTAGATTCGTATTTGATTTGCATCAGTTTCGTACGATTCTTATTGAAAATTAAATTGGAGTCTAGTCCACTCGATTTCGTAAGAACACATTTTTATAAGATCAATGATGATTAGAATCTTTCCTGAGTCTGCAACGAATTTTCCAAGCAAAAATTTTGCGACATTCTCAATTTGTTTGTGCGTTTTCGGGTTGTTAATGTTCGGCCCAAAGTTTTGTCATTGTTTCAGCCCTTAACATTTTTGTGTTTATGGGTTTTAAAACGGTTGCCAGGTTGTGACTGCGACAAACCAAGAGGTATTATTGCCGTTTCAATAGAAATAAAAATCTACTAGTTTTTTCAAATTTATGGTGTCGGTACGTCCCGTACCAGTCACTTCAAAAGAATGGAACGTCAAATAATGTCGTTTTGCACTACATTCCAAAGTTTGGGATAACACGAAATGAGATAAAATTCGAGTAGTACAGATTTTGAATTTGTATATGACAGTCGACTAGGTAGTTTTTCGTAAGCCTTATATTACGCATTATTCTAGTATCAGAGCACGATACCCTCCAAATATCAGCTAACTTGATCTTGATAGCATGGATTTTTAGGAGGATTTTTTTGGAGGATAGCATGGAACTTTTTCAATCGATCATAAGTTACTTTATTTTAAAAGTTGCTTTATTCAATTTCTTCTGAAATTAACATTAGAAGTAGGGAATCCAAGTCGGTTCTACCCGAATTCTTGTAGTTGGGCAATTACTTAACCCCTAGAGACACCCGAAACCTTCGGGAAATGCTGCAAACAACCAAAACCGACAACCCTCCTATGCATCTTAACGAAAATGAAAAAAAAAGAAACGTATGTTTGTAGAAACCAGTGGGGTAATGGTAAAAAAACGCAACCGAAAGTCGGGTACCCGAAAGTCGGGTAATTGGACTCCTTAGTCGGGTAATTGGATTCCCTAGTACATACGTTTATGTTTTTTCCATTTTCGTTCAGATGCATAGGAGGGCTGTCGGTTTCGGTTGTTTGCGGCGATGCCCGATGGTTTCGGGTGTCTCTGGGGGTGAGTAATTGCCCAACTACACGAAGTCGGGTAGAACCGACTTGGATTCCCTAATTAGAAGCTTGTCCATTTAGTCAAATGAATTAAATTTAGCTTCAAAATCGTATTAAAATAATTAAAATTCATTATGAAAATTGTGGATCTGTAAAAATAACGTTTCGCAAAATTCGGGCTATTTTTGGTAGCCCGCCATTAGTGCCAAACTAACCGACAGCAATACGTGCTTGTTCAGGTCGTTCAACAGTGAGAGTAAGTGTTACAGAGAACTCACGTTTATCGAATGGACAGTGGTATTTGCTACAGAGATATGTTAACAAATTTTTTATGGCCAATATTTGATGATATGAATATTAACGACTTGTCGTTTCAACAGCATGGCACTACAAGTCATATAGCAAATGAAACAATCGGTTTATTAAAAACCAGTTGACCACGTGCGATCTAACACCATAAGATTGTTTTTGTGGAGCTATGTGAAAGATAAGGTTTACGAGAATAATTCATAACCAATTGAGGGGCTCAAAACAAATATCGAACGCGGCATTCGTGAGATAAAGTTCCAATTATGTAGAAATCTGCAAACATGGTCGTAGAAGAAATTTTTAACTAATTTTGATCATCATTTTAAATTTAAAAAGAAATATTCCGGAATAAAATCTCTCTCTCTCTCTCTCTCTCTGCTACGGATTCTTTGCTGAGTTTCGGCTAAAATTCTGTAATCTGTCCATGGTGGACGGATCTTCACCATTTCTTAACCAAAAATGATAGAATTTGGTTGGTAAGATTGTATCGAGATGCTCACATGTATTTTGGAGAAACTTTGAGTATGTCATCATTCTGCACGGAACACTGACATATCTGTTATCAATTATAATGACAATCAATTATAGTGGAGGAAGCTCTGGAATCTATACGCACATGCGAGTATGCAGATAAAATGGGCTAAAATCTATCATTTATAGAATTCGTTTCATACATTTGCGGCCAAGTTAGTTTTTGTTTTGATAAGTTACCAATATGTCTGAGTGTGATAACTTCTTTGATTGATATGGAAAATCTTAACCTCCAGATTCCAGAATCAGCCAAAACTCAGATTAGTATATTGCTATTAAATACTACTACTACAACCAAATTTTATTATAATTTGTTAAGAAATGGCCGAGTGGCTAGCCTTTTAAGATTGCAAAAATATCGAACATTTTTAGTTTAAATTACCTGCAGCAACTTTGTTTTGCTATAGCGGTCCTTTTGTGGCGAGTAACGTAAAGTTATTTTCCGCTGGGTAATTTCCGCTATATTATACAGCATACGTTGTCAGGTGCTATCGTCGACAGCAAGCCATCTTGGAAAAAACAAAATATTTTTGCCAAATAGAATGGATGAATATTTTGGGGACGTACCTTTCCTACTTAATATTATGATTAATTTCTTGAATGGCCAGTGGTTCAATTAACTGATTTGATAGATAAACTGAATCACACACAGAATACTGCCTATCAAATACTTATGAGTGTATAATGACTTCAACTCCTCTCTTTGCTATGGAAACAATTTTGTACTAGTTCAAGTTATAGTTTCTTTAAGCATAATACGTTTGAGATGAAATGGAAATTGAGTATTTGCGGCCTGCTAACTTCTCCAAAAGCTTTTAAACAAAAATTGTCGTGCTTAAACTTAGTGCGTTTTGAATTTGTAATTTTCAATGTGTGAATAAAGCTTTACCATATGTGCCGACATCATGCAAATATGCTTTATAAAATGTAACACCTTTGGCACACGTCTCCTGAGAGGAAGAGATCTAGGTTGTTACTATCGCGGTTATGCAAAGAACAATAGAATCCTCAGTTAACACTTTGGGCCATAGTAGCATTAAGTGCTGCTTCCATATGGGTTTCAGCCATCTAAATTAATAAAAAAGTTGAAAATATTTCAAATTTTCTTCAAACCGTTGGAGCTATTGCGATGTAACAAAATGGAACATCAAAAATAGTCTTAAAACGCCAAAGAAATTACCGGCCAATTAATTGATAGAAGATGCCTACGACAAACACAAATCGGCCAGCATTGACATCTACTTTGGGTTCAATACCTAATTCAACGCGATAAACAAACTATTGAAAACTTGATCTGCTAATTGATTATTGTCATGCATACATACCAAAGAGCAAAGCCGTGGTTCATCAAATTAAAAAAAATGTATCGAAGCGGTTATACAATGCGCTACAACCCACAGCAAGAACTTTACGCAGTTTGGGGTCCATTTACTCGAAAACAGATGATACTAAAAGTATTCCCTACAAAACAAATAGCTACTACAAAAACAGGATATTAAAATGAAGGAATTGTACCGAAATATCGCCAATAAGTAAGCGATCATGAAGTTTGTGTAAAAATACATAGTATACAAAGATTCAAATGATCACGGCAAGAAATAATATCCACAAGTGGCATAAAATCTGATATAAAATTGAAACCAATTGAAATACCCACATTTTACGGATAATCCAAAATTATAAGCTATCAGACTAAAAACTATCTAAAAAATCATCTCAGTGGAAGAACGGCTAATCTAATACGGGGATCAACCGCGGACAGTTATGAAATTGCTTGGCTTATTTGAAATAATAAATAAACAACAGGCGGCTACCGAAAAACGCAGTCAGAATAATGAGCCTTATACAGGAAACAGATGTGCGGAATTTACGCATGCGAAAACGCAAGTTAACTACATGAGCGTATTTTTCTGACATTTCGTTTTTATTTTTCGGTAGAGTTTTCAATAAACAATGTACAATTTGTTTTTGAATTTCTGTCAAAACATTAGAAAGCCGACCAGTACGTTTAAAATACCATAAATTATTAAACCATTAATAATGTTATGTAAAAACGTTATATTTACTATAGATCGTAAATATAAACTTAAAATTAAATTGAAGTTTGTTTATTTTTCTAGATTTCATAGATACACTAGTCGAAATTTAGCGAACTGGCCATCAATCTTACCATGCTTGTATGTTACTTCTATCAAATGCCAATATACATGGTGATTTTTAGAATTTTGTCATAGTTCTGGCTTGGGCAAATATGGCCCTGAAACGTGTGAGTTATGATTTACAATAACATGGACATTGGCATTTGATATATCTTCCTGGAAAACATAAAGGGATCGATGAGAACCGGACAAAATCTCGATTAATAATCGTTTGAATTGCAAAAATACTGCACATCATAATTCACACGTTTCGGGGCGATATTTGCCCATGCCAGAACTATGACAAAATTCTGAAAAATAACATGGATATTGGCATTTTATATATCTTCCTACATTATCTGTAGTAATTTCTTATTTAGAAAAATAGTGTAAATTCTGTCTAAAGTACAATCGTCGATATCTGAGTGAAGTTTTACTTCAGTTCCTCTCTTTCACCATCACCACATTTTTCCCCCATTTGTAATAAGATTGTGGTTGATGATTCAATAAAATTGAAATGGTTAAAAGTAAAGTTGATGGTGGATGGTGTTTTAAAAAATTAAATTGATATTTGATACTGCTAACCGAAAAAACTAGTGGGATTGACGAGTACTTGGTAAAATCTCCAGCAGAGTTTAGTTGAAGATGCTTTTTGTGTTTTAATTTAAATTTTTTAATTCGTTTGTAACTGCTAAATTCCATATTTTTTTAAAATAGGAGTTTCGTTAAAATATCGTTTCGCCTGAATGTTTGCTTATGAGTTGGTATCACTAACACTAGCATACATAGGAATTTGTTAGGAAATATTTCACGGTTGTGCGTAGGGGTGTGAAATTTTTCCTAAACCTTTAATAAAAAAGATTTTTACACTTAGATTTAGTAAATTTGTCTTAGATAGATTTAGTAAATATGTTACACGCATCAAACTCGATGAATATATAAAAGTTCGCTGAAAACCCCATCTGAATTTTGAGAACTGATGAATTTGTGAAATTGCCTGTAGAACGCTTTAAGTCCTTGGAAGTCTGAATAAGACTAAAAATCAATCACAGGTACCAAAAAAAAATTGACTATACCCTTATTGAATGTAAAAAAGTTCAGTGCACAATTTTTTCACCACTATACTCTACCCACTAAATCAAGGATAAAAAAAACGGTCGACATTCTTCCATAGAAAAATCGGGTTATGTCTCTTCTGTTTGTATTCTATATTCTGTGCCAAAAGTATCACAACCAAAACACAAGATCCTTACAATTGTACCTAATCCTTGATACCATTTTGGTACCTTGCTGCAAAGCCAAACTTCAAACCTCGAGCAAGTGTGAAGTAAACAATTGTAAACTAACAACAAGCATAAATAGTACGTTAGAGATAAAGATAAAGAGTACGTTTTGTTAGCAACAACAATGGTTTAAGCTACAAATCATAACGGAAGCTGCCCCACATAAGCAACCCAAACCTCAACTGACGAATAGTATAAAATAGCTGAAGTCGATAATCATTGGAGATCAAAGTACAACCTGTAAGGACTTTCAAATTTGAATTGCCCTTAAATGCGTTAGTGCTTCAAAAGCTCACAAAACAAAGCTATACTATCGGCAGAGCAGATACAAAACGAAGCCTGGGACCTTCTAAACAAGTTAGATCATGCAAATTCAAATTATAAAACAACAGGCTCCATAGACTTTTTGCAGATCTTTTCCAAAGAACATATTGGTGATATTATAAAAGGAAGTCGCATAGCGTAAAAATCAACTTGTGATGGATCGTGTTGGGAAGGTTTAAAAGTCCAAGAGCTTCACACCACCATATCAAATCAATCATGAACAATTTATCAACCTTGAAAGCGCCATAATCGGTAAAATCACAGAACTTGTACAGAACATACACTAATCTCACCAATAAAGGTAAAAAGTGAATTCCGATTAAGTAAAATTGTTTGTGGAAAAGGATTTTTTGGTAAAAAAAAAAATTATAAAAATTGAAAACTAAAAATTTCTGCTAGAATAAAACCTGTAAAGTAAGCCTTATAAAACCCCCTACACAATAGCCACAGATTTAGATTAGTTTATTTCTGTTTAGTTTCACTGGATTGTATAATGAAACAATTGAAGCAAGCAACCACTTGCATCGAATGGAAGACAATCCTAACACATATAGATCCAGCTTATGTGTTACAAGAGAGAATCATTTACTTCGGACATTTGGCAGTTGGAACTCTTTTATATATATGATAAGTACAAAAGGAAGACTGCTACCAATACAGCAAGTTCACTTCCAGAGTTTTAGGTAATTCTCCAGTAAGTAACAACTAGACTCCGGGAATATATTACCGACTGTTTTTATATTTCGCAAAAATTAATTTTTTTGAATATTTTAATTAAAAAATTTTTGTTCAAAAAGTTTAAAAAATCACTCGATCGATTTCGACTTGTTAGGTCATCATCGGAGTAGATAGATAGAATTGTTTAATTAAAATATTCAAAAAATCTAATTTTTGCGAAATAAAAAACAATTGTTTAATAAAATGTGTTTATTAAGACGTGTAAGTGTGTTTCGCCAAGTATTAAAAACAAGTAAACATACAAATGTGCTTCCTTCGAAGCTATACCGTGTAACTTTTGTATATAAACTGTAATTTTAACAAAACATGTCCTTTAGTGTATTATATACTATTTTGTAGTATCCTGTTTTGTGATATCCTGTTGTAAAAAGTGTTGTTCCATAAGGGGCCCGAACTATTGTTATTAATCTCAATTATATCTCGGCCATTTCGCCTGATTATTTAGATAATCTTAGTCTGGAAGAGTAAACCCAGGACTTACACTGTTATTAAGCTATAAGAAAAATAAATGTTTTCTTCCACATTACGAGGAATCCATTGCAGTAATTATCTAAATTATTGTCTCCATCCGGCTATTTATAAAGCCGCGTAGAAACAAACCTAGGTCAACGAAATTTCTGTTGAGTGGGAAACCTTTTAATCAGAAAACTGAAATACATATTACAATAAATAAATTTTTCAGAAAAAGTATCAGACGTTTTGTCAACATTTCAACCATCAAAAGGTCAACAACCTGACTAAAATTTCTAGATTAGTTTTTACAATGTATGGGTTTCATGTGCAGCAAACATGAAACCAACACATTGTAAAAACTAATCTAGAAATTTTAACAACATCTACTAAAAATAAATAAACACATTTATGTCAAACAACCAAAAACATATAACAAATCCTATTACTTCCCCCACATATATAATGTCTTCAATTCACTTGCGGACAATTTTCCGAAATACATTTTCTGCACATGTAAATAAAAATAGAGCAGATCTTTCAAATCAAAATAATTTAATAGACAACAACAAAATTATAAAAAACGAAAATGTCTAGACACGTGGCTATCCGTCAGAGTAATAAACGCTTTCGGCTGATAAAATTATTTTCTTAATTTAATTCTTAGTTAATCTTAGTTAATTTTCTAATTACGGGCCTGAAAAAAAAAATCCAGAGGCACTTGCCATCGTAATTACCATGAAATGAAAACTTACAACTGTTATATAAGATTATACAAATTAAATAATTGCACTTAAGCACTTGACATTGAAAATGTGTAAAATGAAAAACAAAACAAAAAAAATATTTTCATTATAAGATTTTAAAATGAAAATACAAGGTGTCTCATAATTAAATTTAATTTAATATTTAAATGGTGAAAATTACCTATTGATAGAACTATCCAAATTTTCATTATCATTTTTAAATTAATGTGTCACTTATCACTTATAATTACTTATTATTAATATTATACCTCGTATGTTTATCACTAAGAACTATTTTCTATTTTAAATTTCATTTATAAATTTCAAACATTTTTTCCACTCTTATTATTTTTTTTTTTTTGCCACCAATATTATTTTTTAATAACATAAAAAATGCACAAAAAAAATTAAATTATAATGACACGATATGTATTAATTTTTCACATTTTGTTTAATTAAAATTTTGATTTTCCAAATAAAATTATATTTGGAACGGAGATTACTAACCAGAGCGTAGCTTTATTCCGCTACAGCACAATTCTCTGTGAACGTACTTGAAATGAATGAATGAATGGAAAAAATGAATAAATTGGAAAATGAAAATCTGTGTAGCACAACAAAACAGTAAATGTATTCGGAAAAGTCGGAAAATATTGTTTGCGTGTGTGTGTATGTTAAATAGGGGAAATTCTAGATGTGTATAGTATGGAAATGACACTAATTAAAAAAGAAAAGGGAATAAGTAGTGAGAAAATTTGTTTAGAAAGGGATGCATGTAGAATGAAAAAATGTGATAAAATAATAATTGCATCGATTTTTTGTTGTTGCTGATTTTAAATGACAGTGGCGTAATAAAGGATTTGAGCGAGAACGCGAAATTTAGTGGCGCGAGGCAAATATAAACAACAAGTGGATTTATTCTGAATGTCATATTGCACTATTGGCAAACGTTTTTATAGCCGAAAAATCATTAAATATTAAATCGCATTAAAAATCGATTATCATCTTCATAAATATTATGATCAAAATGAGTTTTACGTATGGTCTACTAAACTGAATATGAATAATAAAATTAATAAATTTTATGGTCGCTCATAAAGTAATTCAAGCTGTTCAAATTTTGGGCAACTTCTAATAAATACAAAATTTGCTACTAATTTATGACGTGATTATACACTTTACATAAGATTATATGTTTGATATACACTAGAATTTTAATGGGATCGTAATAAATCGGTCAAATGAAATTTGATCCGAATTATAGTACTCGTATCATAGTAATCCAGAAAAAAATTGTTTAAAATTGTGTTCATTCGGTTTTTACTCCACAATAGGTATTGAAACACAAGAACTAACCATAACTGAGGCCTTCCGTTTAGTTCATAAGCCTCTGCTGCCTGTGTGACCATCCAAAAGATTAGCTTATGGAATATCTATTGATAAATAACCAAGAAACAAACTGCTTAGGTGGCATTAAATTACTATTTTACTTTACTTATATAAGAAAAACTTTCTATATTGTTGCCGAAATTCATGAAATGTCTTAGGAATTCCTTTTAAAATTTTAAATTTCTTTCCTTTAGTTAATGATTTCTTCTATTAGCCGAGTAATTCTAGAATTGCGCTCTATGGAAGCTTCGAAAACCTTTTAAACATTTTGTGCTTCTGTCGTGTTGGTTATTTTCGTCTCTAGTAGGGCTTAAATGATTCTTTCATTCTTTGTGCAAAAACCATTTTAGACATGAGATGCGAACAAGATTTTATCTACTACCCCCATATCTAATGTTCACCTGTGATGAAAGAAAGAATCACGTTTGCTTTACATGTTCTGACTAAAAAAATTTAGTTTGAATTTTTAGCTGCGTTGCTTTCGCAAATCCCGCTTAGCTTTAATGTTAGAGGCCAATTTTTGTTTCAGCAATATTTGTTTGTGAATTTCCAGTAACGAAAATAATTATTCATCATAGTTGGCATATTTATCAGTAGAAATTAAAGTAGAGTTAGCTTTAAATAAAACTAGAAAAAAAAAGATTTGCATAAAACTGATTTGGATTACAATTTCTACTGACATAAAAAGTTGGCTTTTATGTCAGTATAAATTGTAATCCGAATCGGTTTTATGATGAACGATACTACAAATTCACAAACAAATATTGCTGAAACCAAAATTGGCCTCTAATATTAAAGCTAAACGGCTTTGCGAAAGCAAAACAGCTTTTGTTTTATTTCCAATCGAGTATGGGAATTTGCAATAAATTTCATTGCAAACAGTTGAAAAAACAGCACCTTTATGAATGTGTACCTAGTAGAAAAAGTTTATTTTAACCACTGTACATTTTTAAAGGATTTCTAATTTTTAAGCTAGTAAAGTATCGTTCCATTATACAAACAGCAAGAACTTGTAGTTAACTCGACTCAATCTAAAAAATTTCTTAGATCGAGTTAACTCTGTTTAAAAAATTCCAATATAAAAGGGGTTGAGTCGAAAAACAAAAATAAAACTAAAATGAAAAGAAAACAAAACGAAATTATTAATTTTAATGTTTTTGTACGAGCAGTGATATCTAAAAACGAAATCATATTTTTGTGATTTTTCCGATTTTAATTTACTAAGTTTTCGCTAAAATAAATTGCGCATTCATTTAGAAATGTTCAACCTTGTTTGGACTCGATCCAAAGATAACTTTTCAATATAAACACGGAAAAAGTTAACTACAAGTTAAACTGAAGATAACTCCAATTTAACTCGACTCGTAATGTAAAACGTCAAAAAATGAAAATTCAAAGTTTTTTTTTTCAACTACAACATTTTTCAACTACATCTCAGACATTTAAAGCAATGTAATTTTGAGGTTAATTAGAAGAATTACAAGCTTTCGAACCAGGGAAAGAGTCACATATTATATATTCTTATACTACATGAGATTTGAAAGTCTGTGAGTGGGATCCATCAAACGTCCAACGGTTACACTCTTCATTACAGCATTATAGGAGAATTTATATTTGGCTTTCTCATCCTCATTCGCACTATCAATTTTCCCGTATGCACGGTCACAGTCCGAACTAAGAAATTTAACATCTCGATCGTTAATGTACATATAACCTAAGAAAAAACAGATGACGTAAATGATCTATTCTTTTTTAGTTAGACGATTTAATCAATAAAACCCCGCAACATGACATTCAAATCATTCTGGGCGCCTTTAATGCAAAACTCGTTGCAGAAAATACATCGCATATCGGTCTTAATACGTAGAAACAGAAGAATGGCAGGGAACGAAGATGATCCTCCCGAATGCTAGTATGCCTGATCCAGCAGCAGTGTGCACATTCCAGCAGATCTCGGGCCTGGCTAGGATTCAATGAACCAATCAACCGTTAATTCGGAGATAATTTTATTATGTAACCTCGATAATGAGGAAACCAGTTCCCTTTATGGCATGTACCGCCAGCAAAATAAAAAATAAAATAAAATTTGTTAATTATGTTAACCATCGGTGTTGTTTTGTTTGAACAATACTTTACCCCAGCTAAAAATTGGAAACCTTCTAAAATGTATCGTAGTGTTTTTACAATTGTCGTTAATTTAACGATTCATTTGCTGGTTGTGACAAGCGACGAAGAAGATAAGACTTCCCATAGCTTTTAAGTACCAAATTGCCATATGGTCTTCTAACTCAGCACAGACAATCCAGCAATTCCTTTTAACGAAGTGTTAAAAGGACTGAACTTCGCCTTATCTCAAATCGACGATATACATCACTTCAGTTACTTCTAATCACTTGACTTCGTTAGCGTCTTCATATTGAAGCGCAAAATGCATAAAGGTGGCTAGTATAGGTCTAGCCAAATACTCGATGGCAAACAAAACATTTTATTACATATATAATAATGGCACAATTTTCAACGAAGATTTGTGTATCCCAAATGACTTTTATCAATTAACAACAAAAATTGATTATCCCATTGTCTGTCTGGATATCTAGAATTGAAAACATTCTTGAAAATATTTCACCATTCTTTATGGTCAAACAGGAGAGCTAATTAGGTGTTGGTATCCCTAGGTTTAAACAAATTCGGTCAACTTCCATACGAATTAAACCCAAAAATTAATCAAAATGATGTTGTTATTCTGGGAACTTTCCAGCAATGCAATATTTATTAAATTCAAAATTTGTAAAATTTGATAATGGACTCTTGGTTATCGGAAATTTAGAAGTAATGGTGTGATAATGTTGCATTTTCTAAAATACGAATAAGCTGAAAAGATGACCGCAGCATTACAGTGATTCTCGATTTTCTATACTTGCATCTTGAGGATTTGAAAAAAATGATAGTACCTAACACACTTTACTCCAGACCAAATTTTACAAATTGGTACGTATTTTCATTGGAAATTCGATACGAATTTCAAATGCACTTGTCCGACTACTAAGCAATCAGGAAATTGCGTTTGAAATGCAGAGAAGCACACCGAAAATGCAAAACAGACGGTACTGAGTGTCTTACATTGTGTTCTGATTTGCAATTTAGTAGATAATACTAAGCTTTAGAATTGAGGATAAACTCAAATAATAATAATAGCTTTCCTGAATAAGAAGTTCAAGTTGCGTCGCACTTTCCTGGAACGCGTTAGCGTCACAATTTGAAACATTAGTAAACATTAATTAAGGAATTGTATACTGAAATTGCAATTCTTGATGAAAATAAACTGAAGACTTGTTAGGAGAGGTCAGGTATTACTTTTTCTTTTTCATAAAACGACCGAATTTTTGTTTAATCGGTCGAGACGAAAAAGGGCCCAACAGCAGAGCCCAATAACAGAGCTAGTTTCAAAAACTCTGCAGGTTAGTATTTGTTTTTAAATTGGTAAAAATGTTTTCCGCTTCTTTCGAAATATGGCCTCTCTTGGTACTGCACTGACTAGACTAGAAGTGTATAAACTGTATAACACCTGCATGTAGTATGCATTCATTGCGCAAATCACCGTTATATTGCTTTCTAACGATTGCTTTTTCAAAAATGTAAAACCTTGTTTTGCGTCATGAACAATTGATTTTTATGTTACTTCAAAATTTTTATTGCCAACGGATTCTTCTCAATATACATAAAATCGTAGTCTAAAAACAGAAAAATTGTAATTTTGAAACATTAGCATTTCGGAAATATTTATTGCGTTCCTTACCTGTTCCCCGATAAGACTTTCGTATAATTTTAGTTTGGCATAAAATTCATACATTTTTAATCAAAATTCAGTCAATATACCGCATTAAAAAAATTTAGGTCATAATAAAGAAAATGTGTTCTACAAGGGAAATATCCTTTATGTGTTTCCTTCCTCCCCTCATGTTCACGCCACTGTCAATTTTTGTTCAATGTAAATTTTTTTTTTAGCGAATAACAAAATTAATTTTATAACTATTATTATTTTAACATAGTTTTAGTTCTTATATGAATTTAAAAAATGTCACACTTATTTCACACATTTTTTATAATTGATTTCATTTTTATTGCGATTATTAAATATTTTAATATAAAAAACTTTAAAAAATATAAATTGATATAATTTATATTTTGTAAGTTTTTAATTTATCATATTTCTTTGCTGGCCTATCTGCAATGCGGTAATTTTCTAAAAGAAAACATTTTCCTTTTATTAAATAAAAATTAATTATATAATTAACTTGGAATTTTAACTTCTAACACAATTTAATATTATATTTTGTTCAAATCAAAATTTTATGTTTTTCACAATTTGTAGATTTTGGTTTTTTGTGTCACAGGAAAACTCAATAAAGGTTTACTAAAAAAATACAGAAAAATAACTAAAAATAAAAATATGATTTATTTATAATTTTTTAGTTCTTTTGCGACAAAAGAAAAAATTATTATGTATTGGGAAATATTTTATTTAAATTTTTAATGCAAGCTTTGAATTTTATTTTTTAAATTGATATTGATTTAAAAAAAAATATTTTATATATGTTTTATATTAAGTCTTTAGCTTTAAGCGCATACGAGTGAAAGCTAAACGTTCGCTGATAAACTGATGAAAATATGAGAAAAATATAGTTTTCAATATTTGTTGGGTTTTCCTATATACATTCAGTGTCTACGAAAAATTTCCGAAATACTTTTTGGTTTATTTTTATTTTGATAAAATTAGTATTTTCTGTTGTGAGTTTAGAGAAATAGAGAAGAATGTGAAAATTCTTGTGGAAAATTCGTTTGTATTGACACTTTTTGTGGAGAGTAAATTAAAATAAAAAGAGTATGTATATAGTTTTTCACGATCAGCGCGTGCTCGTAGTATCATATGTTCTTTTAATGCTCAGTTATTTACTTGAAAGAAAATTTATTAGTATTGCTACCTGTTAATAATGTTGATGTTAGTAAAGTAATTGCAATAACTACATTTATTAGTTTGTTTTTTCTTTTCTTCGAAAATCGTTATTTAACACGGAAATTCTTTTATTAGTATCAATAATATAGGTAGCGCTGTGTCGTGAAAATCTTAACATGAGATTCTGCTTAAACATACCTATAAAAGAATTTTACAATTCTAATGAAGTACATTTTTCGTAAAATTTTGTTATTTCGTTTATTATACTAATTTGGACAGTGTTAATAGCGGATTTGAGAACAAAATATAAATCATTAAAAACGGGTGCATTATACCTCATATGTTTGTAAAAATCAATCGCCAAGCGTATGTTGCGAACAATTATGAAAGTTCGAAATGAATTAGGTTTAAGGTTAGGTGCTAGAGGATCAAACCTCCCGAGGTGGTCTAAAAATTAACAAACCCGGAAGATACCCACCCGGGAAGTTGAAAAACGTCGCAAATTTCCAGTAAGAAAATTGGTGAATTTGTGAGCTAAAGTGGTAATAAAATTGTTACTTGGCCCAAGACATTTAAAACGATATACAGTGGTAGTTTTGAGTACTAAAACTTTTGAAAAATATGCAGCACTTATAATTCTGTAATAAAGGAAAAACTAGCTATAAGACGTCACGTTATTTGATTGGAATTAAATTGCATCCCTGCATCCCTTGTGACCAATCACGATATTTAAACCAATTTTGGTACAATTTCGTTTTTCCTTTTACCACAGCATAAAAAATATAATATATACTAATGACTATATGATGGTTCATGCGGTATTGCTAGATCACGTGGCAATGTTAAGTGGTTGTGGTACCATTCGAAACATTCGAATTGCCAGACCAGTAAATTTTTGAATATAGGTACACTGAGTTTTTGACAGCAAAACAAAATCAAATTTTATAGAAGTTGGGTGTGTTAAGGAAAACAAACCGCAGTTTGATTGAAAATCAATGGAATTTTCTAAAAAAAAATAATAATTAAACAGTCTCAAATATAATTATTTATTTTTTTTGTTTTTATTTGGATCTTAGGAAGTTTATTTATGGCCGGTTGCACAGAAAAATGACTAACGGCCAGTTTTAGTTGGGCGCCATTTAAATTTGTTTTATATGAATTCCAGTTTCGCAATCAGAAAAAACTCAACGCAAACTTGATTAAATATAGAAGAATTTTATAATTAATTCTTAAACAAATTGATTAAATATATTTTATTCCGCGAAAATACGAGCTTGTGTATAATGTATATTTAAAGGGCCTATTTTGATTGAATAACTTTATCTGTTTTGTCTGCTTAGCTTACAACAACAATTGCACTGTATAAAACCGAAGACTTTTTAAGGAAACAAAACCATTTTATAGTTATGGTGTTTTCACCCCAAGATGGTCGTTTTTTAATTATTTTTTTTTTTAATTTTAATGTACCTATTTTTATTTAAAACTACACAATAATCAATTATCACACGATCAAAATTTGACATATAAATGTTTTATTATCAACAAAGGAAAGCTAAAATGCATCGAAAAACTAAAGCCAAAACCTGTTCCCTTGAGAATTAAAGTAAAACCCGCCTAATTTTACCAAAGCAAAACACCTTTTTTAACTAATCGTTAAATATTTCCATATGGAATAAAATATATTTAATCAAGATTTCAATGATTTTTTCTGAAAACATTTAACTGGTGCACATCTAACTGGCCGTTAGTAATTTTTCTGTGCAACCAGCCATTAGGATTTTATTAGAGTTTATCAAAATAAATAAGAACTCCTTGTCGCAATATCTTTAGAAAAACGGTCTTATGAATAAGACATTTTGAAAATTTTTAGATAATTTTACGTTTCAATGCTTTCAACTTCTTAGTAGCATGATCCCAACATACGGCCACATAATAGTTGTAAAGCTTTACAATTTCACTAAAATTAAGATTTTTACGAAATAAATAGTTTTGTTGAGAAACAATAAATAATTGTTAAAACGACTCTAGATAACAATGCCTGGTTCCAATGCATAGATCGGGTGTCTCGTTGCCTAATGTGCCATAATGTCCGTTCAACAATAAGGTAATTTTATTGTTTTGCTCAGTTCTTTTTAAAGGAATAGTAACTTAGAATATAGCCTAAGACTAGTAATGTTAGTTGGTTTGCCGATAAGATCTCCATTTTTCAGTACTTTCTTATTTAATACATTTAAGTGTTCACACCTTGCAAGGGCATGCGGTGTGTGAGCTTAAGTCCAATTAATCCACTTTCTGTTCTCGACATTTTTTAATGATCAGTGTATATGCATGACGGGGAAAGGAGGATATAATATTCCCAACATGATGCTTTTATGTTGAAGTCTGGTAATTAGACAATTTCATTTGCCAGATTTATGTCCTAAAGATACTGCTATGTCGAATTGATTCAACCTGTGGGAATTGATTTGATTTCATTCTTGTTGGCAATAAAGATGTAATGTGTGGCTCAACCTACACTCAGAAAAAAATATGATAAATGCATGATTGCATTTATTTAATTTTTTTTTCACAAGTGATCATCATTATTATGATGAAGAAGAATGACCAAGAATATCATATTATGATACAATCAATCATTTAAATAATTGTATTTAACACACAATGATGATATTAATCGTATAAAGTAAGTTTGATAGTATTTCTAATCATTGTATGATAGGGAATATCACAATAATTTAGTATTATCATAATATGGTAAATGCAATCCACATGCATTTACGATATTTTTTTCTGAGTGTATACGAGAACCGCAGTAAGGCAGATTTCATGGCTCCTGGTGTAATTTGTGGATTGATATCACCCGTGGCACACGGGGTCCGTTAAACCGGATCCGCTCGAAACGCGATATTTCAAAATGCGATATTTAAAAACGCGATATGGTACAGAATATGCGTTGCGAAGCGACGGGAGCGCAGCGACCCACCTGATATCGATCCTATGTACTATCGTTCCTATCGACTTTTAAATTCCTATAAACTGAAATTAAATTTCCCCTTCACCCGCCTGATATAACCCGATCCTAAACTCCCGTCTTGTACCGTATCGCGTTTTGTACTATATCGCGTTTTGAAATATCGCATTATGAAATATCGCGTTTTGTACCATATCGCGATTGTACTGTATCGCGTTTCGAAATATCGCATTTTGAAATATCGCGTTTTAAAATATCGCGTTTCAAATGGGACCCCCGTTAAACAATCTTTCGTTCTGAAAATCCCCAGCAGGTTTCTTGGAAAAGGATGCCTCATAAAGATGGCTTGAGCCCCAAAACAGATCGCATAATTAACAATAAAAAAAAAAGTCTTCACTTACTACAATTGAGTTACTCCAATTTACTAAATTAATGAAGTGAAGAAAATATTCATTTTCCATTCTTCACTTCACACAATTTTACACAAAAACATTGTAACAGGACCAGAGGTCATGTTAACAGAATTTAATTATTTAGTTATCCAGGCGGTCATTCTTCGTCGGCTAGACTCAGGGCTGGGGGTGGGTAAATCTGAATAACTAAACAATCCTAGTTTGGACCGCATAAGGAAGGAAAATAGGGAAAAGGTAGGGTAGGAGGAGGAAAACCAACAGACAACTCACCTTGTTTCAACTCGAACTCACCTCGGCTCCATTCGATAAACTAATTACTTCTTCACTTCATATTCACAGAATAATCACAAAAAAAAACACAACCATAATTCAATACTGAGAAAGAAGAAAAAAAAACCGAAACAATGAAGAGAAAAGCAACAAAACAACCAAATATGACCGAAGAAAGGGGAAATGAAAAATTACTAAGTTTAGATGAAAACTATAAAAATTTATGTATTTATAAACAAAAATTACCATCACCAAGAAAATGAAATTTAGTAAATTAATAATAAAAAAAAACTTAAGTTAAAGAGAAGAAATAATAACTCTAACTAAAACTAGAATAAAAATAATTTAATAATTTGAACCATTTTCTGAATAAACTATGTAATCTCAAAATTTGTACAAAACTAATTAATTATATAATCACAGTAGAAATTTTTAAGTCAAAAAAAAAATTGAAAATGCTTCAAACTACCTTTACTTATACTAATAAATACAGTTACACTAAACTAGCTTACGTATTTTAAAAACCGTTGGGCGCCATTGGTAATCCACAATTAATCCGGTGTAAATTTTTATTTCGGTACGTTTCATGAAGTATGTAATACATATCACCATTATTGTATGTATAACTAGATGAATTTTATTTATATATAGAATATTACGTTGATTATATTAATTAATTTTATATATGTTGCATTATTATATGATAAAATATTATATTAATTATTATTATATACTTTATGCGATTAGATTCACTCTCATTCTGGTACTACCTGTATGAGCTTGTTGTAAAAATTCAAGTCTATTTTACCAATTTTACTCACTAAACACAACATTATAAAGTTTCTTCTTGTTATTGTACAGGTGGTATTATAGGTAGTGCCCAAATGGAAGATGATTATGTTCACTTTGATATTATTATTTATAGTTTTATTGAAAGGATATTATGCTACAGCACTTTTAGTTTAACGTTAGTTAATTTTATTAATAATTTTATTATTAGATTAATATTAATATTTAGGAATTACGTTAGATTTTTATTTATTTAGTTATTTAAGTTAATATATTAGAATTATCGTAATTATGGAAATATGTTAATTACCGAACACTCGTAATTCGGTGTATGAGATTTATATGGCTTAAATTTTTCACAAGCCAGGGTACAGTTTTTTTTTTTCAACCACGTTTTTAGTTCAAGTTTAATAATAATTCCACCATTCCTCTTAAAACACGAAACTTTTCTTTACTATATGATTGCACTTAATAATAATTATAATTATTTTTAACTTAATTAAATACAATAAAAAGACCGAACATTAATTTTATTTGTTCAACTTTAGTAATTTTTCATTTTTTTATAAAGTATATAATATATATATAATATAACCCATTTTATTACTTTATGGGATTGTTTTTCGCACTTTTTCTTTGAGAAGGTTACTCAACAACAATCTATACTTCACTGTCTGTCTATTTTATTATTTTTTTCTCCCCATCCTTCGTTAATCGATTTATGGTTATCAACCGTAAATTCAAAAATATAGTCCATCTCTTCAGAGACAGAGGTCTCAATAGGGAAACTGCATCCACAAACCATGTTCCACATACAGTCTGTTGCAATTGATTCCGGACGCGTTATTATGAAATTTTTTTTTTCGTTTCATATTATTAACAACACTTCAAGTACATGGACCGAAGTAATTTCGTTACATTCGTGGGGACGTACCCATCGCACCCTGAGGTCTCATTCTGCTGGGCATCCGATCCAATAACACAACAACAACTACACATTCGAAGTACTAAATAGAGGTTAAGCAGAACAAGACTTTATAAAAGGTGAAGTTAAGACCTAACATCTTTAAAATGGTATATTCCCAAAATATTTCCATGATCGTCGACTACTTCACAAGACACGTTACCGACAAGTCGAAGAATCTTGGCTTTAATAAATTTAGGAGCCAGCTTCGCAGAATAGAATTCAACGGCGTTACTTTGGGAAAAATTTCTCACGAACACATTTTGACCAACCGTGAACTGAGGAGGCCTAGATCGAAGATTATAAGGAGTATGAGCTTTAAGCTGAGCTTTAGAAAAATTATCTTGCACCTTTTCGGTTAATCGATATAATTCATCGGGTTTGTGTTCGGGTAACATATATTTGCCCGTGCATGAGTAGACGTCACGAAGCAAGCCGTACAAGGATCCATGCATAATGGGATGCTGGCCGAAGACTAATAAATGAGGTGCGAAACCGGTTGACTCATGAATAGTTCCACGTATTGCTTGCGTGATCGCTTCGAGATGGTTATCCCATGTTTTGTGATCGTTACCCACATAAGCACGTATGGAAGCTAGTACTGTTCTATTCACTCGCTCGGACGAGTTGTTTTGAGGAGAATACTTGGCTGTGAATATATGAGACACTCCATATTTTTTTAATAATTTTTGAACCATATTAGACACAAATTGCCGCCCATTGTCAGTCACAATAGTTTCCGGAACCCCAAACATCAAAAATATACTATTCTCGAGAAATTTATTAACCTCCTCGGCGGTTGCCTGTCGCACGGCTCGGGTTACAACAAATTTCGAAAAATGATCGACAGCTATTAAAATTGATGTGTTTCCGGTACGGGTCCTTGGATATGGTCCAAGAAAATCTAGGTACACTCTTTGCCAGGGTCGAAATGTAGCAGGGAGGGAAGCAAGAGGAGGTCGTAATGTATAGTTTGGAGCTTTAATACATTTACATTTATCGCACGAAGCAATAAAACGACTAACATCATGCTTCATACTAGGCCAGAAAAAATAGCGTTTCAACATGTCAAATGTTTTACGGCTTCCTAAATGTGCGGATGTAGGAGGAGAGTGTGCTGATTTCATTAAATCGAAGCGAAGAGATTCTGGAACTATCAACTTCCAATCAGGTATGTCTAATGCTTCATCATCGTTTACCGGTCCCTTTTGTATATAAAGCTTACCATTAATTACCTTTAAATTGGATTTAGTTGAGGCAGAGTTTACGTGCTGAAGCTGTGACAGGTATTCTGCGCTTTCAAAACAATTGGAATTTAAATCAATATGAAAAGGATATTGGTCATCCAAAAAAGGAGTTGTTTTACTTGCTTTTAATGTCTTCCCTAATTCGTCCATGAACATTCGAGATAATGCATCTGGTACACAGTTTTGGGTTCCTTTACGATACTCAATGCCAAAATCAAAACCTTGTAACTTAAGACTCCATCGCGCTAACCTCCCTGTTAAGTCCTTTTGCGACATTAACCAGGTGAGGCTAGCGTGATCTGTAATTACCGTAAAAGGGAGTCCTTCTACGTAGCATCGGAACTTTTTAATGGCCAAGACAGCGGCCAAGCATTCCAACTCTGTCACGCTGTAATGTCGTTGAGCGGAGTTAAGTTTATGTGACATGTATTCAATCGGCGAGTCTTGTCCATCATCAGTTCTTTGAAACAATACGGCACCCACGCCAGTGGAGCTGGCATCGCACTGAATGAAGAAGTGTTTTTTAAAATCCGCAGTATTCAAAACAGGAGCAGTAGTGAGGGCAAGTTTAAGTTTCGCGAACGCCAGTTCAGATTGTTCGGACCAAACGAACTTTTGGTTTTTCTTGAGCATGTTCGTCAAGGGAGCAGAAAGGGACGAAAACTGGTCTATAAACCGTCTGTACCACCCACAGATGCCTAAAAATCTCCTCAGCTGACGGACTGTTTTTGGTACCGGGTACTCTGCAATGGCTCTTACCTTTTCCGGATTTGGTCGCAGAGTGCCCCCACCAACCACATGACCAAGATAATCGATCTCTCTCAGTAGAAATTTACTTTTTTCCACGTTAATTGTGAGCCCTGCTGCTGCTAATCGAGATGCTACGTCGGCTAGCAGAGACAGGTGCTCATCAAATGTGGAGGATGTAATGAGCAGATCATCGAGGTATACGAAAACCCGATCATGTAGGTGATGAGGGATCACTCTGTGCATCAAACGGCATAAGGTTTGAGGCGCATTGCAGAGCCCAAATGGCATTACAGTAAAATGGTATAGCGGGCGTCCTGGCACGGTGAAGGCAGTTTTCTCCATTGACTCGGGGTCTAAGGGGATCTGCCAGAACGCGTCCTTTAAGTCGATACTGGACATGAATTGTGTTCGTTCCAGTCGACTTAGCAAACCGTCAATTAAGGGCAAGGGGTACGCGTCTTTACGAGTAACGCTATTCAGTTTCCGAGCGTCAAGACAGAGACGTACTTTCCCGTTCGCTTTCAAGACTCTAGTCATAGGTGAACACCATGGACTTGTGCTCTCGGTGATTACTCCTAACTCTAACATACGATCAAGCTCCGAATATATGTCGCGTTGGACAGCCGGCGAGACCGAAAAGAAACGTTGCTTGATTGGCAAGGCATCTCCGGTATCTATTTTATGCATTGCCAAAGATGTTCTACCAAGACCTAGTTTCTGTGAGCTCGGGAACAGTTCGACTATTTGCTGTAGTTTCGCTGTCTGGTCCGGACTTAAAATGTGATGTTTAGGAGTGATAGTAGAAGGACTATCCGTAGAGTTGTGATTTGTAGAAAGCTCAATTACTTCTTCTATCATAGTGAGTTTAATTCCAAAACGTGTCCAGAAATCATAACCCAGATATAGTTCTTGATGCAATTCAGGTATTACAAAGAGTTGAAATTGTATTGTCCTGTCGTTGTAAGTAATTGGGACATATACATATCCAAGCACTGATTGTTTAGCCCCGTTCGCCGTCCGTACCGAAGCATCTAAACGATGTAGTTGGAATTGATGTTTCTCAACAAACTCGAGTCCGTGTTTACCTAACGCACTAATAGTCGCACCACTATCTAAGAGGCCGTGGATGTTGGTACCTGCAATTTTTACTACTGCGTACGGACGATTATCAGTAAGATCTTCCGAGCTCAATACAGATGCGAAGATGGCATTAGTTAATTTCTGGTGGAGCAATCTTTTATTACGAAAGTATTTAATAAATCGGTGTTTATGAGTTGTGGACTGAAAAGGAGTGTTAGTTGCTTCATTTGACGTCGCCGGAAGTTTGAAAGTTACTTGCTTAGTCTTCCGGAGTACAGTTCGGGATCGGTGTTTGAGGCAACTTCCTCTGTATTTCGTCTGGGAGGCATCATCAAATGTTGGAAATGGGGACTCCCAGGGATTCTCATTCCCAACTGTTGGTTTTCCGGCTTCCAATTACAATTAGCACAGTATGGTAGATTATCGAGGAGTGGGTATCCACAATTCCAGCAAAGTTCCGGTGTTCTCATGTAAGGCTGGTTGCTACGATTTTGAGCGGGAACCGTAGCTTGTAAGCTGACATTCGTATTAGCGTGCGACCGATAAGGTGGCACATTGACGAAATTTTGAGCCGACTGAGGGTTGTTATATGGCGGCGAGGGCAAAGACGTTGGCATTATCTCATGAACGCTGCGAGAAAATCCTGGACCCATTGCAACTTCAGGATTGTAATTCAAGCTTTTCCAAGTATCTTCTATAGCAACACATCTATTTACCATAGAAGATACCGATGGGAAAATCTCTCCAGCAACAGCAACTCTCAGTCCAGGTCGCATATTTTTTCTTAAAATATCTATGAGCTCGAGCTCGGTTAGGGCGGTTCTTAAAGGAAGCGCTAAGCTTAAAATATTATAATAAAAATCAACAAATGGTTCCTTATTTTTTTGTCTTCGATGTTCCAGAGTAGTTTTAATATCATGATCAGTTCGACCATCTTGAAAACGATGAAAAAACCCATCTTTTAGTTCCTTCCAGGTACACCTAGGGTTTCGCTCCATCAAAATCCAATAATGTTCTCGAGCTGTCCCATGAAATAAGGATCCGATATCATGAACCAAATGGTTGGATAAAATACCATGAGTTGCAGCCATAAGCTCAACTCTATAGAAAAACTTTTGGACTGATATACCACTAGTAGAACTGTTGATCGACCCATCAAAGGATATATTCCACTTTTGGATATCTACAGGGACTGGCCGAATTTGTCCCATTGTAGGGGTATAACCAGTTGGAAATGCAGTTGGCGGCTCAGGCATAATATTATACAAATTATATGCTGTAGGACCATTTACATTTGAAATTGGAGCTGACCCAGTTGCTTGAGTAACTTCAGTCTGATATAGAAATTGAGCTGGTTTATTCTCCCGACTAAATGTTCTTGATTCTTGGGAGCTAGCCATGAACCTCTCATTCGTATGCAATGGTGGTCTAAGAATATATTGATCCGCTCCGCATGATGGAGGTACATATGGCACTGACTGAATAGGAGGGAAATTTCGAACTGGGACCTGAGATGCATTAGCAAAAGATGTTGCGTAATCCGACTTGAACTGAGGCGCGGTGATGGGCGCCATAGTGGGAGCAGGGACGTTTCCCGCGGATTCCGTAAAATTAACCTGTTTTGAGAAAAGATTTTCAGGAATATTCTTTTGCTCTGGTAAGTAACAATTGATAAGATTATTGGATTCAGGTTCTTCGTCACAATCTTCAATTTGAATGGATTGCCGTGGATCGTCTTGATATTCTTCGATCTGGAGGCCATTTAAGGTTTCCAAGGATGTATCTAGTGAATTGACGTCTCGGAGTTTGGGTATTAGTTCTAGAATTGCTTGACAAGATGCTGATAAATTTGTAACCGACGTTTGAACGCTTTTTGATGCTGACATTCGAGTTAATCGTAATTGTACGTGTCTCAATCGGGAAATCATTATTGTAAACAACTCTGCATCCGGGTTATCATTTGACTTTAAAAATTGTTGTAATTCGGAATGAATAGACCTTAATTTAGTTGTACAAACGGAAACCTCCCTTCGGGGAGCTTTTGCAGCTCGCGAGTGTGCTCGAACTGGCAATAATTCCGGATCTTGCAATTCCTGGTCGAAACATGATTGCAGTTCGGAAATTTGTCGCAAAATTGGACCCTTTAAGTTCCTAACTTCACATTCTACATCGATTTCATCGGATTCTAAATCTTTGCTCCTAATTACGAGTTCCATTTTGAATATAAATGGAAATTTTAGTTGTTGTTGTTGTTTAAAATGGACTCAACGCCCAGTGGATGGTAATGTAAATAGAGTATTGTTAATATATTTATCGTAAATCAAAATTACAAATAACGAGCTTACCAGTATTAAAATTAATAACGTTTACTTTTAAAATTAAAATTTTTAAAGAGACCAATATATTATATAAAAGAAGTTAATTAATAGTAAATATAAATTTGCAAAAATGTATATTAAAATTATTTATTATTAATATGTAGTCTATCGAAATGGAGTCCAGGCAACGAGCGAAGCGGTGGAACAATTATTGGTGAGCTTTTGGTGGAGTTGCTGCTGGTCTTCTTAGGAGGAAAAAAAAAATAATAGGGAAGATGGATGAGGGAACAGGAGAAACTAATAAAAAAAAATACCTCTCAATTAACTAACAAAAGAAATCTACAATATAAAGGTTGGAATCGTTCGCGACTGAGAGATGTTTTTTTTTTCCTTCTTAACGTAATTGTGCCACGTTCCAAACTAACATGGTGATCTACAATAAAATGGATGACCCATGCGAAAACGTGATACAAAATGAACTATCTACGGATTGAAAGAATAAACGATTTTACACGAGAATCGACATTAAAAAAAAATGGAGCAATCGCGCTACAAATACTCAATCAATGCGTCATGACTAAGCAAAAGAAATGATTATAAAAGATTAATTAAATTGGAATAGCAAAATTAATATAAGTATAATAGTATTAACCAAACTATGTTCTTACAAAAGAATCAACCGTATAAACTTGAACTTAAACTAAATTTATTAAAGGAAACAAAAAAAAAATGAATTTAAATCTAAACGGGAAAACTTTATGAACCGATAAAGTTTGGTTTAACTTAGGTTGCACTACACTGTAACAACCGTGAAGCATATTTAAAAAAATTAGATTAGGCTGAAGGCCTTATGAAAACCGTTTTGGGCGCCACTGTAACAGGACCAGAGGTCATGTTAACAGAATTTAATTATTTAGTTATCCAGGCGGTCATTCTTCGTCGGCTAGACTCAGGGCTGGGGGTGGGTAAATCTGAATAACTAAACAATCCTAGTTTGGACCGCATAAGGAAGGAAAATAGGGAAAAGGTAGGGTAGGAGGAGGAAAACCAACAGACAACTCACCTTGTTTCAACTCGAACTCACCTCGGCTCCATTCGATAAACTAATTACTTCTTCACTTCATATTCACAGAATAATCACAAAAAAAAACACAACCATAATTCAATACTGAGAAAGAAGAAAAAAAAACCGAAACAATGAAGAGAAAAGCAACAAAACAACCAAATATGACCGAAGAAAGGGGAAATGAAAAATTACTAAGTTTAGATGAAAACTATAAAAATTTATGTATTTATAAACAAAAATTACCATCACCAAGAAAATGAAATTTAGTAAATTAATAATAAAAAAAAACTTAAGTTAAAGAGAAGAAATAATAACTCTAACTAAAACTAGAATAAAAATAATTTAATAATTTGAACCATTTTCTGAATAAACTATGTAATCTCAAAATTTGTACAAAACTAATTAATTATATAATCACAGTAGAAATTTTTAAGTCAAAAAAAAATTGAAAATGCTTCAAACTACCTTTACTTATACTAATAAATACAGTTACACTAAACTAGCTTACGTATTTTAAAAACCGTTGGGCGCCATTGGTAATCCACAATTAATCCGGTGTAAATTTTTATTTCGGTACGTTTCATGAAGTATGTAATACATATCACCATTATTGTATGTATAACTAGATGAATTTTATTTATATATAGAATATTACGTTGATTATATTAATTAATTTTATATATGTTGCATTATTATATGATAAAATATTATATTAATTATTATTATATACTTTATGCGATTAGATTCACTCTCATTCTGGTACTACCTGTATGAGCTTGTTGTAAAAATTCAAGTCTATTTTACCAATTTTACTCACTAAACACAACATTATAAAGTTTCTTCTTGTTATTGTACAGGTGGTATTATAGGTAGTGCCCAAATGGAAGATGATTATGTTCACTTTGATATTATTATTTATAGTTTTATTGAAAGGATATTATGCTACAGCACTTTTAGTTTAACGTTAGTTAATTTTATTAATAATTTTATTATTAGATTAATATTAATATTTAGGAATTACGTTAGATTTTTATTTATTTAGTTATTTAAGTTAATATATTAGAATTATCGTAATTATGGAAATATGTTAATTACCGAACACTCGTAATTCGGTGTATGAGATTTATATGGCTTAAATTTTTCACAAGCCAGGGTACAGTTTTTTTTTTCAACCACGTTTTTAGTTCAAGTTTAATAATAATTCCACCATTCCTCTTAAAACACGAAACTTTTCTTTACTATATGATTGCACTTAATAATAATTATAATTATTTTTAACTTAATTAAATACAATAAAAAGACCGAACATTAATTTTATTTGTTCAACTTTAGTAATTTTTCATTTTTTTATAAAGTATATAATATATATATAATATAACCCATTTTATTACTTTATGGGATTGTTTTTCGCACTTTTTCTTTGAGAAGGTTACTCAACAACAATCTATACTTCACTGTCTGTCTATTTTATTATTTTTTTCTCCCCATCCTTCGTTAATCGATTTATGGTTATCAACCGTAAATTCAAAAATATAGTCCATCTCTTCAGAGACAGAGGTCTCAATAGGGAAACTGCATCCACAAACCATGTTCCACATACAGTCTGTTGCAATTGATTCCGGACGCGTTATTATGAAATTTTTTTTTTCGTTTCATATTATTAACAACACTTCAAGTACATGGACCGAAGTAATTTCGTTACAACATTGTCAAAAAAACTCAGCTGCTCATCAACAAATAACTGCACGGGCAAAATACCTCCTCAGTTAATGCAGTTGCTGACTTTTTAGCTAAAGTGCGCCTGTATATAGTGTTTTCAACTCAGTTACTTCAGAAGTAGTTATTTCAGAAGGTCAGAATTAGTTATTAATTCAAATAATTCAGTTCTGAATTATTTAAATTAATAAATTTATAATGAGATTCACGCGATGTAGGAATAATCCTTAAAATCATTGTAAGGAAGTAATTAACTATCTTCTGATGGTAAAGCGAAGACTTACACTTACATATTTGTATAAGATATTTTTTTTCTCAAGAAAATTTAAGGTCATTGTCAAGAAAGCAGAGAAAGGTTATTTTTTGAAAAGAACCAAACCAAATTAATACCAAAAATGGCAGTCGCGGATTGGGTTAGTAATTTCACAGACTCAAGTCTTCTTCGGGATTTATATTTATAACACCATTTTGCTATACCTATAAATCCACCGCGTTTTTTTCAAACTACCTACCTATATATGTATATTGTATTGTTTAAAATTGTACCAACTCGAGTAAAAAAAAATTACTTCCGCGTGGTAAGGCGAGTCCGTTAATAAAACAAATATACTTAACAAGATTTCGCGAGTAATGGAGCTGATTAATTATAATTCAATTAAATAATAATTTAAATTATTTTATTGTATCAAAAATAAAAAAATATTTTATAACCAATTTAGTATGTAGGGTTATCCCGTTCCTGACATATTTAATGATTCATCTACCAACATAATATCAATGAGGTTGCTTCGATCAATATCTAAATCATCTTCATCATCCAACAGTCTTTTCATCCGCTGCTTGTAACTGAAAGTATAACGTGAATCAAGTGGATATTCGAAAAATAACAAATATTAAAGACTTACATTTGACTATCAGGATTATTTTCCTGGTTTCGACATTTTTCTAATTTTTTCTCAAGGTATTTCACTTTTTCTTTTGGTAGAACATCAATCGTTTTAACCATTACACGAATTTTACGAACGGCTTCAATCAAAATTCCTAATTTATCCTTGGCAGATTGAAATAAGCACTCAGTTACGTAGCTGTCCAGGTTTTCCTGCTCTTTGCTGGCGGCATGAAGTACTGCGGCTAATGCTATTTGTGACGGTGAATATAGTAGGCACACGTCGGTCAAAAATGTTTTTTCTACAAATTCATCAATACCTTGCCGTAATCGATCTGGGTTTACGAGATTACAGCGAGTTTTTATATCGATTAGGAATCCTTCAATCGGTCTATAAGGATTATGCACAGTTAAATAATAATTCAATTCCTTCATCAATAATAGCTCGTTCGATAGAATTATATCCATTGCCTTAAGACGATCACCTTTAATATTTCCAACAAACTGCCCAATGGATACATTAAATTCTTCCACTTTACAAGCTAAGTAAACACAAGTGACTAGAATTTCTTTTGGATGGTAGTCCATTGCTGAGCGATTCAGATAAAACCGCTTGAAGTAATGCATCGCTGTGCCAATCACACTTTTTGGCATTGGTGGTTCAAAGCGTTTGCAAAAATCGACTAAATGAAGTTCATAATTCCTGATTATGATACGTTCCTCGTCTGGCGTCAAGAAATATGAGGTCCTTAAATCTTCCTGGAATTGATTGTGACTCAGTACACAATATGAAATAATAGAATTGGATACTAACCTCGATTTGTTCACCATGCACAGCAATGAATTCCTCGTTGTGTTTTTGCCGATAGAATGACAAATGGCTTTCTTTATTAAATGTGTAAAAACGTTTTTGTGAACTAGTTGGATACATTGTAACTGTGTGTGTTTAATATTATATTTTAATTTAAATATATTCGATTGTTATCAACAAAACTATGTACTTACCAAAATGCCTAATGACAGTTGACATTCAGCGTATTTGACGTTCAATTGTTTATGTTGAATTTGGTTGCAATTTTTTAAATAATCAAAACACTAATTTGTTAGGTTCTAAACATTAAGATTTATTTTTAAATCGTTACATTAAAATTAAATTGTATTCCATTAAATTAACGTTGTTTGAATCCATATTTTTTCCGTTCATAGAACAAATCTGTCTTAGAACTTCCCAGATTAACGATTTTGGGACAACCATCTCTCTGTAAAAGAAAACAGTATTAGAGAATCATATAAGATTCGAACTCATTCTACCCTAACATCTTTTTCTTGAATCGTGCATTCTTTACAATAATACGCATCTGATACTCCGGGACCGCCACAAATAACACATCTCCCTTGATATGAGCCGTAATTGCACTCGTCACAAATTCTAACCAAAGTGCATGGCCGCACATATGAATCGCATATTACACATTTTCCATCACATTTCTCACAAAGGCGACCAATAGCTAAGAATAAAGGAGCATTAATAAAATTATTTATTATAAAAGAATGTTTTATTTTACCAACTCCGGGTTGTTTTCTGCAAAAAATTAAATCGGGATGATGCTTTGCCATTTTTCGTGCCCCGTGTGTTTATATTTTTAATTTGACAGCTACATATAACTTCTTTTTGCAACCAACAGGGGATAACCGGAACTGTCAAACACATAAATTAAACACTTTCGGCCAATGCTGTCAAAAAACTCGTAATGTACATACATATATGCCTTTTGTGTTTTACTAAAACAATTGTGTGAGTACAGCAAAAGTACCATGTCAAAAATTTATTTTTGTATGTGTTTTGAACCAACTTTACATATTTGTGCATTCCTTTCAAACTTATTTTCGTTCGAAAAAAACACTATAAAGGCGGTGATACATGCACAGATTTTGCCTTTAAGGCATAAAAATTATGCGCGCTGATTGGTTAAAATTCGGCCATCTTGATTCGCCTTATAGGCAAAAATTTTAAATTGAACATTTCTCAATTTTGTATAAGGCAATTTTTCTTGCCTTAAAGGCAAAATCTGTACATGTATCACCGCCTTAACTATACACACAATTGTGTTGGTTGTACTTGAAAACAAGTGAAATTTTTTATCAAAAACGCCATTACATACTATGATTTTTTACTCCACTTTTGTGTGGTTTGGACTTTAATTATGCTATTTTTTTTGGGGGTGAAAAAGGGATATAACATACATTATTTGTTTTTTGATAACATTAACATATTAATTATTTTATTAATATTATTGTTATAGTGACCGGACAAGTGGTGCAGTGGTTAAAGCTTCGGCACTTGGACCGAGAGGTACTGGGTTCGAATCCCATCAGAAGAGGCTTAAAGCAAATCGAATTTTCATCATCGATTACAATCGGCGATGTATTTTAATAAACACAACGGAACTAAGACCCTCTGATTGCACACAGAATTCAGTGCCGACCCACCGTCGTCATTACAGGTTGACTTGAAGCTTGCAATGTGCAGGTGGTAACTGTAGTTGTGTGAATAGGTGGATTAATCTGGTGATGTGGCGTGAATGCGTGGTATCACAATGGGCCAAACAAAAATGACCTAAGTGTCATACCATGAACCCTAGCCCTATGTTGCTTTTCGGACGAAAACAATTTAAGTTGTATGCACAAGTGTGTATGTTGGTCCAAAATGCATTCAAAAATACATTTTTGACATGATCCTTTTTCATCACCAATGCTGTGGTGGCTGGCCGGAAAAGGGATATCCCTTTTCCAGCCAGCATTTTTTTCTTCATTATAAGTCCATTACACACAATTGTGTATGTATAATATCACAAGTTGTAATGTATAGATCATTTTCCTCAAACGTCAAAATAACATTATGACAGTTGAACGTGTATGGCAAACCATTAAAATAAAATTCTATTTTTTTATTTTATTCATAAATTCTCACAATACTATTAAAACTTAACAGTACAATTGTTTGTGGTTGTGTTTTAAACATTAAACTTTAATAGTTGTGTCATAAACTTTAAAAATTACAAATAAATTTTAGTTTGTTCTGGTTTGCCATACAGCTTCAGCTGTCAAATTTTTTTTGAGGAAAATGGTCTATTCTGGATTTTAATAGATCCTAGTTAAATCGGAATTCTTTTTGAAAAAGACATAATAATTGTATAACAAATAAACTATATAACAAATTTATTATTTGGTTTCAATAAAATATTAATTATTTTGTTACTATTACAGGTATATGATATTTTCCGAACGAAAAAGCATTTAAGTATTATGCACAAATGTGCATGTTGGTCTAAATTACATACAAAAATAAATTTTTGACATTATTCTTTTTCGTCACCAACACAATTATGATGACAGGGATACCCCCTTTCCGGCCAGAACATTTTTTTTTGCTTCAATTTAAATCCACTATACACCAATGTGTATGTAATACCATTTTGTAATGGTGTTTTGTTTTTTTCATGATTCTCTTTCGTACCCGATTTTAACGAAGACAATTGTGATCGCGGGCCGGAAAAAGGGATATACTGTCATCGGAAATAATTTGCTTTGGCGCATGACAGTAAACACAGTTAAAAAAATAACACTTTTAAAATCGCAATACGTTCGTAATCGTAGAAACAAACTAGATAACCTCGTTATTTATATTATTAAGTTATTTCTGCCTGTCTCTGTGTACACAAAACAGAATTATTAACTTTTCATAACTAGATAAGTGCAATTTATCCCGATAAATTAGGCACACTCGCAAAAATCGGGTTTCTGTTGTCTCCCCAATTGTTTGTTAGATCCAATATTAAGGCCGGTTGCACACTTCAACTAAGCTAAACTATGAAACATAGTTTAGGTTAGCTTAACTTAGCTCGCTATCTCGATCGTATTTAGCTATCACATTATAACTAAAAACATAGTTCACGTACTAATGTAATTAATTTCCTTTGACGCTTGCTTTTTATTTTCTAATTCGAAAAATAATTTTTTTAAATATAATTTGGTATTCTGGAATTATATCCATTTTCCTGCTAGATAAAATTTGCTAGCTTTAATTTAAGTCCTATCCACGTAAATGTGTATTTTAATGGAAGAACTAATTAAATCGGAATTATTTTTGAAAAAAAAAAATGTTCTGATAACATATAAATTATATAACATATTAATTATTTGTTTTTGATAGCATATTTTTTTGAAAGTGTTTACTGTCATGCCCCAAAGACGGTATATCCCTTTTCCAGCCCGCGATCTCAATTGTATACGTAAAAATCGTGTACGAAAGATAATCATGTCAAACTTTTATTTTTATATATATTTTGGACCAACATACACATTTGTACACAAGACTAAAATCGTTTTCGTCCGAAAAATAACATTTTAACTATAATAATAATAAAATAATATGTTATCAAAAACAATATTTCAATGTGTGTGTAAAAAACTACAGTTTTTAATGTCTTCCGGATTTTAACGAATCTTAGTTAAATCGGAATTATTTTTGAGAAAAACATTATAATTTGATAACATATAAATTATTTGTTTTTGATAACATATTAATTATTCTATTATTATTATAGTTATAGTGTTACTTTTCGGAATAAAATGATTAAAGTGGTTAGTCCAAAATACATACAAAAATAAATTTTTGACATGATTCTCTTTCGTACACGATTTTTACATACACAATTGTGATCGCTGGTCGGTGGTATAGGATATAATTTACTACATTAGGGATTCAATCCGGATCGAATCAACTTAGAGTTAACTTTGGATTGAAACCGAATTATCTTTTTTAGCGTATATATTGGAAGATTATGTTGGGCTTGGGATTGAATCGAAACCGAGTTGAGAACGTCAAAAAAATTATTCTTATGTACATATTTCTATATTTATTTAAAATCAAACAAAAATTAAAATATTTAAAAAAGTATATATACGCAAATAATCATAAACGAAATAAAAATGGCGTTGTTTTATTATTAATATTTTGATAATAATTTTTTTTCCACTCGATTCCGTATACATTGGTGTTTCCCCATGCCACACTTTGATTCTTTCGTCGTGATTCTTTCCTCATTTTCTTCCCCGTCACCCGCAAACTAACAACAGTTTGTAGATGAAGGGGGAAGGAAATCACGACGAAAGAATCAAAGTGTAGAATTGCGGTTTAAGGATAGTATATATTGAAATTCCAATCTAGGTTCAATTCGGAGTGAATTCTATATATACATAGTACTATATATACATAGTACATAATATATACATAGTACATAATATATACATAGTACTTGAGCAAGTAAATGGATCTAGAATTTCGCCCAAAATCACTGCTTAAGTGGGAACTATAAATATTGTAGAATAAAAAATAACGTAAGAGAGCGGGAGATGGGGACTGACATGTTGTAACTATCACTATTTTCGCTTCGACGAGAAAACCGTGCTACTTTGATGAAATTTTAAAAATTTACATAAAAGGTAAAAAATGTTTACTTCCCAAATACCGTTATTCTATCGAAAATGCATCGAAGCGAAAATAATGATAGTTACAACATGTCAGCCAGGATTTATATGTATTCGACCATTCTCAGCATAACGAAAATAAAAATAATAACAGATATTGCGTTTTACTTTTGCTGTCAATTAAAAAGAATAACCGAGCGAAAATTTTCGTCGGAATAAAAGACTTAATAATTACAACAACAAAACTCAAACAAATTTTTGTGCGTTGCATGTAATATGCATGTTTATTATTTTATATATGGGAATTTGGAATTTACCGACCAAATGGCACAGTAGTTAAAGCTTTGGCATTTGGATCGGGAAGTACCGGGTTCGAATCCCGATAGGGGAGGCAGGATGCAAAAATGAAATTGTATCACAGATTACGATGTGATGAAATGTAACACATCTAAGACCCCCTGTCGGAGTGCAAAACTCATGGGCCGACCCCATCTTCCATGTCAGTATAGGCTGGCATAGAGCTTGCAATGTGCAGATGGTCGCCGTACGTCCTCGGATTGTGGCTGACTGGCGTAAAAGTAAGGACGGAATAAGCAAACCGTGAAAGAGCAGGGAGAGTCATGAACACGCCCCAGAACAGATTGCAGGGATAAAAAAAAAAATTGGAATTAAGGTCGATTTATATTATCCGTTCCTTTCAATTCCTGCACGTAACGTGCCAGACAAAAAAAAAGATTGTTACATGAATTTTCTATAGGAGTATTTATAATATTCGTTCCATTCAGTTCGTACACATACGGAACGGATAATATTAATACTCCTATAGAAAGTACATGTAACAATCTTTTTTTTGTCTGACGCGTTACGTGCAGGAACTGAAAGGAACGGATAATATAAATCCACCGTTATTCGTGTATTTTATCTTTTCTATTTATAAAATATCCATGTGCACATATACTAACATGAATATAAATTTAAAAATATTTTTCACTACACTGTTGAATTGTATTTTTTTAATTTTAACCTAAAAAAATAGTTTATCGATTTGTAGTAATTTAAACCGCATATAAATAATTTTATAATTTTAAACACATATATTTGTTGATATATAATAAGTTTATACTCAAAAATATTGTAGTTTCACTCAAGATTTTAGGAAATATATCAAAAAAATATTACAAGAAATATATGAATGAACTTAATATTTTAAGTAATACATATATAGCCGAAAAGTCAAATTGGAATAATAATTGTTTTTCGTTCTTACGTTATTCCTGTTATTTTTTTTTATTCCAACTATAGTTGGCCCTGATTACCGGCTCGAAAGTACATTTCGGTGCACACCACTTAGATTATTGCAACGTTTGGTTTTGACATGTGGTAGAAATTGTTTCACAAAATTTAAGGTTAAGTTTTCCTAAACAATCGTAAATAATTAAATAAAGATGACTGCCGAGGAAGAACAACAATTAATTCAAGTGGGGGACCATGTTATAATTCAGCGTCAAAAGTATACTAAGCTATTTAAACTCAACAGCTTAGAAGCAATGGTGACTCTCGGCAATGATCAAATCGAGCTACGGAACGTCATAAACTTACCATATTGCTCGACTTTTAAAATGATACCACAGGATTGCCGCAAGAAGAAATTGTATAGTTTGGAATTGTGTACGAACAGCGTCGATTTAAAGGACTTGCTACAAGCTAAAGAAAGTGGGACTGATAATCGGAATATTCTTGATGATGGACGTTCGCAAGGCCTTAGTTCTGAAGAGATCGAGAAACTACGAGAGACGTGTACTAGTTCTACGGAAATTGTAGGACAATTAGTTGAAAATTCGAAAACATTTGGATCGAAAACCGAATATGCACAAGAGAAATATTTGGCTAAAAAGGAGAAGAAATATTTCGAGTTTATTCAGATAAAGTTGCCTACTGTCAGGCTACTTACAGAAATATTTTATCGACAAGATCCAGACAAAATTCTTGGGGTACGAATGGATACATTGTCGCAGATTATATCATATTCAGGAGTTTGTGGTAATGGGACATATATACTTTATGAATCAGGTACAAATGGATTGATACCCGCAGCACTTCTAAATTCAATAGGCGAGAATACTGAAGGGCAATTGATTCACATGCACCCTGGAAATGTACCTCAAAAGCAAGCACTACAAGCAATTAAATTCACGAAGGAACACTTGGACCGTTGTATTTCAGTTAACTTATATTCAGTATTGCGGGAGATGTATCAAAATGAGGAACCTCAAGTGGAGGAAAAAGAAAATTCAGAAATTGTTGAGAATTCAACTAAACGGAAACTTTCAGATTCAAATGAGGCCGATGACGAAAATCCTGCTAAACAATTAAAAATTGATGATGTCGAACTGATTAAAGTAGCTGTAGAATCCAATAACCCGAATCAAATCCCTAAATGGAAGTTGGAAAACGCCCGTGCCTGTACATTACTCAAACACAAGGTTGACGGACTAGTGATTGTTGCGAAAGAAAATCCCAGTGAAATTTTAAAAAGTTTGCTCGCTTTTGTGAAATCTAGCCGACCGATTGTAATATTTAGTCTGGCGCGCGAGTTACTAATGGAAATGTACGTCGAGTTGAAGGCTTCAAATGAGGTGACTGGGCTTCGACTAACTAGCAATTGGATGAGGATGTATCAAATTTTACCGAACCGCACTCACCCTGATGTAAATATGAATGCAAATAGTGGATTTTTACTTGTTGGTTATGTTATTAATAAATAAAGCAAAACTTTCTAAATTTCAATTTTGTTATTCAAAAAATCCGATAAAATCGAAATGTTAACGCGCATATACAAAATTTTATATTTGAACGAAATCCACTGAACTTTCATTAACATTTACGCGAGTGTGCCTATCATAAAAAATCGTACATACAAAATTATTTTTCCTTTCTTGAGTTGTGTTCTTTTGAGTCAAAAAAATTTATTTGCATTATATTTAGTTTTATTATAATTTTATTAGTTTCTAGTATATTAAAAATATTACAATTAACGCGAAATTATCGATTTACTCATCTATAACAAAAAAATGATTTATTTAGAATAAACATATCGTTTTTATTTAATTAAAAAAAAATAGTTGTGTGTTTTTTGTGTGCACTGAAATATGGAGAATGTTCGAAATTTGTGTTGTGGAAAGAAATAATATAAATCTGTAGATTAGCACTACAAATTTAATTAAAAATAGCTAATTGATTTATAAATTTTTTTGTGAAAAGTGATATAAGTGTATATATTGAGTGTAAATAAATCAAAAATAATATCCTCGGTATGTAGTATGAAAATAAAAATTACATAAATTTTCTCTTGCTTTATCCAAAATGACATTTCATTTGTAGAGTTTGTACTCTCCAAAAATAATTAAAAGGAAAATTTGATAGATATAAATAACAAACCCATTTTTTATATTATGTGAATATTATTTATATTGTTTAACGTTAATATGTAAATTTTGTTATATTTTGTAAGGTTATATATTTATATTAAATTATGTATACAAGTAGGCACATATAAACTCATAAATATAGCAACCAGGATTGAATATGTTTTTAGAGTTAATAAAGAGTTCTAACAGAAAAGAAGGTCTATTGTTTTAATTATTGGAAAATAAGTTTCGAACTTAAAATATAAAAAAATTAATGTATTATGATACGTATCGAGAATTATAACAACAGATTATTTTTATTAATTTTCATTTTGAACGAAAAATGTAAATCTATTTTTAGCAATCAATATTTATCTCTATGAGTTTTTACCGTTTTGTTGGTAAGATCCATAGATAAATAAATCTATCTATAAGAAATAAAATGTCTTAATAGCTAATTACAATAATTTTGTTAATAAATATTAATGGGCTTAACTTTTGTTATGTTGATGAGGAAAAACGGTTTAGATACAGATGTTTTTCTTGAAAACTGTTAAATGGTAAGCCATTTATGTAAAAAAGTGAATGTTATTGAAAAATAGTCATGCTCTTTCCACATTTATTAGATTGTGTTTGAAATTTGTCGTGTAGAAAAGAAAAATATAAGTACATAATACGTTTCTACTTCTCGTCTAGGTAGGTTTTTATTATCGTTAATGCCCCAACCAGTCAAACTTAAGTTCTTAAGTTGTGCTCCATTTTGGACCACTTAGGAGAGCGGTATGACCACCAAAATTTTAGAGATCAGTTGTTTATTTGTGACGAGAAGCCTATAAAATTTTGGTGATTGTAGAACTAACCGAAGTGGTGCAATCGGCGTGTAACTTAAGCTCTTAAGTCTGACTGGTTGAGGTTTTACTAGTCTTAATATTTAAATGGCCTTGCTTACTTTAGATACCTGGGACTTACCAAATCAATGTCACAAAAACCTATTTTCTTTTCGAAAATTAAAGGGCGCTACAGACGATCCGATTTGGTCGGACATAAAATCGGATAGTGTGTATGCATGTCGGTCCGATAAAATTAAGTTGGATTTGTCGGATGAAAATTCTATTCGATCGTCTGACCAACCAAATAAATCAGATGGTGCGTATTGTTGTCGAACGATTTGAATTTAGTTGTGTTTATTGAAAAATAAAAATTATTATTAATTATTTTAATATTATGAAATTTATTTGAAATCAAATTCGTTTTTGTATACACATTGTATTAATTATCTTAATATTATTATAATAAAACTTATGAATTTCCTTTTTGTAACATAAAACGAGACAATAGATTAACATTAACAGGTAAACTAAATTTGACCAAACGAAAAATGTCATAAGATGGTAATTTGGATCGGTTCGTTTGTAGATATTATAACATCCTATTTGGTCGTCCGTCGGTCCGTCCGATAAGTTGGATCGTCTGTAGCGCTCTTAAGAGATCAAATTAATTACTCTCTTTGGAATGAGCTGAAAAGACAGTGCATGTGCATTTAAACGTGCAAGTTTGTGCATTATGAAATCCAAACTAATTTTACAATGCTCAAGGGTAGCTAGAAGTATAGAAGTAGAAAGAAGTACTTAGAAATCCTTGAAATGTGCGATGGGAAAACAACTATTAGGCAGCGTCCAAAAATACTCTTCACTTTGTTTCTACTCCATTTATATTCTCTCATCACCCAAGCTACACGAGATTTTAGCAAAATTTTATTCTCTTTTGTTTTACTTTTCATATTTGTTTGAACCACTTATGTCACACAGGGTATCACAGAAGCCGTATTTTTATTCGCTTCTTTCTCGTTTTCCTATGATACGGGTTTTAATTGCGGCTTAAACAAATTTTCAATGCAACCACACTAACACAAACATAAATGAAATAAAAAAATATTTCAAGGACATTTTTGATTCATTTTAGTTTAAATTTTATTTTCGAGAGAGCAGAACAAAACAAAATAAAACATACATATATCCCTTTTGTGTTTTACTAACACAATTGTGTGGGTATGGCAAAAGTACCATTTACCAAAAAAGGATTAAAACGAAGATTGTAAATTAAATTTCAAACAAAATTTGTTCAGATAATTTTACCAGAAATGAGAAGTTTTGACAAAAGAAACGTTATTTTAAGAATATTCGGCATCTCTCCGGCACTTACCAGGCGGATTGACTATTCGGAATTAAACTTCATACTTAAGCTTCTTTCATAAATTAGAAAATTATTACGAAATTTGATGAAAATTCGTGCACCGGAAGTGGCAGCTTTTATTAGGTATAGCCGTTACAATAAACGAAAGAGAATTAAAAGATTCAAAAATCATAATTTTCAATAAGGGTTGATGTTGGTTTTTGGAAATTTAAGTAGGAATAATGATTTTTATTATGCAAGGCAATGTTTACCAAAAGTCCGGTAAGTTTAATTTTTCACTTTAGAAATAAAGCGTGTATTCGAGATCGATGTATACATTCGTAGTAAAAGAATGTTGGATGTTGGTCATAACATATCCACCCCTCTATTTCTTAATTTCGACACACAAATCGTAATGGTCATTTTTGTTTTGTTTTCATAGAAAATTTGTCAAATTAGTTTGACAACCGGTTCATAACTGGATAAAAATCCCGGATTTTTCATCCCTTCGTTTTAACCAATTAAAATCACGTAAATATACAAAATACACCTCTTTTCATACGAAACAGTTGTAAAAATTGAAAAAAAAATCTCGGATGTTTGATTTCGGGATTTTTAATCATAGTTATGAGCAGGTTGTGAGTCGGTATTGCTTATATTTGCCATGTTTCATGACACCCGGTCATGATCCGGTTCAGTTCAAATTTTATATGGAAAACATGATCCAAATTTCGTTTTAGATCACAAATTTTGATTTGAAATCTAACAAGCGCCGTTTTGTTGTTTCATGAAGCATACTGAACCGGATCAGATCAAGCATCAAGAAATACAGCTATTATCAACATGTGCGAACCATCTAAGTTTTGACAATTTAATTGTTCCAATTATATCGATGCTCTCCAGATTATTTCTGAGTGTCGATTTCGTACGAAAATTAGAGCGCGAGCTGGCGAGGTGAACAATTATTTTATGTACATATACACTGCATAATATACAATTTTTTATTTGTATTGTATTTGTTCTCTCATGTGTCTGTGCATTTTGTTCGTCAACTTTGCAAAGGCAAGTAGCAAAATAAAAAGTTCCGGTTGAACCGGTTGAATATTTATGATGATGACGTATACCTCACCTCTTCTATTCGCTTTCTTTTGAGCAGTGGCACCGATTGCTTGCTATGTGATTGATTTTTCATTTTCAATTATTTGAACAACATACGTTTTCCCGGGTTGCTCACCTCGCGCGTCCATTTTTGGTACAAAATCGACACTCTGATTTCGAAATTCAGTCACATTCGTTACATTTTTCCTTCATTAATTGCATCGACCTTTGGCATCAATGGAGCTAATTTACACTAAAAAAGGCATGCTTATTGCTGTTCCGTGTTGTTAGAGTCTAAGAGCCACTACCAGAAGTAATAAGTGTATCGATTTTGTACGCAAAATGGCAGCGCGAGTTGACGAGGTGAGCAAAAATTTTGTGTACATTTACAGTGTATAATACACAATTTTATATTTGTATTGTGTTTTTCCTCTCTTGTATATGTGCATTCTATTTGTCATTTTTACGATGGTAGAAACGAAAATAAATGGATCCGGCTGGATCGGTTTATATTTTTTGATACTTTCGTCTACTTACCTCTTCTATTCGCTTGCTTTTGGGCGGTGGAATAAAGTAATATTTTAATAATTCGAATTAGTTCTAAAATTGTGAAATATTTACACATAGAAACGTCAATCCCCAAAAAAATCAAAACAGGATCATTCACATGCCTCTCGCCTCGAACAAAAATAATTTTTAAAATGCCGTTTTAAAAAATTTTAAATACAATTTTTTAAATGCCGTTTTAAAAACTGCCATTTTGTAAAATGTCTTTTTAAAAAATGCAGTTTTGAAAATGCCGGTTTGTACCTATGTCCTTTCTTATCTTATGCCATTTTGAAATATGCAGTTTTGAAAAATGCTGTTTTGTACCTTATGCCGTTTTGAAATATGCAGTTTTGAAAAATGCAATTTTGTACCTTATGCCGTTTTGTACCTTATGCAGTTTTGAAATATGCAGTTTTGAGAAATGTCGTTTTTAAAAATGTCATTTTAAAATATGCAATTTCGACCGGGACCCATTATAAAATATTAAGGACCAAGTCGTAACTACTATGGCTGTAAATCTGTAAATTTGAAAATGGACGAACATATATACAAATAACATATGACACGTTAAAAACACCCAGTCGCAACTTTTTTACTGGTCACCACCAGGAATCGAACCCGGGACCCCCGAATAACAGAGCAAGCCCTCTACGTACTAAGGTAACGATGGCGACGATGTATGTAAAGGTGTCCTCAAGTATCCTGATCATTTTATTCTCGATTTTGAATGGTATTCTCAGTCAATTAAATTACTCGAAATTTACAAAAATCGACCAGTCGATTGCGATCGACCTTATGGACGGACACCTCTGGATAGTTTCAGTTGGCCAGCAGGAGCAAGTTATTTCTAGAGTTTCGATCGTGTTTTTTCGCCTGGATAGTATTCTTCTAGATACTCGTAAGCATTCCTCAATATAAATAAGAGTTTGTTTACCAGCCCTATTTCTTATTTGCTGTACAAGTTATTCAAATATTACAAAATATGCATAATGTTATATTTACTCCTGGTGTTATCTTAAACAAATGTGATTGTATCAACAAATAAATGTAAATTTTTTACGGTATTCGAATATGTATATGCCATGTACAGCTAGTTCATACTTTATTAATTTTCCGCATATCGACTCTAAACAGTATGATCACTTGTACTTTTTGATGTACGATGCAGTAATTTTCTTATAAAAATCATTTTTATCTAAGACCATTTTTTTGTACTAAAATACAATAACAGTAATTGTTTTTTATTTATTATGAATATAGCTTTGATAATCTTATACTTAATTAATTTATTCAATAAATCTAAGTTGTTTTTTATTTTATTTTTGTAATATGATTAATTCTCGTAAATCGCGTGGAGATTCAGAGGTTGGTCACAATTTTAGTCGCAGGGTTTTTGTTTTGTTTTGCCAAACATATCTAGCGCATATGTGAGGTGATATTATTAAAGTGTTTTGATAGCAAGCATACGTTGTATTTTTTTACGATTTATGTTTTTTTATTTTTACATCCGCTAAAAGTTTTACTGTTTGTTGGTTGCGTATACTTGTATATGCGTTTTTAATGTTGACACAGCTTATCATACTACATATTTTATGTATGTATATTTTTATTGACCATATGTTAAATTGATGGGTATTTTTTTTATCCAAACGATTCTCAGAATTTCTTGTTATAATTAAAAAATAAGCAAATTTTCTTGAGATTTGGAATATAAATTAGCTCGCACTAAGCGCGGACACGTTGTGTTGGGAAGAGAAAAGGTTATTCGACTTTTTAATTTTTTGTTGTGATGAGTCTGCATTTTTATAAAAGAAAATGTTAATTTAGTCGCTTGATGAAATTGAAGTAAAGTGAAATAAATCGAGCGATTGATACATAAATATCGTTATGTTGCGTAACCGAATTATATTTATTTTGATTCATTCCCAATTATAGACATAATACATATAATATTTTTACTGTTGACCTAATTGTTGTAAATTTGTATGAATTAAAACGTTACATTAGCGAGAACGATTCACTCTCATTTACATATTTTTCCTTAAATTCAGTAAATCTGTACGTTTGTCAATATGGGAGGTATACTCTTCGAAAATACTATTTTCAAGAATTATTTTCAAGAGAATGATATCCCGCTCCAAGCTATTCCTCACAGAACGTTTATTAGTGCGTTAAAGTGTAAACAGGATGATATCGGTTTACATATTGGTCGTGTGGTCTAGATTCCGTTCGTTGAAGATAACTCGGGATGGTAGGACTGGTATCTAACAGCTTAAGTAACCTTGACTCTATTAAACAGCTATTAAAGTTTAGCTTCCATGCTTCTGCAACTTCATAGTTTATATTTGTACGGATCCCTGTTTTCTGCAGCTCTTGGTTTCTCCTCCCAAAAGTGGCCGAGGTTTACTCAAAAATCTACTAAGGGATATGCAGCTAAAATAGTTTTACTATAAGCATAGACGCTTGTCCATTAGTTTATGATCGCGTGTGTACCCTAGAATTGTTCTGAAGGTATCGCAGTCGGGCATCCTCCTGTCATACAATTTTTCTGGTGGGTTCCACTTCATATTGCACATACCAATGAACAGAAAAGGATTGATAATCGAAAACCTTCCAATTCTTTATACTATTTAGTGTTAGATTAGAATGAAATATATTTAAATTTAATCCAGCTAAAAGATCAAGCATGCTAAAAAATTGTTAAAAATGAATATATAAGTCTGTTGTACGTGAGCATTATTGTTAACATTTTATAAAGGCATTTATTTTAGACTTATAGCGAATTCTTTTACGTTTTTGATGTAAATCAAATTTACGACAGTTAAAAAGAATACGAAAAAATTTGATGTGTTTTTATCGTAGTGTGCGTAAACGCGAGAAGGATGCCGAAAACAATAACGAAGCATTTTGAAAAATTTTCAAATCGCGTTTGACGTATTCAACAATATTTACGATTGGCATATTATATGTATATAAATATGTGTATGTGGTAGTCAAAATGGAAGAAAAAATCAACATTTCTATTTTTTGATGTACATCAAATTTTTTTGCTATTTTTTCCCCTAAAAGAACGCGAAAATGTGAATTACATCAAAAAATTTTGATGTACATCAAAATTTTTTGCCGGTTTTTCGTAAAAAGAAAACGCCATTAGACACACTCCAAAAGTTTATGTTGCAGTCGGTATTAAATAGTTGCAATTTGTGACCCATACCGAGTTATGACTGCGGGTCAATCTTAACTATTAACTAACGAAATCTAACCAAAAACGGAGCGCACTATCAAATTGATTTCTTTAAATTCAATATTTTAATTATCGTATCCGACCGTTATTACTCGGCCAATTACCATTGTTCAAATTAATTATGCACTTTGATTTAATTAAATAAAAATTAAAGTAAGTATTACAAATATTGAGGCAATAGCACGCTGGTTATAAGCGTGTCAGGAAACCGTCTCGCCTACATTTAATTTTGTAAATGATATGATTGATTGATTAATCCATGACAAATTGCAAGCATTTAACCATTTTAACTATAACCGCACGTGACCATCTTTATGGATAAATTGTGTCATTGTAACAATATGTAAATTCGTATATGCGCAATATTATATATCATTATTTTCTACCCGTTTTTTTATATATGTATTTGCAAGCCTGACCAATTAGGTTTAGCGTCCAATTATCAGCATTCCGGCTCTTTTATATAGAATCCCTGTTGCTTGCCAGTTACTAGAACATACTGATAAATTAGAAACAAGTTTTCATTTTACCAAATTCGCTTTATGAGGTTCCAACTTCATTAGGTGAACCGCTGCCGTATACATTCGATCATAGATTTGAAAGAAAAATTTTGTGTAATCATACAAGATGTTAAAGGTCTACAAGCTTTAAAGCAAACGTTAGCAAATAGACATCATAATTAGACCGAATCGTATTCTGTAGTTGATGTTTCTTGTCTTTTGTCATTTTTTAGTCGTCCTGAGCTATTGAATCCAACTATTATTTTGCAAGACCTATTAAAAATAGAAATCTTGTTTGCGAGATTGTATAAATATGCAGTGACCGAAAGGTTATTCCACAGGTGTGTTTCGTACTTTTATGTTAGCGCAATCCAAAGGCATTTATAAAGAAATTCATACATCCATTTCAGCACTTTTCAGAAACAAATTCACGTAGCTGGACAGTGGCTACGGTATTTTGGGACCTTATGGCTCAAATTAACCAGCTGATAGCAAAATTTCGAATTATGATTCGAATTGCTTTAACATCCATAATTCACCGGATCGAATGTGAATTTGAATATATGATGCAGTGAACGGATTAAATGGTTTATTATTTAGTTACTTTGTCTATCAAGTATACCTACTATACCTTCAAATTATAGAACCACTATTTTTTGATTCTACTGTTATTTTAAATTTATTTGAATAAAAGAAATTCAAAGACGATCTTTTTGATACTCAAGACGGACTAAAAAAATTCTATTCGATTTTTGCTCCGTACGATTTCTCCCTGAGTTCTGACTAATTGATATCAATCGATAACACATTTTAGCTTAGACAGTGGAGAGGAGTATACGAATACATACGGTGATAAAGATTGTGAAATTCGTTATCATTATGATAAGAAATTGTTATTGATTGAGATTATATTTTTTAGATGTCTTTGAATATTCTGATAAAATACTAATGGTTTATTTTTTTGTTATTTTCAGGTTACAACTAATTTTGGATAATTTAGATAGACTGTTCAGGTACATTATCAAGGTATGTTTTATCCAAAAAATTTTATGCACAGGTGTTAACTAGTTTTTATTCTGTCTGCCTGTTCCATATATAGAAGGTTGTTGACCACAGTTTTTTTATTATTTATATTTTTACAAACTAAACAGTAAACCCTATAATAATCACTTCACATTTACAGTCAAAGAGTTTTTCAATTTAATTAGAAATGTGGTCTGAATATTAATAAAATTGTTCATTGTCTAGGCGTTGACTCAACTCGATTTGATAAAATTAATTTATGCGTGGAGTATTGCACATAATGGAATTAAATGATTATGATTAATATGTGATAATAATTAACAGAAGATTTACATTATTTTATATACATATTTATAAATTTTATCAGCAAAATGTATTTTTTATTTCCTATACGGCACCAGTAAACTCGAAATTTCAATGTACGGGTAATTATTTTGTAATTTGGGAAGGCCAGTAAAGTATGTGTTTAAAGTGGTGTGAGTTTTTATTCCATATTCAAAGGATACTGCAATTAGATTCAAATTTTTTTATTTTAACGATTTCTGTTTTTCTAAAACTGACTTAAAACAGGGGCGGGATTTTGTAACATCACAATTTTCGATAACTTATCGAAGTTTATGTCTCACTTCTCTAGAATAAAATAGAATACTATTTCATATTTTATACATTTTGAAGCCTGCTAGATTAAAAAATTGTGATATATCTACTCGATTTCTATCACCAAATAATTTGTTTACGATACTTCAACGAAATTACAGAAAGAGATAATTATTACATTTATTCTAGTAGGTTGTGATAGCAACAGAAAAGAAATAATTTATAAACGAAACAGACGCCAATTTCAGTTTAGGGAAAAAGGACATAAATTTCGATAAAGTATCGAAAATGTGATGTTACAAAATCTCGCCCCAGAACAGCGACGATGTGTAAATTTTGCGAATTCTTGTGCTAAGTATTGTGTCTAGATGGTCACATCAGATGGAGTTTAAGTTATAAAATTGTTTGATTAGAGCTCTTTTTAATAAGGAACTACAGTCCAAAAAAGAATGTTTTGCATTAAAAATACTGTTGATGTTTTTGGAATGAAAACCTTCATGAAAAGTATTTTAGTGGAAAATTCGACCCATTAACCATTTTTTGAATTGTTAAGTGACAATATTTTTATAAAACCACGAACTTCACAGTTGTGTTTGCACAGTAAATTTAAATAATCCTCCGCTTAATACAGCCACTTGTATTCTCACTAAACGTAATATAATGAGATTACCTGCAAAAATTTAAGTGATTAGTACACTAATCTCGATCAAACAATTATCCACTGAAAACAGAGATTAGCTAAATACGAAAAAATAGCTAATCTCGAAAAAATTACTAATCGTAATCCCTAGCCTATCAATGATGTTAGTCAACTATCAAGCTTGAGTCACTCCCAGACTCACTGTCTAATTTATTGTTATATTTTGTGTGCTTAGACTAAATTACCTGTGACATTTGAATCGACTTCAATAATATCAATTTTTATGTGATGTGACATGTTTGCGAATATTGACTTATGCACTGTAATATTATCTGCTATGTCAATGTTTATGTAAAAGTTATCTTGTTAATTTGCCAGTTTAGAATTGCTATGTGTAAATTTTTAAGAAATGCAGAAACAAAAATATTCATTATAAGTAAAGGCCTGTAAATCAAAATCAATTTATTACCTTAGTCAACAGTAGCGCAAATCAAAGCGAGATCGAACCATAATCAGAAATAAGTTTACTAAACTAAATAAATGTTAAAGAGGTATAATTAGCGAGAGGCAGCTTGGCCTCCAGTTAGTACGTTATTAGAGAAATCAAAGGCAAGACAAAATATTCATATTTTAGGGCCATTTCTCCAAGAGATTAAAGTGTAATAAAAAGACGGATATATTTTCAGTACAAATAAATTTACAACAAGCGTGACAATACACTACATAAGGCCTTTCACAGCTCGACCAATAAAGAAAACAACCGCAACAACCACCCTATTTCTCTAACCAGCTATGTATAAGCCAATCATCCACTGAAATGGTTCTTAAGCGGCGTTCTCTTCACTTCATCAAAACCAATGCGCTTTTGCCTAAAAGAACCAAACATAAGCGTAAGACTAACTTATATTCTTGTGCTATGGAATAAGATAGCTGAATCAAGTCCTGCCACTATTCAAGAAGAAAAAGCCTGCCTTATGATGAAGAATCGATCTGATTATCGTTATTGATAATTTGATTTTAAACGGATTTTAGGACTTCGCTTTCAGCCACATTCATGTCGACAAAGTAAGCAATGGAAAAATGTTTCGGATTTACAAAGACCTTTAATCTGCGATTCTATACAAGAAATTTAGAGGTATCGCCAAATGAGAAATGTGAAAGAATCGAATTTCGTACACTATGCAGTAATTCGCTAGTAGTACAACTACTTGGTATTGTTCTATATATAGACAATATTCCAATGTAAAATAATACAACGTCAGTCGTCGCGACCTGATTTTTTCAAATCAGTAATCTCATACGTTCGAAGCTGATTGTTGTAATTCTTACAGATTTTCCATCTAAAGTCAAAAATTCAAATTTATCCGCGAAAAAATAAAAAATCGTTGCCTAATTTTCCTTATTCGTCATTGCAATGTACAAAATGAAACAACAAGTTTTATCTTCTGATTTAGACACCAGAAACGGAAATATGAAAAGGCTGGACACTTAAAACTGTCAAATAAATGGCTATTTAGACACACCAACATTTCTTCTCTAATAAATTAAAAGACATTTACAAATCCAGAAGCAGTAAATTACGGTAAAGGACCGAACTTAGCGAGATTTTTATGAATATTTGAAAATACATGTGACAGTTATAAAATCCGCCATCAAAATAAATATCAACGTAAGCAATAAATTTTCGGGAAATTTTGAATTTTGCTAAACCAGTTTAACTAATCCGCAGTCTATCCAGGATATCAGATTTTACTTTAAGTAAGCGGCATTTTAAGAAACACAAAAATTGTTGAATTAGCTCCTGTATACTTGCAGTTTTTTTACGATATATTACACATCTCTGATTTTAATTAGCACACCACCCTACTATTATTATTATTGCCAGTATAAATTGTGTAAAGCATATAAAAGTAATTTTTAAATCTCAGAATTTTCAAGAGGAAATATGAGTGAAATAATTAAGCAGTTACGATCTTGGTTTAACGAACTTTGTAATTATGAGCTGGTTATATAGATTTCAAAAATATAATTATTCGGTTCTATTTATTTTTTTGACTCAAAATTAATTATGCCCCTCACCTAAATTTATAATTTACATAACAATTTAAAATGAATTTTTTATTATTATAATTTCTGATTGCTAAGTTAAAGATTTATGGATATGTTTTTTATACTTTTAAATTTTGGAAATAATCCAGATCAAAAAACAAAATAATATATTTAATCAATGCATAATTAAACTTAACTTAAATGTGGCCAATTAAAATCCCAAATCAATTAGTAATGTTTTATTGTAAAATAGGAAGAGAAGCTACAGGTATATGTTATTGTTATTATTGTTAACCTATAACTTATCGTTGCAACTAAACATAACAATAACCAAAAAATGTTTTCCCTTAAGGGGTAGACGATAAACTAATTTTAATTATTCATCACTTGAGAAAACTATAGTGAATGTCTTTTAGAATAATAAACAACTGTAATAATAATTAGAAAAATTAAATAAATTGAATAATGAATTTCCATGCAAAACATCTGTAGTCCGTACCACGTAGATTTGCCTTCAATTCACATTCACATGTCGTAACATTACGATACACAATTTTTTTTTAAAACTAATTTCAAGTGGTAACATAAATGATGTATGTTTTGTTATAAAAATATCTTGTTGCTCTTGACGTGTAGGCTGAGGAAATGTGATTCGCGATTAGCGAATAAAGAATAATGTTTTATTGTAAAATTGCAAGTTTGTATTTTTGTATAAAAGTAATGAAAATAAGACATGCTACTGTTTGAATTTTTGCTAAATTTCTTTTTTATTTGCTATGAATTACATCATCAGAATGAAGTAATCAAATTATTTTCTTTTGCTTTGATAGCAACAATAAACTGTTAGTTGACTCAATTGGAGTATCCTGTAATTTTCCTTCTGGAAATTCAACCAAAAAATTCGAACTTTTTTGCTAAATTGTGTTGGTTATATTTATTTTGTCTTATTAATCAAAATTAAAATGTTTACGTTAACATAATTAAGGACCGCGCCTTGATTATTCATAACTCGATTATCCAGTGCCAACGAATTGTTGATACAATTTTTGCGTAGCATTTGACTTCCTTTCATTTGTTTCAGGTAAAATTACATTATGATTTGGCTGTTGTATTACCCAACTCTTAGTTCAAGGCTACACACGTTTCAATTTCAAGTGTTTAAATATTGAGAAAGTTTCTATCAAATACACACTACAATCAATCAATTTTTATTATTCTTTTATCTAAATATATATCATATTTATTTTTATAAATTATGAAGACAGTTGTTTGGGATACTAAGTCATTTTGTTTGCATTGTTGTTTCTTTTAATTTTGACCTTGCTTGAAATATGTACCCGTAATGTTGACGTTCTCTCGTCTTACTTAATTGTTTAGTTGAAATAAAACTCTGACATCTTTTAATTTGCTGTCAGTATGTTGCTTATAAAAAGAACTCAGGTGGGCTGTTTATGTTATTTTGAGATAAATGTGTATGACATTAGTCATATAGTAGGGAATAGTTATCAAGCAGTTTTTCTGCATCATTTGTAGTAAATTTCTAATTTTTTTTTATGTATAAAAAATAAATATACTTATTTTTGTCTTTATACCTACTAATCGTGAATTATTGAGTTAATATGTAGTTCTATAAGTATGTAACATTTATAATTGTTTCATAATAAAAAATAAACAGAGATCACTTCGCTATAGCCAGTAGTCGCTAACTTAAAAAACAATTTTTGTCAGTTGAAATCGTGGTTTAGTAATGGTTTTAGCATTTAATTAGTTAATATGTAGAAAATTCAATAAGAATCTACACTACAAGAAGCAGATATGTAATTAAATTAGCTTCTTGAGACACAATTTTATTTTATATACATATATGTTGTAGATTAAGATTGAATTAAGTTGGAGCACAACCAAGATAGCTAATCAGCTAATAAGTTATCAAGTTCTAAAAACATCTTAATAACAATATATGTCGAGAAAATATAATTCGTTTTTTATAAAATAATTGTTTACAATTTACACAATTAGGCAACCTGTTTTAATTTCAACGAATCTAATAAGATAATTAGATTACCCAAACTTTTAAAAAATAATAATTCAAACCACCAGGTTCACTCATTCTTAGATACGTATACTATTTTAAAACTTTCAGCCGTTAGTCTTTCAGCCGTTAATTTTCCTAACTTAGGACCACTATAAAAGAAAAATAATTTTTCTTTGTCAAGTACACGGTAACTATGATATTCAACGTTGCGAATATTCCCCCTGATACTTTAGAGATGATTGATCGAGTCGAAATTTTGTTAACTACGTGTGCTCTGCTCCATTCAATTCTCAAAATTATTTACTCGTCGCGTAATAATTAATTGAGATTAATCCCTGATGCTAATTAGCTCGATGATTAAATAACACTTAAATCCATCACGCCATTTCAATCAGCATAAGGAAACTTCAATTTTATTTTCGTTTTTGTCACTCAATTTAACAAAATTTATATTTCCCGTTTTATTAGATTTCTTGTTTTGAATTCCGGAATCATCTTTCAACAACGTAACAAAAATAAAGAAATCAAAATATAAAGTATTTTGTCTTTATGGACGTGTGTGTATGTGCACTTTCTTGGGAACGAGAATATATTTTGTGTTATCTTAATTTTTTGTTTATTTTTTACTTTAAATGTAACAAAAAACAAACCACTGTAACCTTCATGCATTGTGAAAATTTGTATCAACAGAAAATGTTGAAAACCTAGCAACTAAAAATACTTGAACAAATAGTCTAATACTTTGAATCAGGTGTAGGTAACTTTTTGTGGCGAAGAATCGGACTAGAAGAAGAAGTTTAACAATAAGAACGGTACTCAATTTCTTTCAGCTTATTAATTTCTTCTTAATTAAATTTATCGTTTTATTTTGAAAGGTCCGTAAACATATTTAAAAATACCACAGATTACCGAGCCCTGATGAAAGCAACCCCATTCATATCATATTAAACCCTGAAAGGATAAGAGAATCAGTTATTCTTAAAATTTTGGTGTGCTTGGGTTCCGTGAACTTCACAATAAAATAACCCCCCGATTCTGACGATAAGACTACGAAGACTATCTTAGCTAAGACTTTCTTGTTAAGACTTTTTTTTAAGGCTAAAGTCTTCATTGAAATTCTGAAGATAGTAGTATTAAATAATATATTAGAAACTCTCCAAAGACTTTTGTAGAGCTGTCGAAACCAAATTTTTAAGCGACAGTTCAATTCGAAAATGTTAAAAAAAACTCATATTTATGTTATATATATGCTGAGAGAGTACATAATATTGTATTTTGAATAATTTTTCCGGTTTTTATAGTCAAATACATGTAATTATTATTTTTGTTTAAATGTCAAAACTCAAAATTATGATTCCTAAGACCACCTATTTCGCTGATATTAACGAAGACAATTGTTTAAGGCTACTGACATAAGACTAAGTGCAGAATACGAATTTAAAGTATCTAGTCTTCGTTAAGACAAAAGTTTTCGCTAAGACTGGAAATACGTCTGTGACTGTACGTTAGAATCGGGGGGTAAGTCTAGAAACTGATATTTTAAACAAAAATCCTTAATTTTGGCGTTTAATATTTTATTGCAAATTATTTCATTGGATCAACTAATAAAGGCGTGGGAATTATAGTTACCTTCATTAGCTATTAGGCGACTCTCATTTTGAAAAGCATCGTGAAACACTAAAAGGGGATGTAATATACAGGGGTGGATATTTGTACATATATGATTATATTCACATTTATCATCTCGTTTTTCCAGACATGTAAGTAAATCTATACAAGTTTTTGATTTAAGCCTCTATAACATACATATACAATTACACATGAGTGTATTCTGGCCGTATATTTTATATCATATAAACTTAAACAATCAATAATATAATATGACTGCCGCTTTTCCAGTTTGTGGGGGGTAATTTATCAATCAAAACATTTTAAACTAGGTATAGCATTCAATCGGCTTCTTTCTTATATTATACAAAAATATAGACGGGAGCCCACCGTTTACCATTGTTTGTATAACTTGCTAGAATAGCACAAATATTAGGTGTGTGAATATGACTCCGCCCTTTTTTATTAAAATAAAACACATTTGCTTGTTTATAAAATGAAAGAATTATTTATTTAAAAAGTATGGTTCATCTGCAGCTACAACTTTCCTCCATCTTTCATTCAATTTACGAAATCTCTCTGAAAAAATGCTGTTCTTTGGAGGCGATCCAATCAGTAAGTCAATTTTCAATCTATGCGCGAAAACTGAACCTCTGATAAAAAGAGACGGCTGCAACGACCAGAATATGTATTAATCTGAGGAGCTATGTCTAGTGAATACGGCGGGTGGGGTAGATTACGGCGATAGTATTCAAAAAGTAGTTTTTAAAAAATCTCTGTGTGTTTTGTTGTGCAGACTAAATTTATCTTGGTTCTCTATAGCGCAGATGGATTGATTGATGGGGTGAAACTTCATACTTAATCATGGATTTTTAACCAACATCGGTCCGCGAGTGGTGGCTGTGTTTTCATTGAAACTTTTTCGTTTTATGCAAATATTTTGAAAAGTATATAGCATTCACGAAAAAAAAATTAAAACAAAAAGATTTTAAATTAAATTTCAACCAAAATTACTTCAGATCATCTTCATCAATTCTACCGAAATTCGGTACACCGGAAGTAGTAGCTTCAAGAGGAGCTTAACCTTTTTTCGCAAATATTTTGTAAAGTTATTATTTGTGAGACTAAACACTAAAATATCCTACATTAAATTTTGCAACAATATCGGTTCAGATCAGTTTTCCAAAATTTAAACGGAAATGACGTTTTTTGACCAAAATATCTTTTTTTAACAAAATTTGGCCCATATGGATTGATATCATGATGAAACTTAAGATTTTCCATAAATATTGAAATCACAGGAAAACTTGTTAATTATTGCAAATATCTTTGCCCTTGCTTTTTATTTCGAGATTGTTTTTATATGTCACATTGTGATCTTCTGTTGTTATTCTTCTCGTCTAGCGGGTACAACAAAATACGGAGAACTAATTAAATTTCAAATATTTCTAAACAATTTAAACCAATTCATTGGAACGTTTTATGATTTGATTACTTATATGATTTTTATATTTTTAGGCAAAAAAATATAAAAATTGCAAAATAACTTTTATGAAGTTTAGAAGTTCGAAGTATTTCTAGAGTTAGTTCGTAATAGCTTTAAATATTTACGCGATATGGCGCAGGCGTTAATTTCCAAGTATACCTAAACACAATAGTTATGAGTCAAAGTATAATTTTGTTGGAAGTCTAGGAAACATCTACTATTTCTTCATGTCATTAAATTGCTTGGTTCATTTCGAGGTGTTCTTTGAGAATTTGGGCGGTAGCTTTCCCATAGCGGTAAAACTAGTCCAAACAATCACAGTTTTAGCTTTTTGTCCTCTGGCAATCATTTGAGTTTCTATGGGAGGTGCGTTATATTAACGTAAGCATTGCCGTTGTGTTGAAGTTGTTTTCACATTATATCTCTGCTACCTCGAGTTCTGAAGAGAAATGTTAGGTTTCCACCTGTAGTGTGGTTAATTTTTTGAATTAACAACGAAAGAAAAAATATATAATTTTTTTAATACATCAATTACGATGTAGATTAATCACCAAACAAATGTATCTAATGAATACTGTGTTTATTTTTATTTTCAGGGAATATAGCAAAATCGGATTATTTATCTAAAACTTTGCCACACCATAAATTAATTACGAAGGGTGCGGGAAAAACTATTTTAGATAATGATGATGATACATCATATTCTAAATAATAAATAAGAGCGTAATTAAGGTGAGTACCTTTGAAGAAATAAGGTTGTCGATTATTCGTATAGGAGAAATACTAGAACAGTAACAACTTCAAGTCCCTTGTTTATTATTATCAGTTCAGCATTTTCCATTATGTTGAAACATAATTTCGAGTAAATTATCAAGAGATGATAGAAACCAAAAACTACAAAAAATTTAAGATTGTGTTAGGTGAATATTATAATAAGGGACTTAACTTGTCTTCTCTCTAAAATTGTGATTGGAGTATAATGAAGATTTTTTTGTGATAAGTAAGACAAAAGTTAATTAAATACTTCGCCTAATTATGATAAGAGCAATAATTACTTTTGTCGATTGTACAAGTAGGCATAGCACCATAGTAACAAAAAAATTTAATATATGACGAAAGATTACTTAAATCCTTGTTCCTCATTTTCGGAGGCAGATGGCCTGCCTTACAAGTTCTGCAAGATCATCAAGCTACTTTAAATGAGTGCGGATTCGTAAACTTATATAATCTGCTATTCCGTCTAGATTTAGTTCTACTGGTGAATATGATCTTTTGTTGTTTTTAATTAGCGAATTTCGAATACGTTGACACATCCATACATAATAAGCAAACCTATAATAGATGTGTAACTTAAATATGTATACTGTATAAATATTCCAATATGAAACTTTATGTTGTGAAATCCAATTTGAAAATTTATATTTTTATGTGATGAAATTCGAAACAGAATATTTTCCACAGAACAAGTTGTATTATCAAACCAAAACTACAATGGAAGCTTGTCGTGATAGATTAGATGAAGCAAAATTGAAAAAGAGAAAGTTAATTCGGTGGGTGTTTGTATTCATTTATTTAATATTAAATTCATTGATCGAAATAATATCCGACTTAAAAAGAAAATATTATAAATAATAAGAATTTTTTATGTGTGTTGTTTTATCAGTAGATACGAAGGCATAAACAAAGAATAATTTGGTAGAAGAAAATTGATCATGACCTAAGAAACAGTTATTCATTATGATTCGTTTTCTTGAAAGTTTTTTATGGTTATTAGTTTATTACTATAGACTATATTAACGGACGGTATAATTTGCTTTGAAATTTTCAGTCAAAACATGGTCAAGCTTTTCGTCAAATATTAATCAAAATGAATTATTGTATTAACGATTTTTCTCCATATAATCAATATTCCGGATATTCATGCACCCGTAACTCTAATAATAGACTATGCAATTTGGATCGTGGACCGATTTAAAAATATTGAGCAGCAACGATTTAAATTCGTGTTCAACTAATCAATATGTTTATTATTTGGATAATCCTGGGCTATTTTTAAACCACCAAACATGTGACACCTTTTAACTCTAAAAATTTTGTTTTCTATTTTTACGAGTAAACATTTTCTCATTCAAGGCAATTATTGATTTTAGGCGCAGTATATAAAAAATCGGACAGCGTTAATTGCTTTAAAAATTGGAAGATATTGACAATTAATTTATATCAGTATAAGTATATATCAGATTGTTTTTAACAAGCTACATACATGATTTATACGCTTTCATCCTAACGTGTTATTTATGTCAATTGGCATAATGAATAAGCCAAAATTTGAATACCTAATCATTTTTAGGGTGTAATGGATTTTAAATAATCACCTAAGATTACATATTGACGTGGTCAATTAAATTTTCCTATGCATATTTTCTGTTTAATATGTAGGTTTAATCTGATAATAATATAGATTTTATCGAGATTTTTTCATTATTTTATTTGCGAAGCAACAGCAGGTTTTCGGTTGGTTAAGACTCACGTCCAAAATTGATAACTGGGCTTGTTAATATCCTCCAAATATATCTATCGAAACTGAGTTTTGGACTAGTTAACGCGGTTTTCAGATATTTGAATTTTCCACCTTATCGCACTTTGTGTCTCCTGAAATAAACTCGTCTTCTTCCAAAGATATTAAGAAGATGATTTCAGGAAGCAATTACGTTGGATGACTTTCTCCAAAGACAGGTTTGATAGCGTTTCGTCCATTTGAACACCTTTCCGTTCTTCTGATATTATTTCGAATGCCTCCGAAACCATTCCTTCAATTATCTGCTTGTATACTGTAGGTCTTTTGTCTTCGTGCTTTACTGTCGTCACCATAGTTCACACATTGATTTTAGTTCTGCGGGATTCTGAAATAAAACAGGACCTACTGTAACATGTTTTTCGCATTACGTATATTGGAAATCAACAAAATTGGCTGGGGACAGGTATATGTATTTTCTTAACTTTTCCTAACATGGTTATCAGATCACAGTGAATATTTGATCGGTTCTTTATCTACTTGAACGAAAACGCTATTAGTAGTCATCCAATATTCACATATTGTAGATTGATAACTTTCGAACTGACGGTATGACTTGCGCGTGATGGCTTTTTTATAACAGTTTAATCGATTTACTTTTTTAAGCAGTGGACTCTTCTTCGCAAAACCCATTCTTGTTTATCATCTACGACAACACTAGTGCACTGATCTTTAGATGGCAAAGTGGTCATATCAAATGATGTTGATGTCTGGCTTTTGTAAGAAGTTTCTCATTAGAAATGGTGCAGTTCGATTCAAAATCGACATTTCAAGCAAGGCGAATAGGCTCCTCTACGTCATTTTAAATAATTGACTAGCACTAGAAGTTTCCAGTATGCAGTGATATTTACTCTCAGGCAAAATTTTCGATATTAAGCATGTAGTTGGTATCATTCTTCTCTGAGATCGCCTTTGTTTTTATATAAATTACGTACGCCATTCTTCCCCCAAATTTCAGTTATTCATTTCTCGCCCAAACAATCATTTTGTAGTCAAGATTTATTTGATACTATTTACTTAATATGCTTGCGCTAGTTTTACCTTTTTAAATTGAGGAAAATTTTGAATTTTTCCTTCTTCAATTTTTTTCGATATCTTAATTTTTGGTAATATAATTTTGACCATATAACTGTATATGAATCACCTTATTTGTGGTGCTTAGAAAATGTAAAAAAATATCAATAATCCAGAATAAACGATTATCACAAAATCAATGTAATGACGTTTGTTGAAACATACATTTTTACCAAACCATCTGCCGTACTATTTTTATTAAAAGACGTTTCATATTCTTCGATTAAAAGTAACCAACAAGATTGAGTAAGAATGTTTTCAACAGCGTCTTCATTTATAATTATGTTTGAATAAACTGCTATGCAAAAGTAAATACTTGAGGGAGCATACGATATTTGGAAATAAGGATAATATTATGTATTCTTAATTTTCCCTTAAAGCATGTTAGGCTTCAGATATAATAGTCTTTGCTATTTTTCATAAACATCATAAAAGCGGCTTGTATGGAATTACAAAAGCACAAAGACGATATTTTAGAAATAACGTGGTTCATTTGAGAATATTTTATTCAAATATATTTTGCTTTCCATATGAAATTACATAAAATACTAGAATTTTTGTTTTCTCCTGAAACCACAGCGGCATAAGAAAAATGAGCGGCACATTTAAAAAATATTTTTTTTGAATTAAAATTCCATAGTTTTTAATCGATGTCGATGCATTTTACTATATGAGGTAAACTTCGTAAGTTCCAAAGCTGGTGGGATTTAGAACATGTTAAACTATTCGCCTTTTTTAATCCCAGTTAAGTATAAAGGAGTGGAACAAATAAAATAAATTCTGGTGTGTGTAAAACAAAATTTTTATTTCTGACAAAAAAACTATTTCACCGTGTTTCCATTTTGATGTCAAAAATAGAACAAAACTTACAATTGAATAACTCTAGCACAACGGTGCACATTTTAATAAACACAATCTGTCTAAGCTGTCATAGCTTTAAGTAAATTACACCAAGGACAAGAAAGATTTGTTAAAAACTAAATTGAAATAAAATAATTATGATAATTCGTAAAGAACCTACGAAAGGATTTTAAATATCAAGCAAAAACGATCCGGTTAATTCTATAATCATTAGAATCATCATTAGAATGGAAAATTTAAAAATACGCCAATGCAATCGAAAATGATAAGTGGAGCGAGCGGTGCTACAGATATATAATGTATCATCATGACAAAGCGCTTGGTTAAAATTGGATGTAAACCGGTTTCCCACGCCAACTGCTGTTCCAGTTCATAAAATCAGGAACGCTTGTTTGCAATTTGTACTAGGTTAACACGTAATCGTGGACTGAAATCGGCCACAGTCGAGAACTCGTTTGAATTTATAAAATTTTCCTTTCTGTAAAATTGAATCTATTTTACTTACCAAAATTATTTTGATTGCGTAATTCAAAATTATATAAGAAAGGAATCGAATAAGATTCTAAGCACATTTGCTTAACTTTTTATTTCAAAAACGGTACTTCGAAAAGTACTAAAGAAATAAATTTCAAAAAAATAAAAAATAATTAAAATTTTAAATTGGTGGATAAACATAAACCCACTAATAAATTATAAATTTTTATATTTATATTTTTTGTGCGTGTTGTATTTGTACTTCGGATGGAAAATTTTCAAATGGGCATACGATATTCTGTCAAAACTATCGGTTAGTTCTTCCCAGCTTCGTGTAAAAGTCAAAGTTCCTACGGCCGTCTCCCGATCCTCCAATTAAAGTTTGATTTCAGATATTAATGATAACGAATTGTTTTTTTAAATAACACTAGCTACCACCTCTCGGCATAAATTGCTTGTTGGTGGTTTATACTAAGCAAGTCATGTTAAGGCAAATAACAGTCCAATAATATGTAAAATTCCTGTACGTACGAAATAGGAAAATGTCTAGCAAAAAAGATTTTTTTTTTCTTGAACACGAAATTGAGAAAGCGAGAATTGAATTATATGTTTCATGATTTGAATTTATATTTCCAATAATAATCAGCATCCGATATTGCAAGCAAAACATTTATCGATTTTTATTTCATGACAACAACTTTACAAGCGTTCTTACCATAATAACTTTTTGTCTAACAAGAAAATATTTACAAAATTCCTTTTCAACATAAACACAGACGACAGCAGTAATAAGGAATATTCATTATAATATGTAGCATACATAACATTATTTGTATAGCATAGGGCTTAAGAACTCTATACGGTACACTAGTTTCTGAAGAATGATCCTTATGTTTTAACAATTATTATACCGTTCATGCCGTCAATCAAACGTGGTAATGATTAGTAGTTTTCCAAGAACATCATCATTGAAACTTTATTGTTTCACAACATCATAGGAAATTTTCACAACTTGAGACATAAGGAGAAAACTTTATTTTCCTTTTCGTTATGTTTGTATAACAAACGGAAAAATCAATGTAGATTATAAATGTTGGATATTTCTTTCTGAAGTATTTGAGGATTATGTAAAATGTGCTAATTTAAAAAGTTTTATTAGCTTTTTCGTAAAGAATCATAATTTTAGGATTTTTAATGGTATTTTATGTAAATATTTATTTCCACTTAGACGATATTATATTACAAAATGCAATTTAGAATTGGAGTTGGTATTAATGGTTATATAAAAATTAGCCTCAATACGTTTTAACTTTTATCATAAAACACTCGTGTTTCTATTTTAAGTGTAAAATCGGAGCGCATAAATATTCAGGATAAATAGAAGCCAATCTTGGAATAATTATCGCATTGATGGCAAAGTGACGGGCATTCTAAATTGTATCTTGATTCTTTTTAACCCTCGTCCGGCGGCATAATTTTACTACGCTAAAACGCGGTTGACGTACAATTGTACTTTCATATATTTTATATGAAAATCGCCACTGTAGTCATAATTTTTGTAAATACATAATATTTGGAATTTCCACATTATTAAAATGTAGAGATCTCACAAATCTTTAACTCTCTTCGGCTTCTACAAGAAGACTTATTAGTATTTAAAAACAGAAAAGGTACAATTGTACCTATGTCGCCTGACGAGGGTTAAAATAAATTTCAATATATTAAACTAACTGTTGATATTAAACACCACATAAAAAAATCGTTTTCCGCTTCTCACATTGTTTATACAATTTATGATGTTTCGTCATTGCACTACGTCACTAAATACGTTTTTAAAATATTTCTCCAACAAATAATATTATTACAGTAATAATATTACCTTGACATAATGATTTCAGAGCACAAATGTCTTCTGTTACCTAACCGCGATGAACTTACAGATGCGTTGTGCTGGTGTGCTAAAAATAAATCAACCACAAAAAACGCACCAAATTCCCATTCCTGCAGTTTGCAATTAGCAATTGACCATTGCACACTTGCAGTTACTTTTATACGTGCATCACTCAAACTTAATTTTTTTTATTTTTATAATTTTAATAATTAGTTGTATTTCTGTAAGTGAAATACCTAAAGTACCATTTCCATAAAAATTGTGTGTTGAAAAATTCGCTGAGTAAATGTTTATAAATTTTATATGCAATTTTTATGATTGCGAATTTATTTTAGTTACATAAACTATTTTTAGTTAAAAATTTTAAGTGGTTTTCGGTATTTTAACTTGAGGTAAGAAAAAAACGGGATAAATTATTAGACGATCTATGAGTGCAAAAATTTGTCTCAAAATTAAATAATATTTTCATCATTTAAAATCAAAATTACTCAATATCTAATGTGTATCATGAATATTTATATCAAAAAAATATTTATATTTTTTGTACAAAAGAATTTGGCGGAGGCAAAAATTAAATTTTTTTCACAAATTTTATTTCGTTTTATAAAAAATTTTCAACAAAAGAAATGTGAAGTGATTTAGAGGTTGCCTTGAATATTTGTGCTTTTTTGTGAGTGGAGATTAATTTTTTATGTTGCTTGCCAACAGATTAGAGAGATATGGTCTTGTGTAACTCAAAGCATGTGATGAACCATATTGCGATTTTATAACAAGAATTTTAACGTTGTTTATTTGTTTTGGTATTATAGATTTGATTGTTTATTAAATTTGCGTGTTTGTTTACAACAGTAAATAATGTGTAAATGCTGATGATTTAAGTTAATCATAACTGGTGCTTTTGCCAAAGTTTAAATAAAAGCTACGTAAACTTGTGTAATTGTTAGTTGTATTGCTGAGAATTTTACTCTCTAAAAAAATAATGGATTCTGTAATTCGTCTTTTCTTAATCTAAGAGATGAAGCTTTTGACTCATGTATCTTAAAATTTGCGTATGCAACAAAACAAAATATCTCAATTGTATTGAGTTTGGAATATGAACCGGGAAAGAAAATGATTTGCGAAGGGCTATCTATTTTGGTTTTGTTCAAAATAGAAAAATTGAGTAAAATTAATTAAATGAACTACTTAATTTTATTAGAATTATTTAATAAATTTAAATTTTTCCGTAAAATACATATTTTCTTTAATTATGTTCCGTAATTTAATATTTTATAGAAAATAAGGTTCCTATTTTTTTTTTTTTTTAATAACACCATTTACTTAGAAATTTTTAATTTAAATTTTAAACACTACTAATTCAATAAAATATCCAAATTATAACGTTTGGTGAAAAAAAGAATCCGCTAGAGCATACTATAGCATTCGTCAATTTAATTTTCGACGGTTTACAATTTTATTGAATTTTTTGGTAGGGTTTACAGTAGAAACTAGCAGAATATAAATCTCTGAAGGTTATTTTTTGTTTTTAGTTAAAGTATGATATAATTCAGATACAACTGTATAATCATTTTTATGATACATTGTATTAGTTGTTTTACTCTCCATAAGAGTTGTTCTTCGCCGAAATTTTAGAGTGGGAATTTTTTGCTGCACGCACGCTGATTCAATTTTATGTGCGGTTCTTTTAATACACAATACAGGGGAAAGAACAATAAAATAATTAATTGCCTGCAATTTCTCTCTCTGTTTTTATATTTACTAGTTTATTACATGAATGTAATATGTTGAATATCAGATTGAAATTTTGGAAATATTCAATGGATTGGTATAGTTCTCTTTACTTTTTATTTATTTAATTAATAATAAGACATTATTAGTTATTATTTATTTAGAGCCATATTCACAATCTATTTGAATGAAAAAAAAGTAAGTCGCGGGTTTCAATTATTTGTAAAAGTAATATTTCAAAATTAAGTTCAGAATTTATAACATTTGTAATATTTTCCATTTATATATTATTATTTTTTTAAATACTAAAGGAGTTTAGAGAAGCGAGGAAAAGCGGAATCTAATTTTAGTGCATTTACATTTCCTGAAACCTAAAATACCTTCTCTGAATCAGTCGTCGTTGGCTTTGCAGTTTTAATGCCTATGTGGAGGTATTGTGTATATTTCCATCCTATTAGATTATATTTAAATCCTTCTCAAGGTCTTAATCTTGAAATATTGTAGTTGAAATTGTTTTATCAAGGCTCCATGTTTTACTTAGTGGTTGTTTACAAATCTCATAAGTGTAGCTCATTTTTTAATGTCCATATCTTAGCAAAGTTTTTTGTATTTATGAAAAAAAAATTATTTATGACGATGCAAATATTAGGAAGGATCCATACAGGTTATTGTTGTTGAAGCATCTCTATTGATATATTTAATAAATTACCTACTTGCTGAAATTGCAACACTTCCAGCTTAATTGATCTCATCGAATGATATTTCTAAATTATTTAAATATGTATATACAATTCGATATATCTGAGTTATCTATCCACAATCTACTTGGGTTTCAATATAATGTTTGTGCTATTGTTTAGTTTGCTGTTCACAATATGTTTTTCAGAAACTTGGCTGCTGTAACTAGTAATATAAACTCTTTGTCTTATCAAGTTATCGCTGGATCAGATTTTCTGCCTATGATATTAATGATACAATTTCATTTCTTTATTTTTGACGTTGCTTTTTAAAACTTTGTGCCAACTGCAAAGTATTTATAATGGGATTCGTATTTCAACAACAAAACTCTTTGACAAGCTAAATTTGAATTTGAAAAATAAGTTTTATCGTTCTTTCAAAGCAATTTGGAAAATTTGTAGAAATCGTGGTTTTGAAATCAAATCGCTATTCTAAACATTTTTTAAATAGGATCAGTACACTAACGGTATATGAATGATAGTTCATTCACTCGTTTGATACCTAGCAAATAGTTAAAGTATCAACAAAATAAAATCTAATTCTGCTGGGCTTGATAACATTGCCAATTAATTAAACTTATTTTTCGTAATTGATATTTTTATTTTTTTTAACTGAATCAATTTATGCTGTTTGCTGGAAATATTCTAAGTTGTTTCTTCCTCGTAGACAAACAGTTGTTGTTTGAAGGTAAGTTTTATCATTGATCAATAGTATTTCGTTAGTTGTTATTAACTATACTATTATCATCTATATGCTAATGCTTATAAATTTATTGTTATGGTTATTTCAATAACCCAGGGAGTGTAATTGTAATTGCAAATTTTAACGATAATCTCAAATCATTTCTGCGTAGGAATTTAAAAATAATACGTTGAATGAAAAATAATTACTTGGGGTGATCACATTGTTTATCACGGTGCTTTTTTGGAATCTTTGGTCGAATTTCGTCTTTTATAACCATAGAATTTAACAATGTTTACTGCATCGATCCATCCGTCCCTGTTTACGCACGAGAATCATATATCATGTTTGCATGTGAAATCATATATCATGATTACAATTTTATTGCAAATTGAAACAAATAGAAACAATTCTTACAATTGAGATATTTTGTTTTGTTGCATACACAAATTTTATGATACATGAGTCAAAAGCTTCAAGTCTTAGATTAAGAAAAGACAAATTACAGAATCCATTGAGTTTTTAGAGAGTAAAATTCTCAGCCAAATTTCATTAGCGATACAACTAACAGTTACTCAAGTTTACGTAACTTTTATTTAAACTTTGGCAAAAGCACCAGTTATGATTAACTTAAATCATCGGCATTTACACATTATTTACTGTTGTAAACAAACACGCAAATTTAATAAACAATCAAATCTATAATACCAAAACAAAACAAACAAACAACGTTAAAATTGTTGTTATAAAATCGCAATATGGTTCATCACATGCTTTGAGTTACAAGAAAAAGTAAACATATTAAATAAATTAATGATTCAATGAGGAACTTTTATTTTTTCAAAAAATTATTATTTAACATAAACTAAGAGATCTTTTGTGAGATCTATTAGAGGTCCATGAGGTAGTTTCATTGTACATCTTGCCTCTGGTGGGACTCGAATTCAGCAACTCAATGTGAAATGCCGAAGCTTCTGTCACTGAACCATCTGAGTGGTAAAAATTCTTATCATATTCTACTCGATTTAATTTTTATTGGTATACTAATTTTCTTATTCAAATGTATGAGCTTTTTAAATTTGACAACGGTTACTCACTAATCCAATATTGGATTTATCTCAATGCTAAATGGTTAGAAACGTTGTATTTCAAAACTATTTAGGCTCTAAATTTGCAAGTTTGTTTCTCGTTTCAAGTCTTGTTGAATGTCGTTGCAAACTCTGTGTTATGACTTATGATACAAGGCGAACATATTTTAAATATATTTGCAAACTTTTCAAATCAGGTTCAAATATTTGCTATCGTGTAGGTATTTTGGAGAGCCAGCTTAGTTTACCTATATATTAGAAATTAGTTTTTAACAAATTTTTAACAATGCCATCTCAGCATCATTTACGATTCAGATAAATTTGTCAAAAATTTAAAAAGAAAAGTGTATAGAGTAGAAATATTTAGAAAGAATTACGTTTGTTTAATTTAGTTTTTATAGACCATTATTTTACTATGACTAATACCGGTATATTTAATCTGTTTCGTGCAGGTGCTTTATTTGTTAGTACCGTACACTTCTGGGAGGCGGTAATGAGATTTTGTATGGGAAAGCGACCATTTTATCAGTTTTGTTCGATTATTTCATATAACATACGATTATCGAATCCTAAAATTTTTAATTTATTTATCAACTTTATGATAACCAAATCTAATTTGAAAATTGGCAACAAGAATTTTGTTTTTCAATATATAATTTCAATACCGTCTAAAATGTCCGTGGTATTATCCTACCTCTGATTTAATTTGTATTTCCTAGAGTTATTGGTGGAGTTTTTCTAAACCTGTCCCATTAAACTATAATGAAAGCGAACCAAATAAATCCAATACTGAAATCATTCTTATATGTGCGACGAAATATCATCACGTTTTGGTGAAAACTATCAAATTTCAATGATTGAAATAAAATAAAATTGCTTATGTCATTGTTTTTTAATGTTTGAAAAGTCCTTCATAATAATTAAGTGTAGATTACATAAGAGAGAAGAAGTATCCGCATAAACCTCTGACCCACCCACAATTTTTGCAAATACTATTTTTTACATACTCAAAAAAGAGTACAGCATTGATTTTATTTATTTAATTTTATTGGTAATATGATATTAAGGCTATTCGCTAAATCACCACTCTAAAATTCTCGTATATGTACACGCAATATTTCAACCAATTTCATCATTTCCTGTTTTCACGTGATATAATCGATTGACAACATGTTCTGTTTGCCTCATGGCTGCTCACAATGAAGCAGAGAAGATTTGACAACCAACACGAAAACAAGAAAATTCATTAGCAATAAACTGACTAACTTACTAATTTTAATTTGTCCTTCAAGTTAATTATTTTATTAGTCATTAGCCCTTGCTTGTACTGCCAGTGGCTTAAACAAAAAATCACCTTCACAAATTTAAATACTCAACTGTATATTTTTATTATGTATAAGGATTCATAGGATGTCTGGGTTGGGTTGAGAAGTTTTTAACGGTTGTTTTTCTTTATATTTAATCACAATTATATTTTTCAGTAGAGTACCATATCTAAATCTTATACTTTGCGTTATTGTAAATTTAGTATTTAATAAGTTAATTTTGGCTATTGAATAAAAATTGTTTTGGCGATAAATGGCAGCATCATAATGCGATATTGATTAATCTTTATAATTCAACGAGTATTTTAATTGAAAATAAATTAATCGCGAAACTGGGTGTACATTTTCAATAAATTTATAAATCTTTATTTCAATTTTTCTATATAGCGCGGCGTGCTGGGGGACCTTGTCCACATATAACCAGACACTAGTGCTTGATTGCAAATCTAGAGCCGGTTCTAGAATTTATTACAGCTATTGATGTATTTATTATGAATGATCATTAGCCATCAGTAGGGACAAGAAAGTGACGTGCAAGATGGATGTATATTACTTAAGCCTACATAAGTTAGAGTAATTCATAATAACCAGAAATTTCTGAAGCGATAACTATCATTATACTTGTAGCACTCTTTGTATACGAGGAAACTCTGGTGCAAAATGGTTTGCTTCTTTAGTTGTTGTAAAAGAGCTCACTATTGGTAAGATCGATTTACTGCTCCACTATACTAAAAATTAGTTCACGGTTTCTCATTAGTTCACTCTCTAGCTAGATGGCAGTATTTTGATGTTTCTACAGTTTAAGAGTTTGTTGTTGTAAATATGTAAGTTTGTATTGAAATATTAACACGTTCACGACCGAGCTGCTACTCTAGCCTGGAGTAGCCACAAATCAGATGATAAATTTGCACGAAATGAGGTAATCGAAGCCTAATGGTAGAATAAATGTTTTATTTATGTGTTTTGTGAGGTTTGTGGCGTTATTAATAGTATGCATAAACGATAGAACAACATTTCGTTGTATAAATTGGATGAAGCAATGCGTCGTGTGGTCATGAACGTGTTAAACATGATTATGTTTATTTGAAGTTTAGAAATGCCATGTCATACGACATCAATCGGGAACTCCTTTATACGAAATTCTGTTCTAAGGCCCTTTGGAAATTAATACTTATTTGTGGAGACTTACTTATTCAAATAATTATGCTCACGATGCCATTTATTTGAATAGTCAAACCATTGAATTAACCAACGTGTCAAAAATTTTTTTTTCCTACCACCGAGGAATAAGATTTGTACACGAGTTTTAAATAGCAAAATAACTGTTTTCCGATGGTTGTTTATTCAATTAAGTAAGCAATTAAGCTTTACATTCGTGTAATAGGAGGGCTGCCTTTTATATTTCGGGATTAGAGAACAAAAACAAATATTAATCATCGAAAATCGCTTTATTGTTTTTCAAAATATTCCCCATGAAGATCTATACACTTTTGCATGCGTTTGAACCAATTGTCGAAGCACTTTTTCCACTCTGATTGAGGTGTCTCCAAAACATGCATTCAGAACGCAGCAACCGCTTCTTCAGGTGTCGAAAAACGTTGACCTCTCAGTTTGTTTTTTAAGTACGGGAATAAAAAGAAGTCATTTGGTGACAAGTCAGGACTATACGGCGGATGACTCATCAAATCGATGTTTTGAATGCTCAAAAATGCAGTTGTTTGAGTCGATGTGTGAGAGCTCGTGGTGAAGAGTGATCCGTCTTCGGCAGTTGGTTTTCCTGATTTCTTGGAAGACAACTGGCAAACAAATGGTTGTGTACCACTCAGAATTGACTGTTCTGCGTTGTTCTACTGGTACGGTTGCGACATGTCCATTTTTTCCGAAAAAACAGGCGATCATTTGCTTGCAAGTGCTTCGTGCGCGATCAACTTTTGTTGGTTTCGGCTCATCTTGAAACACCCATACAGTCGACTGCTGTTTACTTTCGGGCTCATACGCGTAAATCCACGATTCATCACCTGTCACTATGTCATAGACGTGTTATCGCATCGCGATCGTATTTTTTGAGCTTTTCTTTCGACCAATCGACACGAGCCTTTTTTTGAGCGATTGACAAATTGTGTGGAATCCAACGCGAACAAATTTTTTTGACATTCAAATGTTTATGCAATATTGAATGTATGCTGGTCCCACTAATGCCTAAGGTTGTCTCAATCTCACGATAGGTCACATGTCGATCTTGCAATATCAGTTCGCGCACAGCATCAATGGTTTCCGGAACAACAACTGATTCTGGACGACCTTCACGAAATTCGTCTTGGAGTGAACTACGACCTCGATTGGATTCACCATACCATACCATCGATAAACACTAGTCCTTGATGGAGCTTCATCGCCATAAATTGAATTAAGTTCATCCATGCACTCTTGCTGCCTTAATCCACGTCGAAAGTTGTAAAAAATAATCACACGAAAATGTTCACGATTTAATTCCATTTTTTCGCCGAGATCTTGAGTTAATGAGTACTGTAAACAACACAAATAGCGCTCGAAGGTCAAAACGTTCTGAGTACGTATAATCTCAAAAATGTCAAACTTTACGATAGAGCTGTCAGTTGCCAGATTGCAACACTAGGGTTGTCCAATCCCGAAATATAAAAGGCAACCCTCGTACTTTGTCGCTCGCACGGCCTAACGATTTAACAAAACAATTTCAGATTATTCAGAGCGGTGTTTGGAGCTTTTTAAGCGTAATAAACAGGATGGCCATGGATGAAACATGGCTCCACTACTACACTCCGGAATCAATAGCCGGTGAAACTCGTCTAAAGCGAACAAAAACACGCAAATATCGGAAGGTAAGGTTTTGTGGCTTCCGTATTTCGAAATGCGCAAGGTATTTTATTCTCAAAATAGAAAAGAAAGCTCATCAACAGCGAATATTAAATCATGGTTATTGGTACACCGTTATTGCGAAGAAGTTGCGAAAAACCGAAAAACCGTGCTCTTTCACCAAGACAATACACCTTGTCACAAGTCGTTGGGTACGATGGCAAAATTGCACGAATTGCTTCCCTATCCACCCTATTCTTCGGATCTGGCTCCCAGCAACACCAAGGAAAGACGATTACGTCAAATGCTTAATTCGGAGCCGAAACAAACGCTCTTTTGAAGGCCAAAGATAAATCGTTATACAAAAAAGGCATCGGAATGTTAGAGAAGCATTGGAATGAATGTATCTCTTGAAGTAAAATATGTTGATGAATAAAGTCGAATTTTGGGAAAAAAAAATATTTTTTTATATTTTAGTAGTATTTAGGCCCGTTGCACATTTCAGCTAAGCTAAGCGAGAAACGTAGTTTCTATTAGCATAGTTTAGCTCGCACAGCTCATACTTCTGCACATTTGAGCTAAATACATCGCTTTACGTCACACATACATACATACATACATTCCAATACAAATAAAATGCTGTCTGCAAAGATATTATTAGAATTACATAGGCGGGAACAACAATACTCAAATGTCATTCAATATGTTATAAATATGTACACAATGTATGCGTGAGCGATATAGCTGACTTTTGCAATCCAAAGACAGCCCGAGCTAAGTTAGTTTGCATCGCTCAAAACAGAAAAACATAGCTCGCATAGTTTAGCTGAAGTGTGCATCGTTTCATTAAAACTCTTTATTTACAACCAAGAGCGATGAGCATAGTTTACATCGCTTAGCTTAGCTTAGCTGAAATGTGCAACGGGCCTTAACCTCGGGACTTATTGAGTGACGTGATAAGTATGCAATAAGTATAGCTGTTTCGGAAAAAAAAGCTTAACAATTTCATGGTTTTTGGTGTAAAATTGGAGTACCATTATTCTAGTTTAACATTTTGAAAATGTTGGATTGCAATTTTACGTAAAATATAAAAGCTAAGATGCTTTAATTTTCCATTTTACAAAACGAAAAATTATAATCGTGGAGCTTTCGACACATTTTTTGTTAGCCTCTCTTGGATGTTTCTAAAAGATCAAAATAATTTAATGAAATTTTAAGTGTATTTGTTGAATGAAGGAATGTTTAGTTATAAATATGGGAACCTAAAACAGTAATTCTGTTAGAATATTATCGACAAGAGCAACCTACAAAAAGTTTTAGCTTTCACTTAATTATAATAAAAATAGAAAATTCACTTATAAAATTGCGAGCCAAAGAAAAAAATTTACCAACTAACACATTTTTATTGTACAAATAAATGTTTATATGTTTTATTGATACATTAGCAACTTAGTCATTACATTTTAGGGTTGTATAATATGCATGCACTTAAATTTAATTATATTTTCACTTCCACTTAGCACTGCAAAACTTTTTATGACGCAAAAAGGAAATTGGAGTTAGATGAAAAGAACATAATTTAGAATCACCATACAATTACGGTGATTACTAACTAGTTGGTGTTTATCATATTACACAGATGTTAGTAGAATTTTACATTAAAGTTTTAAGTTTATATCAAAAACTTCTTGTTCTCAGAGTAGTTTTTTAATCTCGAATCGGTTTCGGCTGAATTTTTTAAAGTGCGTTCATGCACAACTGTAAACAATTCATCTCTTTCTTCTTTTACAAAGTAAAATAAAGTGTAGTAATCACGAAAATTTTCATTCTCGTGATTTTTACAGAATTTACCATTCGATATTCTTCGAAGTTCAAAGTAGTTTCTAAAAAGTTCTCTGGCTGTGTGTGTGTGGTGCGGTGCAAACTATATGCCTGTATTCCCGCTAGGCCAGACCGATGGGTTAACTGATCGAAACTCTAAACTTAAGTTTTAATCATGAATTTCACATTGATTTTTCGGTCTACTGGATGTAGCAGATTCAATGGCACCTTTTCGTTTATTGCTATTATCCCGAAAATTATAGCATTTATTCAGAAAAACGACTAAAACGGAAAGGTTTTATTTTAAATTTGCAACAAAATTGGTGGTAACAGGAGAGTTTTCCAAAATTTATGTGAAAATTATCATTTTCGATAAAAACTGTCTTATTGCTCTCTTTGGAAATAAAATGCCATTTATTGGCAATTTATGCACAAAATTCTTTCATAGAAAGTCGAATGTGGCTTCCAACATAAACGTCGGTCTTTTTATTTCGTAATAATATGCATTTCTATAGGTTCGGTTTTGCCGTAACCGCCTCTCAACTGTTTTAAATGTTCAAATAGGTAATTGAAATATTCTGGAGTGTGGACAACTAGTCTAGAGGTTGAGTAGATACACTATTATTTGAAGGCTTCTTTGAAATATTAAGTTTTTCTAAATCGGTATATAGAAAATTAATAAAAATTAACAAAACTGTAGTTTTGAACTTCGAATATTGTGCCTGATCGAATATTGTTATGATTATTTTGTCGTTACAATTTGTAAAATTTGTAAGTTGAAACATTTTTTTTTGCATATTAATGCTATCTGCGTACAATATTTCTAAATACCGGATGATTTAAGTAAATTGTTCTTTCATAAAACAACAAACAAGGCAATCATTTATTCAGAATCTAGCCAATAGATTAAAGATATTTTGCGTTCGTAATAGTTTGGCCTTCTTTGATTAACATAAAACTTAACCATCTTTATATAAGATTTTAAAAATTAAAAACTTCAAATATTATGTTACCCAAAAATAGCTAATCAAAAATGTCTCGTCGCACTTGTACAGATTTATTTCAAAGTAAAATGAGGTTAATTAGATATGTTTAAATAGACATAATATATCATACATCAATATATAAACTTAAAGAATATCTAAAATTAACCAGATGCAATTTTCTTATTAAAATATCGTTGACCGCGTGCGTTCATAGCGGCTAAAATAAATTAATTCAAATTTTAATAAATTGTTTTCTAAATTAAATTTAATTATTATTTTTTTCTTAAAATAATAGGAAAACAATTTAGTTTAAACAAAAACGCAAATAATGGCTGACTTGGAAAACAGATTATGTTTAATGTTTATTTTTTTTAAGCGTGCGATATGTTTGTATTATTATTATAAGTCGTTCAGCTTCAGTTAGCGTAAAAATAGCACGAGTATATTATGCATAACTTCTTTACATTGCATATTATATAAGATTCAGTCTGTGTTAATACACAAATGTACAACATTTTAACCTCTTTAATTTATTCATTTCCTATAAAAATAGTGAAGGCTGTTAAAAATGCGATCAGTACACTTTTACCTTTTTACGTATAAATTAACTTATTTTGCTGACCACTGAAAATACGTCGCATATTTTTTATAATCGTATTTCGTACGTGTGTTTAATCTTTATTTTAACTTAATATAAACAATAAAATGCTCGGTTATTGTTCTAATTTCTATGATGATAATTTTCCTAACGAATTACTTTCACGAAATGAGAATGTGGAACTAAATTCACGGCTGGTTTATTCATTCATCATCGGATAAAACATCAAACACATATCTTATACCGTCAATTATTAAAATCCTTTAGTAAACAGATTAGAAATGATAATTGAATGTAATAAACGTTTACGTCTGCATAATTTACTTTAATTATTTATATAATTAAACCTCAAATACATCATTTCCACACGTATGCAAATTCGTAATATAGAATTAGATTTTCTAATCGATTTTTCTGTCTGTGAGTTGCTCATTTAATTTGTTAAACACAATTTTCATTAATTTTTCTCAAGTGGAATTTATGAACGCTATCTTAAAATAATTTTATATATTAAATATAAAGGATAGAAGGAAATAGTGCTTTATGGATTCTACAACCGAAATTTGGGTTTTTTAACTTTATTGGTTAATAGTTCATTATTGTTACTTTCAATTTATTTACTAATTCGTTGAACCCAATAATTATGGTGGATAAATTATACAATTTATGGTGGATAGGTATGCCCCTTTTCCTAAAAATACTCAAAATATAAATGTGCAAACTCAAAATCCTGGGATTAGAAAAATATAGAAGTCGCTGTTTGGGATGTGTGTGTATAGCGTGCTCAGTTGAGGTGAAAACTATAATTTGTTGTCGTGGTCAAATTTTAATTTTTCTACAAATGTTTGTTATTATAATTTATTGTTAAGTTTGATTGACTTGACTCCTGTGGTAACGTATCAGTATACAGTAAAATAATATTTGCGAACGGCAAATTGAAAATATTTGATGAATTATTACTTAAATTTTTAGAAAATAAATAGAAAAAATTGTGTAATTTAACATTGACGTAGAAAAAATATTAGACTAGCATCAAATTACCGTAAAATAAAATGTAATCGACAAACTCTTATAAAAAACAAATTTTTTCGAGCTTTGAAAATATTAGTCAAAATTATAAAATCTATAATCACAGTAATGGGGTGGTCGTAACATTTTACTTTACGTAGACTTTCAGAGCATGCGAGGACACATAGAGATTGCTGTTCTAGGCTTTATTTTACTTTATCGCTTCAAGGTTAGACATCGGTATCTCACTTTGTTCTTCCAACTATCACCAAAAGATATTATATATTTGATCTTAGTGTCCAACAACCAGTCTAAGTTTCAGGGAATTACGAACTATGTTGACAAGGTTCTAAGAGAAGTGAAGTAGGTTTTCGCAGCTGGTACGACTAAACTAGTGAAAAGGATTGGCGCTGGAGAAGCAGATCGACTTACTCTAAAGGCGCGAAATCTAAAAACCATAAAATATTGACCCTGTATGGTATTTGCTGATGCATCGATGACCACTCCTTTATTTTAACTGTTGCTGTGGAACTGGATTTATAAAATTTCTATGAAAATAAGATTAAGGATGTTTATAAACTGAAAAAGAAAAGTGGTGGGGCGGCGTAATCCTAAAGCTAAGATTCTTCAAGCAATTGAATATAAGTTTTTTTACGTATGCCTGCCTTAAGTATCTAAAGCCTTCCAAAACAAGGATATTCATTAATTAATATCTGTCTAAGGGCGTTATGAAGGGTAAGTCGTAAAGGATTGACAGCAATCTTTACTGCGGCTAATGATAGCCCTAGAATTGTCCGCTCTTTTGATAAATCGGATCAATTTACAAAATTTAGTTAGTCATGACACCTGAATTTTAGTTAAGGGCGAATATTTTCTTAAGTGATTTAAGATGATACATAAGAATCAATATATTAGATACATATTGGTTCCTTTAGTGATATTAAGTAGTTATGTATGTAAAATTTTCAAATGTAGTTTTTTAAGAAAAGTATTTATTTTCCAATAGATCACACATCGCTTTCACCTACAAACAGAATTACAATATATCATCTTCACGTTGTAAGCTATATCAGGCTATAAGCTGACATTAACGATAGATCGGCACACCAACGGTGGGTCATAATTTGATTAAAAACACGTGTATATGAGTGGTACAGTACATTCAAAAGCGGTCGAGATGTGGTGGTAGATTTGCCACGCTCTGGTCGGCCTCTCCGAAGTTAATATCAATAAAGTGAAGGAAATGGTGACAGAAAATCGTCATGTAGATTTGAGAGAGATAGCCGCTGAATTTTCTGTGACTCACGCATCAATTCGTACCATTGTGCACCATTGGTTGGGCATGAAATGCATTGCCGCCCGACTAGTTCCGACAAACCTGAATTTTCTTCAAAAACTCAATCGTGTAATGGTCGCCGTAGACTTGGTAGAACGAGTCAATTCTGACCCAACATTCATAAAACGCATTATAACTGGTGATGGTATCATCACCAGGTTCGGAGTGGCACCTTGCAACTGAGCCGAAACCGAAAAAACCACGTCAAACTCGACCAAAAGTCAAGGTAATGTCGCCTATTTTCTTTGATTATCTCGATGTTGTGCACTCGGAATTCTTGCCAGAAGGCAGACGGTAAATAAAGAACACTATCTGGGCGTTATGCGGCATTTGAGAGAGCAAATTCGTTGAAAAAAGCCAGAGTGTCGATTTTGTACGAAAAGCGACAAGCGCGAGGTGAGCAAACCGGAAAAATAGAGTATTGAGCATCTTGATTGTTAGGCGAGACGCATGATCATGTTTTGATTTTTTTTGGATTGACATTTCTATGCGTAAACATTTCACAATTTTCCAATTTTTGAATTAATTTGCAAATAACTCACACATTTCAATATTTTTTTTTACCATAAAATAATATTACAACAAAATTATAATAAATAATTATAATGTTAATTCCCCAATGGATTTACTGTCCTTTAATGGGAAATTAACATTATAATAATCATATTTCTCATACATGTGTTAGTAATCAGCATATCAAAGTTATACAATTTAAGAAACGTAATTATTTACTAATTCTCTATAGTAGATCTTTAATTGTTTCTTGATTTGATGAATATTCACTACGATTTTCAATGATTCAGATAATTTGTTGTAAATTTTAATATTTGTTAAATATTAAATCATAAGCATACACAATAATATTAAAACATAAAATCCTAAAAAAACATAAAATATTAGTTTATTCCACCGCTCAAAACCAAGCAAATAGAAGAGGTGAGTAGACGTCAGTATCAAAAAAATTAAACCGATTCAACCGGATCCATTTATTTTGGTACCTATCATCGCAAAAATGACAAATAGAATGCACCTATACAAGAGAGGATAAACACAATACAAATATACTCGTAACATTAAGAAGTTTGAAATTTGTCTGTATATTTATTTAAAGTTTCGGCCTTTTTATAGACAAAAAATATTATTTTTAATGACATTCACAATGTTTACGAATTGTTAGTCACTGAAAACAAAGAGGCCATCTACTCACAATATGTCTACCAAAAAAAAGTAGAAAAAATATGCCCCTCCCCCCCCCCCCTCCATTTTTAACCCCAAGATGTGAATTTTTGCAGTTTGGTCGTTGCAACCTGATGAGTAGACCAACATTTTATCAGTACGAAACCAAGCTGCCAAAGAGAACTTGAGGAAGTTCTTCATTTTTTGTAAGGGTTGTGTATCTTTCATACATGACTCTTGGGGTTAAAAATGGGGGGGGGGCGTATTTTTTCTACTTTTTTTGGTAGAGATATTGTGAGTAGATGGCCTCTTTGTTTCCAATGACTAACAAGTCGTAAACATTGTGAATGTCATTAAAAATAATATTTTTTGTCTATAAAAAAGCCGAAACTTTAAATAAATATAACATTGTGTGTTATACACTATATATGTATGTACACAAAATTCTTGCTCACCTCGCCAACTCGAGCTGTCATTTTGCGTACAAAATTGATGCTCAGGTTTGTGGAAAAAACCCTCGTGGATTTTGCACCACATCAACGCACCATCTCACAATACTATCATTGCGAACGAATTTCAGGCCAAAAATTCAATAAATATCATCGAGCAACCACCGTATTTTCTTGATATGGCTCCGGCTGACTTTTTTCTCTTTCTCTTTTATTTTCGATATTTTTATTGCGCGAAACACACTTGAGATGAACTGATAAAATAGTTCAAAATAGATCTGCAAACAAACTAAATGACAGATCGCGCTCAAACTTGATGTCAAGATAGAGGACAGTTGAGCCAGCTTAGCGACAAAAACAATTTTTCCAATGTTTTTAAGCAGGCTTTTTAAATGACCAATTCCCGTTATTTTTATTTTACATAAAATGACCTGTCACGTTTTCTACAAATTTTCAGCTTCTCTTAGAATTTAAAAAGTTAATTCTCTTCTAAATAGAAAAAGTCTAATTTACCATATGAAAAGTGACCTATATATTGTTCTTACAACTTTGCATGCCGATATTCATAATATTGCGTATCCTAGAAAACTTACTAAACAAATGATCAAAAAGGGTTAGATGTATGATGATTATTATTATCTACCCTGTAAATTGGATAACAAAAAATAACGTAATTGGCATAAATAAACACTCCAGTCGTCTGCTTGTTTGCGATTTGTTGTCTTAAGAAATTGTTTGTCACGCACATTCCAAAAACTTCTCCCCAAATCAAATTGGTTTTATGAATAATAAAGAAAATTCGAAGTGCTGAATTTCATTATAATTATAAAATTCTAAACAAATATATATATGTTCGAGAATAGCAATTTAATAGCAACTTCAATTGAACAAAATTATGTAGATGTGCGATTTATTTAAATTTTGTAAGGTAGTGTAGAACCAAGGGGATCAAATATTCAAAAGCTTTGTACATTTTGTCAATTAGAATTTTTATTAAGGCTCTTTTCCAATTACTTACTTATTGGAAACTTATTGACTTATTCGCCGCCATCTTAAATAAGTAAGTGAAGCCGTTCCAATTCATGTACTTACTTATTTTGACAGCTTGTTTATGAAAGTATAAACAAACTCTTGCTGACCCAAAAATTTTATAAATTTTAAAATAAATTTAAAAATGGACAAAAGAAATGTCTTACTTCTAAACTACTTCATAAATAAAAATATGAAGATATCTCTAAAATTAATCAAAGGTGATTATTGATGAATATTTAATTCATTTGTTAGAAGAACGTGAAATGTGATAGGCATGTTTTATTCCTTTAGGATAAACTTTCAAATATATATATTTAATGTAATTACAAATTATTGCAGGGTATAAAATATTTTTCCACCAAAAGCAGCTTCTTGATACCTGCTATTAAAAATCGAGATGCACTAAACTGATCAAAAAACGTGCTAATTTATCGGTAGAGGCTTTCCAAAAATTATTAGAATTTTTTCCAATTGAGCGACATGGATATGATGCTCAAATTGAACTGACGGTTATATTGTTTAGGTTAGCAGCATCTTATCGTAGCTTCATTCAACATACCAACATCTATATTTCTATCTATAATAAATTTCATCAACAAATACAAATTTTTTTTACATATTTTGACGTTTTCTGAAAATAACGTATTGTTGCCATTCAATTTATAATTTTTACGGAAGAAAAAAATTTCTTGACACGTTAGTCGTTGTCACTAGATTTGAAAATAAAAACGGCATTCATTACATTTAGTCAAGACACAATTTTGGAGACATTTCTGTGTAGACGTACTTATTCAAATAAGTCACCTCGCGAGGTTACTTATTTGAATAAGTACGTCTACACAAATAAGTAAGTAATTGGAAAAGGGCCTAAGTATGTAAAAGAAACTTAGGTAGGCATTGCTATCAAATTTAGTTTGATAAACCTTAAACTATTCCAATTTTGAAGATATGAAATGATTTTCTAAAATGTTTCCGGGTCATTGATTATTAATTTCTATAAAACTTTGAATATTACAAAGTTTATGAAGTAAATCAAATAAAGAACAAATAATAATAAAATTTTTGGGACAGTCAACATTACGTATCAGTAATAATATTGCACGGGAATATTGGGTGAAGGTTTCGTCTTTTGTAGATTAAATCAATTTAATGTGGCTTAATTTTTGATTTGATTTTTTTTTTCTTATTTCATATCAATTTCATATATTTTCTAGCTGCGTTTCCACGATAAAAATTCAAATTTACTTTTATTTCTTAATTTTGTTTTCAGTCTTGAAATTTTTGTTGGTACGTTTATCTTACTAAACTTTCTCGACAGTGTTGATTCGCTTGACGCTTAAACATCTTGAAGCAAAACGAAGCGTGGAAATTATTAATAATATTGGATGATTTAAGTAAAGGAAAATAATATATGTATTAATCTCATTATGTTTTCCATTTTACGCATATGGTGACGAATTCGTTATAAATATAGAATCACAAACATGAAAAGAAATAAATGGGAAAATTAGGTTAATTCAATTCCATTTCCATCCAATGAATTTATATGTTCATTGAGATAATAATTGGGTTACTTAACTAACCTCTTCTAATTATTTAATTAATTTTGAAAATTGATCTTCATTAATTTTGTTTGTGATTGATATAAGAAACTGGGTGGTACTGAATTTAACTTCAATTATGATTAACAAATTTGCATTTTGATTACCCTGTTTGAATATACTATAATAATGTAACTGACCTTAAGTTCAAAATCATCTTGAATATTTGAGGCTAATAAAATCGAAGAAAAAATTTAATAATTCTATAATTGTTTTAAATTAAGTTGCACTTGAAGGCGATTAAAATAAAGTAAAACAAAATTATTATTTTTTTTTATTTCAGACATGGTTATTAATAATCCCGAATGGTTAGAATTAACAAAAGATATAGAATCCTTCATGAGTGTGAATGGATTAATAATGGCAAATCAACAAAATGCTCCAACAATTAATACACAACAGGGTGGAGGTAATGGAGGTGGCGGAGGAGGTGGTGGTGGTGGTGGTGGCAATGGAACTGTAGTAAGCAGTGGTGGAACTATTGTCAACGATTGGTCGCAATCATTAACAAGTACAACACCAACTTCAAAAGTACAAACAACAACACCGGCGAATACAACAAACCATGCATGCGCCATTTTAATAGCACGACCTAATTCTCATTCATTTCAAACGCGCACATTAATTTTAGATTCAAGTCAACAAGTAAAAGTTGGGCGGTCGCTAGCTAGGAATCGGGTATCGGAAAATAATGCTATTTTCGATTGCAAAGTATTATCTCGTAATCATGCTGTTATCTGGTACAGCGATGGTAAATTTTTTATCAAAGACACAGGCAGTAGTAATGGTACATTTATAAACAATCAACGTTTGAGCCAGGGTTGTGTACAATCGGAACCTTTTGAAGTTTGTTCAAATGATATTGTACAATTTGGCGTCGATGTTATGGAAAATAATCGGAAAGAGACACACGGATGTATTGTTGCTACGCTAAAATTATATTTGCCTGATGGACGGGAGACAAAAGCCAGCTCGCATTCTTGCATCGGAATGTGTTCGAATAATATAGCATCGGAAGATTTATGTCGTTTAAATCAATATATACAAGAGGCAGTACAAAGAGAACAAATGTTAGAATCAAAATTATTAAATTTACAGAGAATTATCGAAATTACAAGAAAAAACTCAGCCACAAATTGGCAAGCCATGATTGACGAGGATCGATTACTGAGTCGAATAGATTTGCTTGAAAATAAATTACAGTGTTTTCAAAAAAATACCGTTGAGGACAAATTAAGGGAGGAAATTATAAAATTGCATGATGATAAAAGTGACTATCAAAGTTCAGCCAAAGAAGCATTACGACGTGTGTACCAAGAGCGTAGTGAAGCTCTCCAAAAATTAACAACAATGGAGCGAGCTCTTTGCAGTAGTGAAGATGAATGTTCGCTGCTCAGAGATCAACTTTGTAAAGCCGAACAGGCCCTACAGGAGACTACTGGTCGCCTTAGCCAAAGTGAGGAAAATTTTAGTTCGCTTAAAGAGAAAATGGCACAGGATAAAATTCAAGATGGTACAGAGACGCAAAATTTGTATGCACAACTCAAAGATATAATCCTTGAAAGTAATGAGATGAAAGATCGGATTGATATTTTATTAAAAGAAAAGGAAGAGCTACTGAGTCGGGTTACTCTTTATCAATACTGTGAAGTAAATTTGATTAAATATATTTTTTCTGAATTTTTGTTAAATAAATACTTTTTGATTTATAGAACCTGACAAATTCATATGTAGATGAAGAAGAAGACGATTCAGAGACACTGAACCGTGTAAAGAAAATGATGTTTATTAATTCCGATTTAAACGATGCATCAATGGAGGAAGATGATGATAGTAAGATCACAAATAATGTAAGTTAATTAGTTGAGCGCATTATATGTTTGTTTTTAACGTAATGTTAATTTTATAGATAAGCGAATTAAATAATCTTTATGTGAAGGAGAATTTAATTGAGGACCAATTGAATACGCTGAAAAGGAAATTAAAAATTTTACAAAGTAAAACCAATAAACGTAAGAGATTTATTTATATTTTTGTTTGTTTAGTTTTTATTTATTACAACTGGGGTTCCATAATTTCATAATTTCAATGCGTTCGCCTATTTTAAGCGTAGAAGCGGAAGTGGTAGGAACAGTTTTTTTAAATTATAGTCAACTGTAGAAACATTTGCAAACCGTCATAAATACATACTTATCTTATTTTACGTTGTTGTTGTTTTATTGTAATGGTTTTGTTGTGATTGTTCCGTACATTGGTCTATTTCAGTATATATCGAATTACTGAAATAGACCGATGTACGGAACAATCACAACAAAACCATTACAATAAAACAACAACAACGTAAAATATAAAAGTAATTCGTACACAACGAAAAGTTAATTGGTAAAAAAGAAGTATAGATGGAGAATATGAAAGAATCGAATTTCGTACGCTATGCAGTAATTCGCTAGTAGTACAACTACATGGTATTGTTCTATATATAGACAATATTCCTATGTAAAATATTAACGTCAGTCGCCGCGGCCTGATGAGATGACTGATTTTTTCAAATGAATAATCTCATTAAGTTCGAAACTGATTGTTGCGATTCTTGCAGATCTTCCATCTATAATTCAAATTAAATTCTAATACTTATCTCTTAGTTCAGATGGATGGTTATAAATGTTTAGTTATTCCCCGTAAAAATAATCTTTGTTTACTAGTCTATTGAAACAACAATTCGTTTTCCGACGTTCGTTGCCTCGTTATTTTAATGTAGTGTGGCAGTCTATAACCCAGCATCTGAATCAATACCATGCATGTATACGTTGCGAAACACATTGTTGAGTAACATTCAAGCTTCATCGACTTGAGCATGTTCGCCGTTAACTGCCACGAGCAAGTGATTTATTTCCGCTGCTCTTTTCATCATCAAAATATAATGGAGTAAGACTTCACGTAAACACCGTATTGCTAGCTTTTTAGCTAGACGACATTTTCATTGTGTTGACAATATTATTATTTACGGTTTTATAAAATGTAAACAGTAATTGTTGAACCTTTACATCTATACTTTAAAAACCATGCATTACCCGATTGAATGAAATGCAATCAGTGATGGAAACGACATCTAAGTAAATAGGTCGGAAATACATTTGTACACCATCAATATCGGAAACACCTAGTACCTATATTTTTAAAGCTAGGAGGAAAATTCACGGATCCGCTGATATTTTATAAAATATCCAAACAGTGGACCAAAACATTTCTGGTTAAAGATATTGAACTGAACTTTATAGTAATAATTAAATTTATTGTTTAAAACGAAATAATTTTCAAAGGAAATACAAGTTGGGTCCATGGTAGTGTGAATAAAATTCTTTCATAACGAGCGAATGTGATTAGTCCATTTTGAACGTCGCCCATTATCTCAATCACGAACAAACGAAAACAGCAGTTTTTACTTGTTAGAGCAAAGTAAAAGAAGAATTAAAAATTTGTAGAATTCCTTTGCTTTCTTTTAGCCTGCCTTTTATATTAGCCGAAAGTTTCCCACAGGTAGTACTTACTGTAAAAGCAGTAACCATGCAAAATGTTACAACCCCAGTTACAAACGATTTCTAAATACCCTAGAATAAAGAAGATTATTATTTAAGTTAGCAATTTTTCGCTTATATGATTATTTCTTTTTTTTTAGCTGAACTTGATTCGGAGAGCATAGAGCTTATAAGTGATGGAAATCAAAACGTGGACCACCCTGTGAATGACGCGAACGAATCGAACAATATTATCAAAGAAGCATTAACACTGTCGTGGCTAATATTTATGGAGTTAAAAGCGCGCGATAACGCTTTGAAACAAAATGAGAACAGCATTTTCACCGAAATGGAACAAAAATATAAAACAAGGATAATCGAACTCGAGCAAAAGGTACCAGTGCAAGGAATAGTGTTTCTTAAATCTCGACTAACATTTTTTTTTTGTTTATGATTTCTAGATTTTATCAAAATCGCTAACACTCGAGGAACTTGATGACACCGAAAGTGAAATTGAAGAGAGTGATACAGAAAGTAGTAGTACAATAAATCAAAATGATAGTATTGTTGAAATACTTAAATTAAATAATAATAATAGTAATAATAGCATTAGTAATAATAGCAATTCGGATGAAATAATATTACTTAATATTGAAATAAAAGAATTACGTGGTGAATTAGGCAAATTAGATTTAATAAGACAGCAATTAGAAACCGATTTATTAAATTCTCGAAAAGATAATGAAATTTTACAAAGTAAATACGAACAAACGGAACATTTAAGAGGCCTAGCCATGCAGTATGAACAAATCGAAATGACCGATAAAATTGAGATGTCCCACACAAAGGAAACAAAAAATAATAATAATTTATTAAATTCCCTAAACAACACCGATGCCAATAATAAAATAAATAATGTAAATAAAAATATGATTCAATCACCGACAATGACATCAACGACTGCGACCCCAGCAGCGCAAGAAAAAGCCGTTATAGTAGTAGATTCGACATCATTAGTAACACAAGAAGAATTACATTTATCCGAAGACGATTTAGTTATATTAAACGATCCAAAAGTACAAAATGAAGAAGAATTGATAATATATAAGGAGAAATGTAATAAAATAACAAACGAAAATTTAAAATTACGGGACGACATTATAAAACTGCAATCGAACTATAATCAATTAAAGAATAGATCAAACGTGTCCACACTGATTTGGTTGTCACCATTTGTATTATTAATTGCATATTTATTATGGTTTTTATAATTAATAATTTGTTATTAGTATTTTTAATCAAGTTCACAACACACACACAATACTAATTATAATTAATTTGGATGAAATTTCGTTATCTAAATTATTATTTTTTGTTTGAACGAACGCAGATCTATGTATTTATAAATTCTTTAAAATATTTATTGGATATTTTAGTATAAAAAATTATTGTTTAATACTTTTTTGTATGTATCATATAAAAAAACTTCTAATTACGGTGAGTCTTAATTATTTATTTGATATGTGGAGAGTGGAGACTTTATGGGTTTAAGTCTTGGATTAATTTGTGTTTCTTTTCTAGATAAATTTTTCCACGAGACTATATATATTTTCATATTTTTACCGAAAATCTTGAAAACAACAATAGGACATTAGTGGATGGAAAATTCTTCTGAATTTTTTAATTTAACAGCAAAAGAGAATACTGTATTGCATTAATTTTCGTGTAATTCTCGTCCGAATAATCTGCGTCAAAAAACAACAGACAATTTATACATATTAATTAATTTTAATTATATACATAACATATATAAATAATTAAAATAATGCCATTTATAAATATAATATTAATTAATAATATAAACAAATAAAATAATTATAACGATATACTAAAATAACAATACAAATAAAATCAGAAAAATGTATTCTTAGTGAATCTCAATATAATTTTTAATTTATGAATTTTTAATGAATAATTTTCTTTTATTATTACATATTATTATTTTAAAAAATAAGAATTATGAAATATGATCCGAATTTTTAATTGAATTTAAAAATGTGGAGAATCTTTTTTTAATTTTTATGTCTAGTTATAAATGACCGCTTTTTCCGGTTTTGAATTGTTAAATTATAAAATTCTATTATTTATGTTTTATAAAAATGAAATATTATATAAATTGATAAAAAAAAATTAAAACATTTTTTTAAACAGATTATTATTATTATTATTATTATTTTTTATAATTTTATATTAATTTTTATTTTGTTTTGGTTGGTTAGGTTTGTGCAAAAATGATGTGAATTTGTGATTTTTTTTGTTTGATAAAAAGAAATGATTTTGAAGTTTGGCTTAAAGCTTAAGAAAATTATATTTAAAACAGAAAATGTAATCGGCAGCTTTCTAAAGAACCTTTTTATTAAAAATCAAGAAACAAAATTGAAATGAGCGAGAAAATGCGATGAAAATAATAAAGAAAAATTAATTACAAGATGTACCTGTTTCGTTTGGAGTAAGGGGGAGTAGCGAAAAGCCTTCATATGCAGACGGGGTAAATATTTTAAAATAATAATTAATTTTTGATTAAAATTGTTTTCGTTATTTTTAATATATGGGAATGATAATATGCTGTTACAGGTCACCAAGTGCTAGCGTAGTGCAATTCTTAACTGCCTTTAGTGAGTGGCTAGAGGGACTGATGTTGTTGGGAGCAGTGAAGATAATAATTATGGGTGATTTCAATATAAACTGGGAAAGATCGGAAGAATATTATGTTAAGTGTCTTAAAGACATTACAGCATCTTTTGGGCTTAGATAGTTCGTGAAGGAAAATACCAGAGTAACGGAGGCATAAAGAACAACAATTGATTTAGTATTTTCAAATAAGGAAGTGAATTGTATTGTTACAATATACCCCAAAAACTACAGACCATGCGCTTATAAAATGATCAAGGGAGAGGAAGTAAATGGGAAAAAGGTGATCAAAGGAATGATATGTTGTGGAAGAGGAACTTTTAAGAACAGAAAATGGTGTACGAGAAGTCACTGGGGGCATTGAGGAGGAGTGTGGGAAATTAAATTTATGGGTGGAAGAAGCAGTGAAAAGGGGAACAGGCGAGTTAAGGATAGTGGACATAGCTAGAAGTTGTCCATGGTTCATCAACAGAGTGAAGGAGGTTAGGAAGGCAAGAGATGGGGCGTATAAGAAATTTAGAGCGATGAAGGAGAGAGCAAGAGTTGGGGAGTCAGACAGTTAAGGGAGAGTGGGTGGAGTATCAAAGGAAAAGAAACAGATTTGTTGCTGTGATTAGGAGTGAGAGGAGATTGTATTATGAGAGAAACATTGGTCAGTGCAAAGGCAACCCGGGAAAGACGTGGAAAACATTAAAAAGGGTAATTAGATCTAAGGGAAGGAGTGATATAAATGGGGTGGATTTTGATGATGGTGATGGTGTACGAAAAGATAGACATTGCGAACAGGTTAAACAAGTATTTTGTAGATAGTGTAGAGGATATTATAAGATTATAAGGGAGATACCGGAGAAGCAAGACAATGTGGATATAGCATATGAAGGAGTTATTGAGCATGTGGGCATTTTGGAGGAGGACTACCTAGTTAAAATAGTTAAAATGTTAAAATTGGCAGAATGTGAAGAGGTGTTAAGCTGTAAAATGTTTAAGGATTTATGGGGGGTTTTAAGAGGATATGTGAGCCGCATAATAAATTTGTCTTTCATATGCAGTTTTTTCTACAAGTTTGAAAGTATCATGTATAGTTCCTGTGCCTAAAGTTATGAATAGTTGTTGAATGTGGGATTATCGTCCTATAAATATTTAGCCAATCTTGAGCAAGGTATTGGAGTCAATAATTTTGGATAAGTTAAATCGCTGAGAATAATATGCTATCTGGAGAGCGGCAGAGAGAGCGGCACTGTACAGCGACAGTGGTTCAGATGGTGGTGGAGGATTGGAAGAGAGACAGAGAGGATAGAAAATCGACAGTAGGAGTTTTCCTTGATTTTAAAAGTGCATTTGAAACAATTGTTAGGGCAAGGTTGCTAGGAAAATGATACAAATATGGTGTGAGGGGCGAATTGTTAAGTTGGTTGGATAGTTATTTAAGTAATAGAACGCAGTATGTAAAAATAAATGATGTATGCTCTAATCCTGTAGATGTAAAGTATGGAATGCTACAAGGAAGTAAGCTGGGACCATTGCTATTTATAGTACATATAAATGATATGTCACAGATTCTAAATCCACATCGCAATCTCTATCGTGAACACATAGCCGATATTCAACATCGTTGGGACCGTCACATAAAAGTAACCGTAGAAGATCATCGCCAATAACAGGAACAAAATTACCGCCAACCAAGAAATTCAACTCGTGCAAGAATAAAGCCGGCCGATCTTACAAATCGTCACCGTTTCAGTCTTTGGGCTCTCGAAAAGCTGGAAGAAGATCCACTGTTTTCGACCAAAATTTTGTTCAACGATCAGGTCCATTTTTGTGCTTAATGGCTACGTTAATTTGCAAAATTGACGTATTTGGGCTGAAGGGCAACCCGAAGAGGTTCAAGAGCTACCATTATATCCAGACAAAACAACGGTTTGGTGTGGTTTATGGGCTGGTGGAATCATCGGTCCATATTTTTGCAAAAATGAGGCCGCTATGATAACGGACTATTTGCTGTCTGAAATTGAAGCCCGTGATCTCGCCGACATTTGGTTCAAACAAGACGGCGCTACTTGCCACACAGTTCGTGAAATCATGGCTTTATTGCGAGAACAATTCGGTGAACAGTTAATTTCACGCTTCAGAACTGTGAATTGGCCACCTAGATCATGTGATATCACACCTTTAGACTTTTTCCTTTAGGGCTACGTAAAGTCCAAAGTCTACATGGATAAGCCGGTTATGATTGAAGAATTAGAAGCCAACATTACTCGCGTCATTGGCCAAATACCACTCGAAACCGTCATCGAAAATTGGAACTTCAGAATGGACCACGTTAGCCGCAGTTACGTGCATTACACTTGAAAGAAAAAATGTAAAGAATAGTTCTTTTTTATGACTATAATTATTATTTGATAAAATTGATTTTTTAAATTTTTTTTTATTTCTGAAAAAGTACCTTAAAATGAATCACCCGTTATATGCCGTGCTGCATACGTAACATAATATTTAAGATTTGCGACACCCTGTATAGACGCAACTACATAAATTTTTCTTAAACAATCAACAGTGCATTAAATAAACGATTACCAACATTTTTAAAATATGGGGCGGTATGTTGTACCATCACTTCGAAACGAAATTCGAAAAAAGTCGAATTGCGGTATGTTGTATCATTTTCGAAAAGCAAAAATGATACAACTTTCACTTTTTTGATTCGACTTTTTCGATTTCGATTCATCACTTCGAATCATGGTACAACATACCGTCCATGATTCAGTTTATTAATCCTTTTAAACTTGTTGTACATGAGTATGTACAAACTTTTCAAAGAGACGTAGTATTCACGAAATACATTATGTTTTTCTATATTGCATGTTTGTTTCAGTTTTTCTATCTCTTTTTCATCATTCTATTACTGAGTGGATGTCAAAAGAAGCAGTGCTTCATGCTTCAAAATAAGTAGTAATAGATTTTTTATTACTAATTTAAATCCATATTTTATATTTATACGCCTATTATGGTTCTCACCTCACTGACAACTCGCCCTAGCATTTAAAAGTCGTACGACTATTAATTTGGTATTCTGTTTCTTACTTTTTTTGGTGAGAGTTGTACGTGCGCTGTAGTTTTATGTATTATGACAATTTCCATTGATTTTCATGTTGGCAATATTATTATTTATACATTTTTGACATATTACCGAATATTTGTTTTGAGTGTGAACGTTCGTAAAGCAGTTTTAAAGATTTACATAAAATATATATTTATTTGTGTTAATAATTATTATTTTATCTAAACAATAATTTGATATTTTTGGGAATCCTCGGTCTACATCTGGATTTGCCTCAATAATTTCCACCAGTTTGGTCAATTGTTTATGATTGTTGTTGTTTATGATGAAATAATAATAATTATTTCATAATAGTTTTGTAATAAACAATTTTTAATTATTATATACAATATAAAATATAAATTGATAAAAAAAATTAATAAAACATTTTCGTGCGTACATTCTTTATTTTGGTTTGTATTTGGCAACATAAAAAAAAAAATACTATGAAGTCACTTGAAAATTTTAATTGAGCAATTTTGACATTACTCACTCACCGCGCTCTCACGGCGAGAATCATTATACTAAAATTTGAATTCGGCAACTGGAAGTCACTGAGTGACTCAAATGTGGGAACCATAAATGGGGTATTAAACACAACATTTGTTTGTATTGATTTATTCTGCACTCTCGAAAATAAAATTTAAATTAAAATCTATATCCCAAAAATGGCTTTACATTTTTTTTATTTCAATTCTATTTCACCGAAAAAAATTTTGTTGAGAAATGTGTCGCAATTTAAACCGGTATCATAGGTAAACGGGGAAAGAAACGGAAATGAAGTTTCTTTGACAACTCGTGTGGAACGGCTCATGTGGAACGTCAAGGTACAAGCACGTGTTTTTTAGTAGTGGAAATCTTTTATTTTTTAGATCAATTTTAGTGGAAATAAAAAAAAATCCTGGTAAGCCAAATAATGTTTTTTATACATTTATATATCCAATAATGTGTATTCTAAAAACAAATTGTTGTTTAAGTCATTTTCAAATATGATTTTGCTCAATTTAATATGATGTACAAAGATGTACAAATATAACCAACGGTTATGCACATGATATAGAAACGAATTTTTTAGAATTGCGTTTGTTTTTATTTGATGGTTGTCACTATTAAACTCTGTGTTTGGTTGTAAATGGCTCGTAAATATGTAACGCATGACGAAATGTTGGCTATTCTGTATGAAGTGACAATCCTGATGATGCTGAGGAGGGGCCAGTTGAACCAATCTGTTTTGGGATTACGATAATATTCCGGAACTTTGTAGCAATACAAGTACCAATAAAAGACGTCCAACAAGAATCGAAGAAGAACAGGCGGTTGGTGAAGATCACGGAAACGCAAACACCCATCCAAAAACAGTCGCTGCAACTGTTATTGCAGGACTATCACACGAAGGAACTGTAACTAGAATTTCAAGAACAAGAACTGAAATTTCTGATTGCCATCAACAAAAATTTGGCTTTGGTGTAGCAATCGTCATTCATTTAATTCAAAGAATTGAAGTGCCGGGACACAAACTGAACTTCAATAATTTTTTTACGACTTACAATTTATTTAAAATATTAAACAATAGAAGGATTAATGCAATTTGGACTGCCCGAATTAACCGATTTCACAAGCCAGATTTTTCGGAAGATCGCCAGTTTAAAAAAAGGACTGCTGTTATTTAGAGCAATGTGTCAGTAAGGATGACAAAATTATTGTGGTCAAATGGCTTGATAACATATACCTGTTTATCTAGCATCCAATTTTATAGGAAAGGGTGATAGAAACACAATAAAAAGATAGAGCGCATCCCTAAAGCGCAACCGGAAATTGTAAACGTATACAACAGCGGTATGGGAGGAGTTGATCTTTTAGATCAACTAATCCAATATTATAGGACGTTATCAGATCCAAAAAAAGGCCATTGCGAGTAATGACGCATTTTTTAGATTTTACGATCAGCACAAGTTGGATTGAGTATAAACTACGTATATGCAAAAACAAACCAGCCAAAGACATACTAGATTTGTTGGAATTCCGGTTACATCTGTCACTCTTCTGTGGCACTATTCTGACTTTCCCTGGGAATAAGGAATTGGGAAAAATATTTTCATAGCATTTTTGTCTAACTATATTTTTCTGGCCTACTGAATCAAGTTATTCGTAACGGAGTAAGTTCAACTTTTTTAATTTTTACTTAAAATGGTGCCCAAGCAACCCAAAACATGCCACAAGAAAAATCTATTTAGACTGAAAGGGCTAAATAAAGAATTGAAAATACATACTTACCAAATAGGAGGTGATATTTTACCAAAAGTCGGCGGTAGTTGGTTTCGAAGCAATGAGAAGCTCCAATGAAAAATTTGTTATCTCATACAGTCTGATGAGATAACAAATTTTTCAATGACCATTAAGCTACGAAATAATCTCACTTCATCGCGTATACAAATAGTTCGACTAGTTTAGTTGGGAATAACAGTACAGTTCACTTCAACAAATATTTAGATAAAACGTAGTGTCCTATGATATATTACCAAAAATACTGCTAATAATTTTTTGGCTCAAAATAAAAAGCTGGCTGCATTTTGTAAGGTAATTTTTGCCTTTTCTTATAGGAATTAGCACGTTTTTTTTTGCTGGCGAGTTAGTTTCTAGTATATATTGTTATTGGAGGTTACTTTCGACCAAACTCTGTCAATTGCAGTTGGAAATTTGTCAACATGCACGTGAATAATTATTTCGAAAGACATACGTTGCCCTTTCTTACCATTTTTCTAAATGCACATGAAAAAGATAAAAAGTTCTTTTTGGACGATATTGGATGGTGTTTTGACTAAATGATTTAATAATGACAAGTCATATTAGTTTCTCAAATGACTTGTCCAATTGCAGTCCACGTTCAGCGATGATTGTGAGACATGTCATATACATGTCTTTATGGATGAAAAGACTTCCTCTTTTCCAGAGGAGTTTTAAAGTTTTTGGTTTCTTGCAATAAGGTGTGAGAGTTACATCACTTAATCGCAATTTAGCGGTTATTTTTGGAATTAGCATTCAAATTGTTGTTCTTTCCCATACAATATATAATATCTATCTTAACAATTTTGTAAATAACTTAAAGCTCTCGATTTTTGAGTTCTGCCACTCTTCTTTTGCACCGACGATATGTACATACATTATAAATTACTTCAGACATATCATATACAATTTATTCCAGATATAACAGAAACAGTTCATTTCAGACTTGTCACAATTGATTCGTCTCTGACTTTTGACACGCGACTCATCTCAGACATATTGTAAACGATTCATCTCCATTGTGTCGGGCCACAAACGAAAATTAGTGCCATTTGCTGATAAATATCTATATACGTGTCCTGCTTGACTGTCGCTGATGTGTCATTAGTGCGTCGTCAATGAATTTCCTGTGAGCATTGTTCTTAATAAACGTTCACACTTCACAGTATTCCATAATTCGTTTCTTTTATGAAATTGGATGTGGTGGGTAGAAATGAAATTCTAGAAAGAGTTTTAGAACAAGATCTGGAATATAGCCAACTGGTGCGGAATTGTTTAACCACCCATCTTGACATTCAGTATGTAGGAGAGAAAATATATTACTTGCGAATCGGATCAAATTGATCGCTGTCTGAGGCTCCTATACAAAAAATGAAAAAAACTATTAGAATTTTTTTATTTATATGTATATATTATATTTGATAAATTGTAAAATTTACATAAAATGCCTAACTAAATTAAAAGAATATATGAAAAGGAAATTAAATATACATAGTTAAATTTATTTTGCAACATAAAAATTTCTTTTTCTAAAATTATCGTAATTTACTTTTTATTTATTATATTTTTTATTCTTTGATATCTATCCTGAGGTCGAGGCACTCCCAACTTTTTCGCAGTCACTTTTCACGTCCTCATACCTTACACAGTTGCCTGCCAAATCGAGGACACATGGCTATAGGTCCGAATCGCAATTTTCTTAACATAAATTTAATTTTAAACAATTACAACAAAAATATATTACTAGAGTATTAAATTTTAATTAATTAGTACAGTATCTAAATGTAATCAAAAAAATTATTTACTACTTATATCTAAACCTTGCAATCACAGAATTTTTATTGGAATATTATGAGACTAAGTAGCTCTCACACCAAGCTGGCTCAACGGTGTATTTTATGTCTGTCCCGATAAATATACAAATAATATTTTAAAATAAAATGTATGCTATGTAATGGATTATGTTTCAGTATAGGACCATAAAAAATAATCAACAGTCTATTCTACAAAATCTACAATACGATCTTACAACCACAGATGAGAGATTATTATAAATGTAAATGAGATATTTTAGTGGTACGTAACTTAAGTGTTTGAATTTCACCTCACGGAGGTTGATTCTTATTGTTCTAAATTAAATATAATAAACTGGAAAGTGAGCGCTAATGGCACGCCAAAAAATTATGTCATGTTTTATCAGGTACGAGTTTATTATTTTAAAAATTAATTGCCAACGCTAACTCATTTTCAGTCCATTTCGAAAAATATTTAATTACGCTCTTAGGTATATCTATATGTGCATTAGTGATTTGTATTAGTTCCGACCGCATCTAATATGTGACTTATACTGTTACGTTGTGACGGTGATTCAAATGGAACATTATCTGCAGAATAAAAGTGATCATTTCCAATATCTGTGACAAGCGATGAGGCTGGCCCTAATTCATATGTCACATCGGACACATTATCTCCAGATATTCGTAATTCATTCGGACTATCATCAGAATCCACCTGAAAATTATAAAAACAAAAAAAAAATACATATTAAGATAAAATTTATTAGAAAATTTTATTGACACATTTTCAAAATTCTATACTTGGTAAAGTCGCGGTTCCATTTTAGAAATAAAAATCGCTATATATTTCTGACACCGAGTACTCACCATTTGGTATTGAATGCTATTATTTTTCGATATATTTCCATACGAGTCCTCCGAGCCGTCCTCTTCCGATGAATCATCAGAACTATCGGATAGGGCTGGTTCTTGGTCTAGCATAAAATTTCCTTCGTTTACTATTTTTATAGCATCGCAAGCCATGTGGTTGCCACCCAGCAACATCGATTCATTATCCTCTGGATCGTGTAATTTCTCCTCACACGGTGCATATACAAGATTTGATTTATTTTTTGTGCTATTCTTATTGATATGGTACTTTGTCATTTGCTGAGATTTTGATATTTTTGAGGAGACGCCGAGTACCACACGCAAAATTGCAAATGCCAATAAAGTAATACCGCCTAATCCCATCAACCAAAAACCTATTCTATCAACAACGGGTAACACATTTAAATATAAATTAAAACGGTTTTTTAATGGATCGGGAAGTTCGTGCATTGCCTGGAAACGAGAATAGAATATCAAAATTAGTTTCGTAAAATATTAAATTATAAGGGGGATTTACAATTTCAAACCATAACATTGGTATGTTCATATTTGAAAATCGTTCGCAATTTGTCATACTTGAGATGTCGTCTAGCGCCATATTAATTTGAAATTTCACCGATAATTTTAATGGTAGTCCCGATGTCTGAAATATAAAATGAAAATTTAGTATAAGTATCGTTCGATTAGTAATTTCACACTACGTTTGGCAATATTCAATATTAATATTTATCGGTGTGATTAAAGAATGTGTAAATTTATCGTGGGTGGTGGTTTAATTTGTATTGGATAAATAATATTTCGAGGTTAACTTTATTTAATGCAATCCCATTTTACGATGGTTCAGTGTCGTTCGTTATTATTAAAATAATATTAAATTATGTAAAGAAGTATGACAGCGATTGATGGAGTCAGAGAACGTTTTAAAACCGAAATTTATTTTATCAATCTATACGTGTGTTGGATTCACTCTGTTTAAGCATGAAATTGTCATTGAATGATACATTCGGCAATGGCGCTATCCTAAATCGCAAAGGTGGCCGGTCTGCCATTGGGCACTAGAAGAGCAAGAGTCACGGCATGGAAAGTACATAGCAGAACAACGCTTTAACAACAATCAACCGCTGCAGATCTTCCGAATTGGTTTATCCGGTTTATTTAATACCTTCGTCTAAGATAAGACATTTAATTTTTAAAAGAAAACAACTAGATGTTGGGAATTGGCGTGATGGACCAATCCAATCTCAGTATGCATAGTTTCAGTTCAATTAGGTACAAATAACCACGAGCCTTTTCATGTACTTACGTAAGAACTTTTGTAAAAATGCTTCAACCTTGAAAGAAACCCACATGAATGTTAATTGATTTACTTATACGAGTACATAGTATGTTCACGGAATCGGTTACGTCCTAATCTTATTACCTACGTAATTATACGTCTAGAATATGGTTTCTTTGGCTAGGAGTGAATTAATGGCAATTATAGAGCTAATTATAAGATGACTTATAATTATACTCGTATAATCGGCCAATTAACGTTTAATTTAATTATTATTTTATTGTTTTGTTATTATGACAAAACATTACATGGTTTGTGACGTTATGTAAGGCACGGTTAAGTCCCAACTTTGCCAGATTTATTGAGAATTGCCACCTTTGATTCATTGTACGTATATGTCCAATTATTAAAAATTTAATTTATACAAAAAATAATTATTAATATTTTTAATTTGATAATCATTATCTGAAAAATAATTGTTTCTTGTTATTAGCTTGTTTCAAATAATGTAAACAATAACCTTATTCGAATACGTACAATAAACCTGTTAAAAATGAATATCTAAGAAAACTGTGGTCATACACCTAATTAAAATTTTACGATTTTCAAATTAAATGAATCATTATAAGAATAACATATTATAATGATAAGACGCCATTCGTGTTACAGAATATTGGACAAGTTGTCACAATTAATTTGATATTTACCACAAATCACGTTAAACACCTAATTTAAATGACTATCATGTATAGTGCATACCGTTTAAACCGCAACTCGTACGTTAAAGGTTTAGAATGTGTTTAGAGCAAAATACGGTCATCCAGTTGAAATCTCCCCATAGAAATTTAACCAATTTAGGTATGCAGTTATACAAAAAAAAAAAAAAAAAAAATGTAAAATTTCCACCGCCACTGTTCGTTCGTAAACAACATAGGTAATTAAATACATAAAATAAAAATGTTGCTAGCAATGAAACATAAAATTAATGCTGTCGCATAAAAAATTTGCGATATATTATAAAAAGTATACTCACTGGCTGAATCATAAAATAACTATGATGCTTTTCATAGTCGATGTGCATTCCTTCTATTTTATCGCCAATTGTGGGATCTGCATTCATAAAATGTGGATAACTTAGGACGATCGGAAATCCATAGTAGCATGCGGTTACATCAATCAAACCATTTCTCAAACATTTACCATTTCGGCAAAAACATTTATTCTTCTCGTCAACGGCACCGTTGTCGAGCGCGTTCTCCTCGAACATGTACTTGTACGCATCTAATCCGGACACCACGGTCTCATCTACTTTGACCTAAAATAAAATTAAAATAAATTTTGTGTTATTTTGGCATAATATGAACAAATAAGGATATAAGTGGGTTAACAGAAAAATTAGCCTTCGTCTGAAACAATACTCAAGGTAGCGACCAATACATTATTATTTACGTTTATCTGTCATAACATATTACGGTTTCATAATTCCTAAAGATTTTCTTTTTGCTTGCTTTTATTAAATATTACCGCGCTTTTATATACGCTATGGTAATTTATTTTATGAATTTTAATTATTTATTTATTATGGTTAAAAATTGGCGCTTACATCTTGGACACAAAAATAATAAATAAAATCGAAAAACTCACCATACGTTGCGGCCGGCACATGGTCTTACGAAAGAACAGTAGCGTTTCATTCGGTTCAATAAAACTTTTAAATTTTGTACCATCCGACGAATATTTTATGCTGCTACAATGATCACCTTCCCATTGTGGTAAATTCGATGAACCGTGAAATGTATCGTAGAGTCCGGATATAGCAGGATCGGTTTCTCCGGTAAATATTGTTTGAAAGTCACCAGTGAAATCGTACATCTGGAAATAGTGTAATAGACGTTAGATAAACGTCGTGATTCGTCATTTATTTTGTTTGTTTTTAAATGTATTTACCCGATCGATAAGACCAACTTTTTCAAACGTGATCCAATTAGGCATAAACGTATTACCCAACGTTGTTAATGTTGTTTCGTAACCAAACATAAACTCTTTTGCTGTCATGTTCACTACTGGTTGGGAATCTGATTGGCGAATTACCACGTTTATTGGGAATCGGAAAAAGTATGATTTTTCGGCTGCCACTTGTGCTATACTCTGGAAATAGAAGTAAGGAAAGAAATTAGAAATGTTATTAAAGTTAGCTTTAGTGTATATGGGATGATGAACAAAATGCAATTTAAATTCTATATTGTTGAAATTAAATTTCTACTAAATTTGTATTGGTTCCATTCCGTGGAGTATTGGACATGACTTATAGTCATCTGATTCTTTGTGATTTTATGAATTTTATTTTGTTTACTTTCAAATTAAGTCATCCTCCACTTTCGATTAGCGATACAAAACTATCCGTGATGTGGACTTCATTTTTATGTACTTGAGCATCATATTGATCAACAAGGCAATGCATCATCCTAACACTCATTGGTTATATACTAATTCTTAGATGAAGCGCTCATAATGAGTAACGGAGAAACAATTTTATAAAACTAGGAGCATAAGGGTTTCTTACAAAATGAAAAATTAACGTTGATATAAAGTGAATTTAATGTGCATTTTTGATTGTCTGCCTTCTTGATGTAAAATCCAATTAATTAGGTTATTAATTAAAAAGAAAGCGTTCTTTAAAGGAAATTATATTACGAGGGAGTACAAGGATGGGATCGGAGTTTCACCACCCTACTCGTAACGGATTTTATGACAAAGGTTTGGGATTGTCTATGGAATTTTTATGGGGTGTGCAGTTAGAACAAAACATTCCGTAGAGTGATTCGTCGAATTACGTATTTACATATGCCTGAATTTGGTCAGCGAAAAACGGCAGGATGACCAAACTCCCTTGAACCTAGCAAATGATATTCTCTCCACTGACACACTACCAATTTCACTGGTTAGGTTGGTAACTATTGCAATAACCACTCGTTACAACAATCCCAGGTGGTACGCCAACTGCACAGTTGGTTGATCCACCCTAACACGAGGAAGGCCCAACGCATTCTGGGGTGAGCCAACCATTACTCAAGAATCTGTAGACCACAGACATGAGACAGTTGAAGATGATTCGGCGTATGAGACGAGTTTTGTACGAAGGCAACTTAACGTCAAAACAAAAAAAGAAAAGAAGAATCATCGCCTGAGAATCAGCATAGAGCGTAGGAAAACCGTAACCCGAACGATGTGATCAGTCATTCATGGGCCTAGTGAATGTACACAAGAACGTATCACTGAAACCGAATGAGGGACCACCTCGACCCATTAATATACTCAATGTTAGTGTATATGAAACAATTAAAAAAATAGTGAAGCTAGTTCCAAACGATAAATATAAAGTCGCACTGCACTGAATAATAACGTTGGAAAGTGAATGCACTTGACCCAGAGACCTACAGAATGTTATCAAATGCAAACACGGATCAAAACATCGAAAGGTTCACCTATGAAAACAAAGCTGCAACTACATGCACCAATAAAGAAATAATTGACTAACTTCGCCAGAAAGGATTCAAAATCCTAAATGCTGTGAACATAGTAAAGAAAAAATTCACCAAAAACGCAAACGATCGTGAAAGAGAAACAACCAAAGTTCGCCTCAACGTAATCCTTAATATGAAAGTTAAGAATGAGACATTAAAAAAAACAATAGTAGAATGTCACAATAGTTGCTTTCCAATCGACCGCCGCAAATACTTACAAACACTTAAGGTTCCTGTCTTTGCTAAATTAACTACTCACAAGTATTCTACTTGTCCGCTAGGTGATTGTGTAGTATTTTGCTGTCAAAAAAATAATTGATGCGAAATGTTAATAAAATTTCGGTATGTTTTTTTTATTTAAAAGTTAATAAAACATATAAGTATACCTACACATTTGTATGTTTATGTTTTGCTTATGTCATTTTTTGTGCTTTCCAATCGACACTTTATACCGAAGACACATTTTTCGCACTTTCAAGTACTTGCGAGGGTTCGAGTGGAAAGCAACTATGCTACAACCAAATATTAGATAGTATCAATATAGGACACTGCATTGTAAAATCGTGTTCCAAAATTTTTTTCTATAAGACAAGAGTGAAGTTACGTGCTTTAGTACAAGTTCGAAAAAAAATCGAAAATCAACACAGAGCTAGGTAGTGAAAAAAAACTGTGTGTGTAGGTTATTTGTCAAAATAAAAAAGTAAATAAGTACTGTCATCGAGCAATAAATATATGTATAAGAGAAATCAAGTAGTGCAAGTTTTATAAGCCAATTTTTCCGAGGTTAATCTTATTTTATAGTTTTGATATATTTATACATACAAATTTATGTTTTTTCTATATTTAATCCATATATACGTATCTTATAAACATATCGGCATAGTTATTTTATAGTTCATTGTTCTTGTTAGGCTAATATATATTGCCAAAAGTAAAATAGATTAACCTCGGAATCTCTACATGAGCCCTCTTATGTATATTTTGCTTTATGGTACTGTCATGTCTAGTCAAAACATGACGTCCTTAATTAATTTTTAGTGTAGTTTCTTAAAATGCTAGAAACGTTGTATAGTTCACCGTTCTTAATATTAGAAGTTCCTAATTAAAAATCTAAAGTCCATCATGGTTTCATCAGCCATCCACAATGAAAATATTTACATGTTACTGTTGTATTTTTTGGTTACCGCAATTACATGCCGCCCTGTTTAAGTGTATAGACCATGTTATTATGTTCGATTCTAATCCATGGGAATTATTTACGATGTAAATGTTGAGCCCTCAAATGGTGAATCAAATCGCCAAGGTGTGTAAAGTGCGCTGGGAAACATCAAAATACTGCAACAAAAGTAAGAACGAACCAGTGCAATGCATATACACAGTAAAAAAATGCATTGAATTTTCAACTGGGCAAAAGTTGCCGAACCTTTTCACGTAAAATTACATGAAAATTACCGTAAATTTACTAGTAAAGTTATGTAATAAATTGCATTTAACCTTTTTCTTTGTTTCGTAATTTGGTGCGTTAAATATTATTTCTCTCAAATTTAAAGTGGAAACTGAAATTGGTTGAATTAGTTTGTAATTTTAAGATACATTTCACGTAATTTTAAATGATGAGAGAAATAATATTTAACGCGCAAAATTACGAAACAAAGAAAAAGGTTAAATGCAATTTATTACATAACTTTACTAGTAAATTTACGGTAATTTTCATGTAATTTTACGTGAAAAGGTTCGGCAACTTTTGCCCAGTTGAAAATTCAATGCATTTTTTTTACTGTGTACTGTGGTAATCATCACCCAGCAAACAGGCTGCGTTGTAGCCAAAAAGATGGAAGACAAAGAATGAGAGATAACAAGAGAAATCAAATAAGTGAGAATTCTCAACCGAAAATATAATGATGCACTATTTATGAATTGCTACCTTGAATGCAAATGACCTTGCGCAACGCATTTCAGAATTTGAAGTATTTTTAAACACAAAAAAATGATATATGCCTAATCTCAGAAAGTCATTTTAGCAGAACCTCGTATACCAAAATACGTGGATACCAGTGCTGTCAAGCTAGACATCCAGCAGAAAGAGCTAGAGGCGGGATAGCATTCTTTATTAAGGATAATGCTACTTGCATAGTACTGCATCTATATTGAAATCAAAAATAGCAAGAGTTAGCTACCTAATATACTTTAAACTCAGGTATAACCTCAAAAAAATGATGCATCAAACTTCTTAAATAGCTTAAATTTTATTATTGGAGAGGCTTTAGAGTGAAAAACATATTATCGTGAACTACTCCCAAAGAAAGAGCTATTTGAAGCAGACAGAACATTAAAATGTGAGTTTAACTTCAGTAGAAAGCCAACCTACACTGACCTCCGGACCCAAATAAAATTCCTGATCATCTGGATTTCTATATATCAAGAGGTGTCTCCGAAAATTCACTATCAACTTTTGGCAGCCAATTGAAGAAAGCGTCATTCTACAGGTGCAGAACGCTTACATGATAGAAGAATCCAGAACTAGAACGCCTAATTGAAAGTGTACAAAAACCGCAATACATATATACTATCCAGTTGAAGTATATACTATCCAGTTGAAGTGAGGGAGTTCGTTAACGAAAAACAAGACCTCGTAAAACTTGGCAGAGAACTAAGACCCCTCAAGACAAAACAATCCTAAACAACTTGTCACTCTTTAAAGTGGCAAGAAATAAGTACATCCATGAAGTATTTAAAGCAAAGCAAAGTAGTTTCCAAAGGTGCATCACGGGACATGATAATACTGATCCATGGGGCCTTGTTTACAGATTTGCCGCTGTCAAATCAAGACCTCTTTAAGTTTTCAAAACCATAAGGAATTCAGTTGGACACCCACGGTTGCTGAAAATCTCTCATTTATGTGGGAAGAAGTCGCCAGCACTTTCATTTGCTTCAAACGGAACAAGTCACCATAACTTGATAACTTGAACGCTGAAATAATTCTAGCTTGCATGGCCTTTCAAAGGGCCAGCTTCTTAAAATTTGGTGTGGAAAACAGGTGAAATGATTGTAATCAGGAAACCTGGAGATCCACTTTCTTCGAAATATTTCAGACCCAAAATGGTTTTACCGGTTATGGGGAAACTCCTAGAAAAGTTACTAGCCATTCGCATTACACCACGGATTGAACAGAGCGGACTATTCTCGGACAAACAATTTGGTTTCTGACGTGGCATGTCTACTAAAGATGCGATAGTCCGGCTTATTAACACTGTCAAACCCGAAAGTTAAGTGACTCTGTCTGTATACATGTTGCGGATATTTTACATAACGAATATAGAAACAAATCGGAAATACAGGGAATGTCGATTGAGCTATGGCAAACAAGATGGAATGAGTCGGTCAATGGTAGGCATATATGACTTCTTTATCTGGAGGCTACTTTTCGAATGTAACGAGGTTTCACAGAGAACGACAGGCTACTGCCAAACTTGCCGGGGCAGTCGCCCGAATGAAGCTGTATTCCATCTATAATCTGAAGGTTTGCTCTTGCCAATAAAGCAATAACATATGTAAAAATATTAATTTTAGTTTATTTTATTGCATTTTTAAAAAGAAACCGCTAAATGGCCCACCCCTTACATGTCAACAAAAGATTACTGGATTTGATTTAAACACGATTGATTAGTCGATCATATAATATCGTACGAGTGTTATACAAGCTTCGATCAATATTGAAGGTTATTCATTACTTAATACTAATAATACATATATCAATTGCACAATTATATTAAATAACTTCATATATAATTTCATAATAACAACACAAACTCAAACCACTTTATGCGATTATCTAATGCCCATTCCAAGCCGCGTCTCAGAAAATATATGTCGTTTGGACTACATTTCAATTTTTCTAACAGGTTTTCTCACATATTTTCTCTTATTAGTATTTACTAAAAAGTAATAACAATCGTGGTAAATCCTATATATTACACAAAAAAATGGTACAAGGAATTATATAAGATGTGCGCGCGCGGTGCACATGAAGAAAAATAATTTTATAACAGTTTGAATTGCACACATAAAGCAAAATCCAACAAGTTTTCCGGTTACATATTTTTAATTTCTATCTATCATCTAATGCAGCCTGAATCAGGAAAATGCAGCTGGTTGGTATAAATTAATTAAAAGTAGATTACACAATTTTCTTTCTGCAAATCAGACTTAGAGTTACGTAATTACCTATAGTTGGTATAATTATGGCGAATATTGAAGAGTTAACTAGGGTGAAAATTGGTTAATTTACACATACTCGTGTAAGGCGTCATAAAAATTAATTTATGCTAATACACCGCAGTATATAATTGCCAGAACTAATCGAGATGCTAAAAATCTACTAATAATACTTTATAATTTAATTTAATAAAAATTAAAAACGCAATTAATTGATTTATGAACGCTAATTAAGATTGTGTTGTTTTGACGTATGATCTAACTATTATAGTTGATCGTATACTAGACTGTGTCCGGTAGATTATCGCCACGAGATTTTTGAGATGAATAAATTAGTAGAACAGTCACATTTACCACTAGATGTTGATGGATTTGGTTACAGAAATAAGACAACCTGTATAAAGTCATTGTACTCTGCGCAATCACGCTTTTAATAAATGACTAATCAATAAATATTATAATTTGAAATCGACCACAATCTGTGTCGTTATAGATAAAGTTTCTTGAAACTGTGTATAATTTATACATTTTGCGCTGCAGCTTATTGTAATTACTAAGCAATTAAAAATTCCGCTGGAAACATTTACTAGTGAGTTACTTTAGTTTTAGAGATAAATTAGGGCGAGCTGATCCCATATATAGTTTGTCAGCTGTAGAAATTTGTATCCAAAATTAATTCGGAATTAAGACAAGAATTTGAGTTGCATAGAGCTTAACTGTAAGCTCGCGGCATTAGAAAAACGATCATTTTAAATGACAAATAAGCCATAAAATATAGAAAATAGATTTGTTATTGTAAAATACGTACCTCCAGTAACGATAATTGACAACAACAATTTTTTTTTATTTACTACTGTTGTGTATATACAAAACCCTAGAGTGACCTAGATTTGATCGATCGAACCATACGATTATTTAATATAATAAAGTCATATTATTGGTGGTTCGATTATCACCTGTCGAATTTTATTAACCTTTAATACTTCTAATAGCCAGGCAATTATGGAAACGTGAGATGCGAGAAAGTTTTAATTTTTTGTCTCGTTTGAATGATAAATAAAAATATGAAGAAAGTGTTGTGATGTACGAGATTACACGAATATGTAGGTCAATGGTTTTGGTCACATTGAAAAACGAGAGTGAACTTTTTGTCGGTGATGGTCTTTTGCATTTTTTGTTTGTGGGTTATTAGATAATTTCATTTGAATGTGGGTGACTAAGAATTGGATAAATATTTGTATTTGACGTAAATTTGGTTATAATAAATCGAATTTTTTTTGTGTGGTAATGGTCCATATTTTACAATATTATGTATTATGAATTATATGAGTAAAAAATTGTGTACCTTTGGTAAGTTAGGAAATTGCAAATTCAATTGTGGTAATACAACTAAATTTCAAATCGACACGATCGGAATTTTAATCGGAAGTGGGTTTAGATTACCGGTGTAGTGAACTTAACAAAATTTGTTATTTTAAAATTTACGCCAGTGCCCATTCAATATTTTTACAGTGTAATTTCTACAAAATGTTAAATAGAGATTCCATACGAGGTTTCAATATGAACATTAAATAACCTAACTAATAAGCTTTCAAAATATTATGGTTATACTTAGGGTTAGTGAGATGCATCATGAATAAAAAAGCGTTCAATCAATCTTTACACATTCAATTTTTTTGCGTTGGAACCATTTTGCAATTTGTTATAGCCTTGAAAGCTTATTAGTTAGGTTATGTAATGTTTATAATGAAATCAGGTGGAAATTTCTAGGATCGGCCCCGTATACCAAACTGCACAACGGTCCCAACGCTTAAAGTTGAATGATTTAAGATTTCCCATTGAAATATCTGTAATTGGGCTCGTGAAACATATTGAGCAACATGAAAAATTGAATGAGTTTGCTTAAATTATTTTATATGTTGTGTTTATTTATTATTTCATAAATGTATAACATTTTTAATTAAAGAAAAGTTCATTCTTATATTGCCCATTTGGTAAAAGTTAAATATCACTTTGCCTGTCTGCAAATACAAGGAGCAAATGTAAGTTTACATTATGGTGCAAAATTAAGTTTACGATGGCAAAATGTCCTAAATTTGGAATTAAACACAAAATATTAGAAATTTGTTGCTCAACCTTTAGCTTGTCTCACTGCTGCTAAACGTTGTGGCATACTTAGCACTAAATTTTGTAGGACTTCGATTGGTATTTTTTCTTGCTGAAGGTTGCTGAAGTGCCGCCCAAAAAGTATTTTTATTAATTCTAGCAGTCAGTGGAATTTTAGAGTCTAATATTGACCACAGGTGTTCTATCGGATTTAAATCTGGTGACTGGGGTGGCCAATCCAGCGTTTCAATACAACTTTCAGTAAAATAATTTTTAGCAATCTGGGATGTATGCTTAGGGGGTCATCATCTTGCTGGAAGATAAATTGACATAACCCCATTTTCGCAACTGATTCTGTTAAGTTGTCCTGTAGTAGGTTTATGTATAAATTGTCAATCATCCTTTCGTCAGAACCACCTCCATCTTTCACAGTTTTAGGCGATATTCTTTCCTGCACCTGACTCGTTTCTCTTTTTTGGGGTCTTCAATTTGAACTTGGATTCATTACTCCAAATTATTTGGTTCCAATACTAGGGTGAACTGTTTTAATGAGGCTTTGCAAAATGCACTCTCCTTGTTTTATTAACCGCGCTAATTAGTGGACATTTCTTGGCATAGTTATTTAGACCAAACTATTTTAATCTTCGCCGCACTGTCCATACCGAAACATCTAGCTATGTACCTTCTTTTAGCATTATCGCAGTTTTACTAGGGTTCCTCGTTGCTTCAAGGAATAATCGTCGATCGTCGTGGTTGGTTGCCTTCCTTTTACGCCCACCTCCATGTAATGTTTCAACACTTCCTTCTCTATAATGTTAAAATCCAAGGGTATGAGGTCTATGGGGACCATGCGGACCAAGAAATAGGGCCATCCATGAGTTTGGGAGTGAATCATCTAAGTATTTTTTTTTACCGTTGATTGGTTATGTGCCTGACAGAATCCTCGTTAAAGGTTGTATTATTCTTCTATCGACTGCAATATTATGTTGTCTCACATTCACCCGAGACTCGTGAAAATGAAAGCTGCCGGTTTTCCTCAGACGTCGATAGGTTGTTGAGCAGTTTCGTGGTGCGGTAAACGTCAATCACGATATCTCAATTCTTCTCGCTTCTCGCGCATTGCAATTAGCACTGCCATACTTCAACAACATGTCAGCATATTCTTCGTTAGAAAAATTAGGTACCATAACAACAGCGAAGACAAACGCAAGAAACGCCCTCACACCCTTGAATTTCTACGTCTTGGGACCTGCTAAGCAAATACTGCACGCAACAAAAGTACCCACAATATAAATTTTAATAATTTTAATTTTAAATTCAACCTCGCACAACAACCTTGGAGATAAGAAAAATGTACTTTGGATGCATACGGAGTGAAGGAAGCCATTTTAAACAAAATCTAATAAATGAAATTGATTAAAAATTTATCAATAACTTAAAAGGTATATTCTTAAACCTGGCCCCGGCGAAATAGTATCTCTTATTTGATGGTTTCTATGACATGTAGCATACCATTGGAAAGCGCATAAACTAGAAAAGTTTTTAAAATAAAAGTTATTTCAAAACAATCGCTAGTTTTTTTTAAAATGCATATAGAAGGTCGAAATTTTTTTATACTTTTAAACATTTTTTAGGATTTAAAAGCCCATAACTAATTTTTCTTAAACCGATTAAATATTGATTTATTTAGAACAAAAACACATCCATTAAGAGTTGTTTTGTGTCTTTATGTCTACAAACAAAAAAGTTATGACCATTTAAAGGTGAGATTTTGGGTAATTAAAAAAAAAAACTTAAAAAATCATATCTCAGCTACCGTGAGACTTAAGACATCGGTTCCATGGGATGAAAGCTTAAAAATGACCCCCACAATCTGCCATAAAAAATTGTCGTTGTACCTGCAAAACACCCTGTATATTCTGTGCTACTACGTCAAATTATGCACCGAAACAAACAAAGCAAAGAATAAAATTCGAAAATTTTCCGTTCATCTACCTTTCGTTTTTGGTTGTTAAACTTAAAAGCAATGTTAGTCGCAATAATATGTTCATTAAAAACAAATAATAGAATCAGGTTTGAGATTTTTCGTAAAATCAATACTTTTCATTGCGAATGTGTTCCGTCAACTTTCAATTGCTTTCTAGTGTACATTAGGGTGTTCGGAAAGTACCTAATTTCTTACGGTTTTTGCATAGTATTTTATTGAATTAAATATTCTCCATTATAGGATCCAATACCTTTTGCCATCTTTCTGGCAGTAGCATAATTCCATGCTCATAAAACTTCTGATTTTTGCTGGTAAAAAACTGATCCAATTTTTTTGACGTCCCCTTTTGAAGAAAAGGTTTTGCCGTCTAAAAAATTATGGGGAGAATATGGTGGGTGTGGTATAGTACATCTTGGTGGAACACTATATCTTTTCTATTGATCAATTCTGGCCTATGCTGTTTGAGTGAATCATTTAATTTGTCCAGTTGATAACAGTACACTTCAAAATTTATCATGGTATTATGCGGGATCCGCTCGAAACGCGATATTTCAAAACACTATATTTCAAAACGCGATATGGTTCAAAACGCGATAGTGTACGAAATGATATAATATAGCACGATATCCCTTTTCCGGCCAGATAAGAATATCGATAAGAATCATGTCAAAAATATTTTTGTATGTATTTTGGACCAACATACACATTTGTGCATTCCACTTAAATCGTTTTCGTCCGAAAAATAACACTATAAATATAATAATAATAAAATAATTAATAATAATGATATATAATTTATATCTTATCAAATTATTAATGATTTTTCCAAAAATAATTCCAATTTATCTAAGATCCGTTAAAATTCGGAAGACATTACAACCTGTCATTTTTTACGTACAAATTTGTGTACAGTAGACTTAAATTTAAGAAAACCAAAATTTTGTCTGGCGGGAAAAGCGATATCGTGCTATATTATATCATTTCGTACACTATCGCGTTTTGTACCAAATCGCGTTTTGTATCATATCGCGTTTCAAATGGGACCCGTATTGTCCGGTAGAAGCTCAATAAAACCAAAAAAAACAGGATTGGTGCCGAGTTTTGAAACTAAGCCGAGGTGTTTTTCGTGATCATAAACAGTTGAATTCGATAAATTTAATCTGTTAGAGATCTCACACCACAAAATTTTTTCTTGCTTCAACAGCATTTTTGACTTTTCGATAATAAAAAAATAAAATGGTACTAGAAAGTTTATAAAATCCGATTTTCCCCTTTTTTATTGTTTGATTTAAATCGTCGGGCTCAAATCAAGGACAAACCAACTTTACACCACATCTAGTCTTCGATGTCCTCAAATAAAGTTGCTGGGGTCATAGAACATTCTAAGGTTTTAAGTCTCTTATTCTACCGATTCAGTGTGAATAGTTATGTGGTAATTGAAGTCGTGTCACTGAACTAAGTACAGTACACATGCAAGAAAGCATCCGAAGCCCACTTCACATGCTAGAAACAGCTGGTTAGATTAGAAACAGGTAGCTATAATTTACGCTCTTCTATATTTCATGCAAAAAGTGCCCAATTCTTGAAGAAAACATAGGAATTCGACAATTTAATAGGTTTAAAAACAAATTCAGGGAGATAAAGTACTCTTTGGTCGAATTCCTAATAAAGCAGTAAGACACAGATAGCGCAATTATTTCCAAAATCGGTTTAACTCAAAAATTAAATACTGTTGCAAATAAAAGATTTTCGACCAGCTTTTCTTTCAAGAGACAAAGACGATAGTGAAAGAGAAATATTTACTTTAATATTATGCGAATATTGTTGAATCATTTCCTCTTTCTTCGATTCTTATTTGGAAAGCAGCCATTATGCCGCCAGCAAGTGTGCTGCCCATTTTTACAACGGTGTTAAGCAAGAATTTTGACAACATAGTGCTTCTGAAACGAGACTAAGTCGTTTTATCATCCATTACAGGGATGTTTATATGGGTTTTCTTACTAAATTGCGACACAGGTGTTTCTGAATACCATCTGATTCAAAATCGTGTCAACAATTTTTTGACCACCCTATACAATAAAAACCCCAATCTACAATCAAAAAAACACAACCGCCTATTTACCTAATTTTGTACCGCTAAAACTAAAATTAAAGTTTGAAATATTGCTTATCTGACATTCTAATATGCATATTTTGTTAATCATATTACACCATCGGTTTAACGGTCGATTGTTATGTAATACAAAAAGAAAATACACTAACAACACACGATTTAGAAAATAACTATAATAAATAAACGTACGAGGAGTATATGTTGCGAAGAGTAACAATAAAAATTAATAATTAATTTCATTAGAATGCGATTGCACTAGGCCGGTTTACACTCTAGTAACTAAACTACGAAATATAAAATTACTTACCAGTAGCGCAATGTTTGGTAAATACAATACATCATCCTCCCGCCCCTTTGATAAATGTTCCTGCCACACCAGTGGATGTTTTGGTGTTGCTGTTAACGTACCATTTGAATTAAATTTTACATTTGAGTGTTCAATTTCTTCGCGGTACACGTACGGTCCAATTTCCTCAACTTTTATCTTATCTGCTTTACCGTTCATAAACTCTTTGGCATTGGTTATATTGAATAGATAGATTTTAACGTACAAATCTACCGGAGGTTTTGCCCATAAATCAAAAATCTCACCACCATCTTCAAAGATTAGCTTCTGTAGACAGAAAATATAGAAAAAATACAAATTTAAAATTATTTCTCTTCAAAGGCCATGTCTGAACCTCTACATGTAACGTATAAATGACACGCGATACATAAATCTTAAGGCCATGGTGCAAAATACCAATGATTCATTCAACTTAATTAATGATAAATTGGTTCATGAGCGCATGACATTAGCATTGAAATTTCTCAAAGATACACATAATACAAATATATAATCGAAATCGGTATAACAGAAGATTACAGAAGATTGCATGCGTATATAGTTGAGTAACTTTTTTGTGGTATATACGTAGTAATAATAATACTGACCAAGTACGGCCTTAATCATGCGATAAGGAAATGAAAGTTATTTTACCGACACTTACCCATTTAAAAATCAAATCATATGGCTGTAAAAAATATGATAAAATAGCTCCACAAATGCCTATGATTCCGGCTGCCATCAACAAGAAAATTCCTGCAAATATAAAAAAAAAAATGGGGGTTAATATGATAGGGAAATATCACAGAATCTGGTAGACAGTTTGGCGCGACCGCAAAATCGAAAACTAAACCAAAACATAATTAATTTTCTTCTTCTTAGCGGCAGCATCTTTGTCTTCGTTATTTTTATTGCCCCGCGTTCTGGTTTCTTACCAAGAGATAAAAAAAAATCATTGCAATCAAATATAGCGTCAACCTTAGTAATAAAGTTAAAAATAATTTATTGAATTTTATTCTTTATAACGTGAAAAAAGACTTTAGTCACCGCAGATGATTAGACTCGAAATTGGAATTTCCATATACCTAGTTAGTATTAGAATGGAAAGTTTTGACCAAATGTAACCATTTCTTAAACTACGTTTTGTAAAAGTGTACGTCCTCCAAAAGTAAACAAGTATTATCAACAAGTAAAAGTATCAAAAATATGCGAAAGGACTCTGGTCATGTATAAGTATGATATAATCGCGATACGAAAAATTGTAACAATATGGCAAAAAAAAAACTCACGTGATTACGATTCTAAAACGAAAGCAATATAAGAAAAATATCTTATACCTACTGTGTATAACATTAGCGTATCAATAAATTATAAACTGCAATTTAAATAATTCAAGTATGTTAATTATCTGTTTTTCATTTTGCGTCATCGCAACTAAGCTGTGGTCTTATAACAAAATAGGAAGTGAAAATTCCAATTAAAAGATCGACTACTCTAAATTACGTTGAATTCCATTACAAAGAACTAAATCGCATATCATTAAAATGTTTATTTTGTGCTGTATTTCAAGGTTGCAAATAAGATGCATTTTATTAGGAATTTATGTATAAAGTGTTTTATGTAATAAGGGGGTTGTTGAACTTGAATGATTTCGAATTATGCATAAATTCGTATTAGCTGATTATTATACTGACCCAAAAACTAAATCGTTTTGTGCACGCAATATTTGAAATTTACACACTCAATGTGTGTACATAACATATAAACAAAATGAAGATGTTTTTGTAATTAAAAATTACCTTGTCAAAAGTAATATTAATCAATATGGAAAACTTTGTAAGTTGTTTATGTATAATTAGAGGCCATACATAATTAGAAAAGGAAAATTGAATAGAAGCTAGCGTTTTAGCTGTAAAACGTAACATATAATTAACTTTAAAGTAAGTAGGCTTGTCCGCAACTACAACTTACAATTGGAGTATTTTTTTAGTATATCGCAGAGCAGAGCCATATATATTTAACGGGGTTGATTGTGTAAAACTGGGTGCCTAAATCATGCTTGATTTGGCAATTTAATAATTTATAAATTTAGAAAATATGTACGCTTTAACGTATTTAATAATCTGATTTAATTTTAAAATCACAAAAATAGCGAGAAATTATAAAAGATAAATACCACGTATATAGTCGTATTACCTATGTCTACCTTTGACAGACACAAAAACTATTGCGATTTCTTCCAATCACGATTGCATGTCAAACAAATAAAATCGCGATTTTATAATTATGGTGACAGACACAAACCCGATTTTGTAACTCTGCAAACGTTTAAATTCCTATTTAATTAATGAAATAAAACAATTTCAATGCGTATTTGCCGATTTTGAATTACATCGAATCAGTTACAATAAGTTAATAAAAACTAGATGTATAAATAATTTCTGTGACAGTTAAAAGTTTCCCAGCCCCATACAATCCTATACTGATTTTTTCTTATATTTTACATTTATCTTCTTCCTACAACTCGATTGTAGTAATCTTGTTCTATAAACGCAGTAATCCTGTTTTGCCAGAATCGTGTACTGACAGACTGAAAAAAATAACTACGTAATCTCAAATTCGCGATTAGCTAGTTTGTGTCTGTCTAGGGTATAAGCCATATGTACATTTACAAAAAATAATTCTGAATTGCTGGCTGCTCTATAATTTTTGCAAAGCGTCATTTTATGATTTCGATATTCGAGTCTTTAAAAAATATTTTGTCATAGCTTAAACGTAATGCCAATCGCAATAATGTTTAAGTTATTTACAAATAGAACACACACACACCATGTAATTAAACATGTAACACCCATAAAGACGAGTAAAACCTACACGAAATATTGTTAGAGAGCAACTTGATAGAGATAGGCAGATAGATAGATAAGCAACTTGATTTATTTTAAAAAACAATCTAAATAAAATAATGTCATATGTATAATAAAATAAAACCTTCAACTAAACAATAGGCAATTGACAATTATTTCAACAATTTCACACTTTTGGACATATTCTCGTGTCGATAAATTCATCTGAATATCCCGCGTTTGGTGTTGTGACAAACAATTTGTTTGATGACTATTAACACCCCAATTTGATGAAATTTTAGTCGCTATAAATTCTATAAATATTGTGATGAGACAAATTAGTGGTCCAGAATACTGACAAGAATATTCGATAATAATCAGCGTCTACAAAATTACCGTTAGTAGTTTCTCACGTTCCACCGTAATTGTGATAAATTAGAGTTTCGTCGATAACGACAGAGTAACAGAAAATGTTTGAATACAAGTCCGGAGGATACTATGTTCAATTCGGAGTAAAACAAAAAATGTTATTTAAATACAAAGAATACTATCTATATCACTGAACCAAAAATAATTCTTCCGCCGTACAAATGTGACCTTGATTGTTGGACTTTTAATTTTACGTATTGGTTGCTTTTGTTTAGCAAGATAATGATTCTAATATCGTCACTTGTAATTATATGTCAAAGTAATGATGCAAAGGCGAAATTTATTCCAGTTTCCGGATGTTTCATTTGTTTGTTTCTATCTTATTTTATTTCCACCATATTCCATCATGTACCAATCAACAAGAATAATTACTACAACCATATAATGTTATCTTTATTTATAATATAGGGTTTTCACATTCCCTGTTTAATTATTTGGTCTGGAATAAGGAAGAGAAATTTTCGGAATGTTGAGATCGCCAGGAGCCCCGAGTATAGGCTTTTTATTTCACTCACGTTTATTTAAACACAATGAAATAATTAAACATATTTTCTAATTAATTAATATATATGTTTTTTTTATTAACAATGAAATCAACGGATTTTCTAAGTAAATTATATTTAGTTGAGATACAATATAAAAATTCGACCGTTGTGTCTTAGCTTTGAATAAGAACTGGTGATGAAAATTTTAAACAAAAATTACACAATTTTTTCTTGTATACATCCTGGCTAAGGACTCTATGATTTGTTAGTTCAACTAAGGCCAGAATGTATACCAGTTATACCAATTACACCAAACTATTGTATATTTCTTCATAAAGCGTACCCAATTTTGACATGTATTTTACTATTAAAATGTCACAACAAAATTCAACAAAAAATATGTAATAGAAGTAAAATATTTAATTAAAAAGATAAAACAATAATAATAATAAAATTTAACATATTTATTTTACAACGCTATTTACAGAAAACATGAGAGTCATGGGAAATGTGTGCTGCATTAAGGCGATAATCCATGTAGAACTTTTGTGTGGCAGACATAAATGATAATAGCTGATTGGTTAATATGTTTTTGTCTTATGTACACGATAAAACCGAAATTCACACGTAAGCGATACATGAATAAAATTTTTTTCGTATGAATATTTTTTGACCTAACCCTAAAAAGTGTTTTTATTTTTGTTCTTTTGTATGAAATAATCCATAAAACTCACTTTGCGAATTCATTTTCCAAAATATTTTATTTTATATTTTAGAATATATATTCTTTTGTTCTCACTTCACTGCCGTCAAATCTTATAAAAAATTGAGCAATGTTCAATTTTAATTTTATCGTACGATAAAAAATATGGCCGAGCTTTAACTAATCAGAGCGATTATTATTTATGTCTGTCAGACAAAATTTGTACGTGAATCATCGTCTTTATAGCGATAAAAATATACATATGGCAGCTCATTAAGGAGTATATCCGGTCGCAAATTAGCTAGTTACTCCAGCAGATAAGTTATTGACGATCTACTAATGACTCATTGAGACTCATGCATGACGATACACTAATGATTCATTTGTCAACAAATGAAGCTTTTTGATTTTTCATACACAAAAAAAAGGGTAAGAAATAGAAACATATGTTTTCGTGAAAATTTAATCAACATGGATTTTGACAAATTTCCAACTGGCACGATCCGAAATATGGTTACTAGATTGATTTTGCAATACCAATTCTCTTATATTGTTGGAATTTATTTTTGAAAAAACACAGAGTATTTTTTGACAACGCACTGCTTGCTTAGGTTGCATTAAAAAATAGGCCCTATATTTATTTTTCGAATATATGAAAAGACTGTAACCTAGGAAAATGCGTAGCATTCTTTTTATGTATTTCTACTTTACAATCGCAAAATAAATTATAATTAAAAAAATATGTCAATTGATATGGCAAAATAATACTAGTAACCATCATTCGGCTCGCAATTAAATAATTTACGACCGGATAGAGGAAAAACCCCTAAAACTTTAAAATATGACAAATTACATAGGTACTTTTATTTTAATTGTTTTATTCAATATATCGGAAAATTTATGGAATGCAAATCAAGTACATTTAAATAATTTTGTAATGTGGGTTAACAATTAATTCGTAAAAGTAATTTTATTTTAAGTCACAATTTTTCCCATAGAAAACATTCATTTGGGTAGTCATATTGAAAGCTCGAATTTTTTTTATATACCTGCTATCCATCAGCTTATATCATTAAAAAATCAAAAGCCAACAAATATTTTCAAAATTTTATTTCATCTATTTATTACGTATTTCTTAATCGATCTTTATGTTTTACCCGTATTGTCGCTTTACTAAGGAGTTTATAAGCAACTGCATCTAGCTTCACTTGGTTATGTGACATTTCGAATTGTTAACTATAAACTTTTGTGCCTGCCATCCTGACGTTTTGAATCGTGAACAAGGGTTTCTGTCAATAAGAGAAGTAATTGTTTCATATGTAAAATCCCAACGTAAGAATTGTATGTCATCCATACTTTTTCTGTAGATTGAGAACAGCCCCAAAAACTTCAGATTCAATTCCAATTCTAAACGGGCTGGTTATTGATCTGAAATATCTAAATTGACAAATAGTTTGACTTAACGTTATATACAACAATTCAGCCTTCTACGTTTTCAATTTGTAAAATAATGTAAAATTGTGGAGCTAAATAAATTTGTACCTTTGTTTTTCTTTATTTTGGATACACAGTTGAAATAAAAAGTGAGTTTGGCCTTAAAAACAATTGGTGTGTTTATTTATTCGCTATCCGGGGCAAATTATTGAGTGAATGGAAGCTGAATGGGATATCTGTCTGAAATTCCCCTGCTAACCCGTATTGTCGCTGTACCATCCAACATAAAAATAAATTCATCCATAAAACAAACTTTTAACAGCGACGTGAAATATACCCAATTAACATTTATTTTGACATGACGTTATAAAGAAGAATTCATCTTGCTGCGTTTTAAATTTTTAGTGTAAGAGTAACAACGCATCCCCAATAGAATTCCTTATGAATTTTTCCTTAAAGAAAAGAATGAAAAAAAAAACTTGAGAAAAAAATAATTTTTTCTCAAATTTTTTTTTCATACTTTACTGTAAGGAAAAAGTCATAAAGAATTCTATTGGGAACGCGCGTGAGTTTTTTTTTATGGTTTAAGAGTTGTATAAAGCAAAGGCATTTTGGATTTTCCCATTGAAATGGATAACGGCGCCAAATAAATAGGTAGGCCAAAAATATCTATATTCGAGCGGTAATACGATTATTTATTTCATTCTAACTCAAGTTTTTGTGCTAACAAATTACTTACTCAAAGTATATTCTTCTTCGTTTCAGTTTGGTGTATTCAAACTACATGTCATAAATACTAATACCATACGTATTTTAAAATATAGGTATTTAAAATTAATCCTAGAAAGTGGGTTCAACTCCTTAATTTTTTCTTGCTAAAAGCAAGCATCTAAACGTACGTGTAATTTAAAATAATTAAAAATTCTTATAACATAGATGTGAGTGATTGGAACATACAAAGAAAGAATACAGAAACAAATGTTTCCGCTTCCCAATAAAGAAAAGGACTGGGATTAGGAACACGATCTACCTGCGTACACTACTCGAGATAATATGATCTTCACTCTCTCAAACATACTTGGGTCATTGCTCATTCTCAACGGAAAACTGAACAATAAAAATATAAATAAATTCAAGTTCTAAAAATATTAAAAATTCACTTGACGATGGTGTTCGCATTTGATAAATTATAGCCGAACTTATGTAATCAAACCAGGGTTTACTGGTTTCCATGACAAAATTATGAAGAACGTCCTAACGAACGCATAGTTTGTAATATGTTAATTGTAACCACCACCACCAGGTGATTTTACATACTTTTATGAAGAAAACAGGAGATCAAACTCTATGACGGTTATGAACGAGTTTTAATTTTATTCTATAGCAGTTCATTTGAAAGTTTGTAAATGTAACTTGAGTCATTAGAAAGGTTTTCTTTGTTTATAATTTTGCTGAGGTCTAGATAATTCAGTCCACATTTGTATACTAAGACTGTGTGCCTTAGAGGGATTTTTTCGACTAAATTGCCCACTAAACTAAATTACTGACTGAATCATATCATTCTTTTTAAAGGTGGAACTAGTATCTTTTAAACATGCTTTGCCTCCGATTGTAAACTAAATTGTAAACTAAACTAAATTATGACTTTTCATACGTCATATTGTTTTAAACAACACCGATTTGTTATTATTTAAAATCAAGGAAATAGCAAAAATAAAACAAATATCATTATGGAAATTGCATTATTCATGAATGTGATTATAAATTACAATAGAAATTTAAGAATGAGAATATTTCCTTTTAGGCATTTTTACTCGTATGCACACGATAAAAAAAATAATAAAAACAAAAAATGAAAATGACAACTAAATGGTCAAGCAACCTCAGCAGGAGTCTAAATGATAAAACCTGGTGGCTAATATCATAACTACTCATTAATTTAGTTTAGTCGGCAATTTAGTCGAAAAAATCGTTCTCAGGCACACAGTCTAAGTACTTATATGTATTTATCGACTCCGATTGAAAAAACCACGGATGTTGGCCGTTTATATTGTCAAATTCAGCAAAGTCAATAGAATGAGATTTATTTAAAAATCAAAGAGAGCAACAAAATTTAAATGAAATGTCCAAAAAATTATTTAATTTTCAAAGCAGTATTTTCAAAAATGGTAGTTTGAATAAACAGAAAATAATAAATTATTAAATTAATTAAACGGGATTCGAATATTAAAAATACAATAGTGAGAGAGAGGAGTGAACAACATTAGTAAGAGGCAAAATGAATTTTTCGTATAATTGTTTAAGAAAAAACATGACGTTCGTGCCGTTGTATTAGTTTTGTACTTACAGATACTTCTCTCAAACACTATGTGTTTAAGAATGTGACAACTAACACAATGTGACAACTAACACATGACAATTAAAAAACATTTAACAACGATGAAAATTAGTTCCATGGAATCTCCCACTGATTTTTGGCCGAAATCGATCCACCGGAAGTGGCAGCTTCCATAAGCGGGCTTTGTCGTTTTTTGCAAATATTTTGAAAAGTATATAGCATGTACGAAAACGATTAAAAACAAAAAGATTGTAAATTAAGTTAAAGTTAATAAGGGACAAATCGACAGACGACAATTATTAATTCGCAAGTACGAATAAAGTGTTTGTTTTAGTATTTTTAAACCACAATAAATTGACACAGTAAAAAAAGTAATTTTGTAATTTCAGTCTAATTATGTATTGCGTAAAAATTAACACTTTTAGTTGCGTTTAAAAATTACAATAAATTCGTGAATTAATTTGCAGTTATAGTGTGGTTTAAAAATACGGAATTCGAAAAATCACCAATTACAACTAGAACTTGCTGATAGTGCCAAAATTTATATAAAATACTCACATATACAATGATACCCTGATTGAAAATAGTAGCGAATTTGCATAGTGTAGACTCTAGGTAGGCAAAATATTTCCATGGAATAAAATCATATTTAATCAAGTTTGCGTCGATTTTTTTCTGATTACGAAAACAGGATAGGAACCAAGAACACAACAACATATAAAAATATTTTTTTAGGAGAAACTGGAGAAAGCAAAGGCTGCTAGACTTATTTTGGGTTTAAAGTGAACCATACCCGTTAAGAAATATTATTCATCTAGTTTTGTTTTTTGATCACCCAGTAAAATCCAAGGCCTGCTACAATCTTATTTAGAATTTTATGGATATATAATTGATTTTTTTAATCGATACAATTTGTGCTTGGTGGCGCACAACTAACAGGCCGTTTAATGTTTTCTGCGCAAACGAGCATAAGTCATCCAAGCCTTTTGCATCTATTTCGTTCAGTTTTATATCGACGTTTATATATGAATGGTCAGGTAAGAATTTAACTGAGAAATATTTTGTATCAAAATAAGTGTTTAAATTTCTTTTGACTTTCTGATTAATTATTTAGGTTATGACCTGAGGCTGATCAGCAACCTTGCTTGATTAGCAAGCGCCGTCTTTGATTTGTTTCTTCAAAATAAAGTTTCAAACATTTTCGCTCTCCGCGACACTTACTTTTCTCAATACTACATAGACACTATTTTTTTGTACTTTGGGTAACAAAATTTGGAAAAAATTTTAATTTTCCGATAAATTCCTCTCACAAAGTGTCCTTCATAAGTCACAATAAGGAACCAATGGAAACATACAATTTCAAATGATATTTGTAATTTTTGGTCTCGATTCTAGGATCTGCGACACTTATTGCGGTGGAATCAAACAATTCGAATTAAAAAATTAAAACAATAAATTTTAATTTAGTAATCTAGAAAACTTGTATTTGGTACGATTAATTTAAAAATGTACATTTGAAATCCGCAAAGACAGCATTGTGTTTGAAAAGCGCATCGGAGCGTTGAATTTTGCATATTTGACTATTGATGTGTGTTCGACAGCCACACCTTAATCCTAAAAATGTGGATACTACTTATTCTAACTTGGAAAGGCCGTAGATATCATTAATTTTTTTTTCGATATTAACAGCTTGAGTTGTAAGTTGTAATAAAATAATTGAACTTATATAATTATTTTCAGAAGTTGCATATAAAGCTACTACTATACTCGTATGATTACTTATTCCGAAACAAATAATTTCTGGTTTAAATAATCAGCCTCCTGAAATCTCAGTAGTTCAGTGAAATCCGTTCCGGAGAATTAGAAGTGTTATTCGGCGAAATCATGATATGGTGCAGTGATAACCTTCTAAAAACATAAATCTACTAATATCCGATATATGATAGTATAGAAAATGCTGTATTACACTGTAAATTATAACACAATTTGAAAAATGTCAATGAAAACTTAATATTTTATTATTGATTTGTAAAACACATTGAAACTTGAACTTCAACGTTTAAGTTAATTGGTTATCCTTGCGGAGCAAATATATTTACTGAGTTAGACTCCGCTTTACTATAATTTAATAATTAAATTTTCTATTTATGAATAAATAAAATATATCAACAAAATGTTAAGTTAACATAATGTTAATCAAATATTTGATTAACATTATGTTAACTTAACAAGACGTTAAATATTCTATTTATTCATAAATAGAAAATCATCCCAAAGTAATAAATAAATTTACTTTGAGAATATAGTTTACATTTTTTTACATTTTTCTTTTTGTTAAAGAAAGTTTATTATAAGGCCTATTTGTAACACTTGTACGTGTAGTTGTTGCTGGTTTGCTAGTTCCACTGGTAGTTGTTGTTGACTGTGTTGTACTACTAAGTGTTGTGGCTCCTGTTGTTGCAGCTTTACTTTTTCACCAATTATACTCTATTTAAAATTATACAAGAAAAATATTGAATTAATTATATGTACATATATGTATGTATATTCTGCAATTTAAATTCGGTATTTTGTTTATTGAATATTTACCTTTACATCAGAAGTTTTCAAGATTGGAGATGGGTTTCCTATTCCAAATTTCGTACTCGTTGTTGTTACTAATGCTGTATGTTTTCTAGTTACAAAATGTCGTTTGCCAGCATTCACGTCTCTGTTCCATTTGATACCACATTTTGGGCAAAATTGGCACCTATGTGGAAACAGAGACGTGATATGCTGGCTTATTACACTTTGCACATAGTTTTGTACATAGTTTGCACATAGTACTACTAAGTGTTGTGGCTCCTGTTGTTGCAGCTTTACATTTTTCACCAATTCTCTATTTAAAATTATACAAAAAAAATTGAATTAATTATATGTACATATATGTATGTATACTCTGCAATTTAAATTCGGTATTTTGCTCATTTAATATTTACCTTTATATCAGAAGATTTCAAGATTGGAGATGGTAAAGTTGTGGTAAATTTTGTGGCTTTACTATCATCATTTGTAGTGGACTTTGGAGTGGACGATGAGCCCGTCGTGTCATCTGTAACCCGTGTACGTGTAGTTGTTGCTTGTTTTCTAGTTACAAAATGTCGTTTGCCAGCATTCACGTCTCTGTTCCATTTGATACCACATTTTGGGCAAAATTGGCACCTATGTGGAAACAGAGACGTGATATGCTGGCTTATTACACTTTGCACATAGTTTTGTACTATAAAAAAAAAAAAAAAAATTCCCGCAGAAATATAATTTGTGACATTTTTAAGACTCTGTAATTAAATATAACAAAAATGAGTCATCGAATTCCAGGTGCTACCACGAATAATTAGTTCATTCCCCGGAGTGCGAGTTGGGACATGCCACAAATGAACTAATCAGACGAGGATCCAGCACTGCAACTCAACAATTACGAAACCTTTTCCGTGTGTGTGCAACCCAACAATGTATCTGGTCAGTCATGCCAGTAAGGCATGACGCAGCGACACACACACGGAAAGAGTTTCTACACTTTCCAATATTCAACAATTATTAAGTTAAGTAATGCGCTGTCCACTGGTGAGGGCTTGACCATTACTTAACAACCACTAGAAGTTAATATTAATTATTACTTACCACTTGGTTTATCCGATTGCAAGTGAAAATTACACAAAATATGCTGTCCTTATATAGTAAAAATTTTGAAAAAACCACATACATAATATTATGTGCTGCCATCTCTTGTTAAATATTTAACCACAAAATTATGTATATGTACACAAATTTTACTACTACTAAGCGATTTGAATTTTTTTCAGTTATTCAATGTTTAGTTATTTATTTATATAAATTTCAATAATAATTATTGAAATAAATTAAATTTACATTTATAATTGTCTTATATATAATTATTTTATTAAATTTCGTTGATTTTATATAAAAATATACAAAAAATAATAATTATTACATGGCTCACATATACATGCACAAAATGCATTCAATGCGAATCAAATTGGTGTCTATTATCCAATATTTACTTATTTATTTACATTAATTTAAAAAAAATTATTGAAATAAAGTAAGTTTACATTTATAATTGTCTTTTATATAATTATTTTATTAAATTTCGTTATTTCTATATAAAAAATATACAAAAAATAATATGTATTTGACTAGTCATATGGTTTTTCCCCTATTTACGAATATCAATTGTCCCTTATATAAATAGTGGCGCTATCTATACGGCGATGTTTTAAACGGGAAAACCGAAAACATATTGAAATAAATTAAGAAAAATTATCGAAATAAAGTAAGTTTACATTTATAATTGAGTTACATGTAATTATTTTATTAAATTTCCTTATTTCTATATAAAAAATATACAAAAAATAATAATTATTACATGGCTCACATATACATGCACAAAATGCATTCAATGCGAATCAAATTGGTGTCTATTATCCAATATTTACTTATTTATTTACATTAATTTAAAAAAAATTATTGAAATAAAGTAAGTTTACATTTATAATTGTCTTTTATATAATTATTTTATTAAATTTCGTTATTTCTATATAAAAAATATACAAAAAATAATATGTATTTGACTAGTCATATGGTTTTTCCCCTATTTACGAATATCAATTTTCTCTTATATAAATAGTGGCGCTATCTATACGGCGATGTTTTAAACGGGAAAACCGAAAACATATTGAAATAAATTAAGAAAAATTATCGAAATAAACTAAGTTTAGATTTATAATTGAGTTAAATGTAATTATTTTATTAAATTTCGTTATTTCTATATAAAAAATATACAAAACAAATTTAGTTTTGAGGGTTTTTCCATGTAAAAATTCTCTCATATAAAAAGTGGCGCTAGCTATACGCCGGAATTTTAAACTCGAATACAAATAAAAAATATTCTAATAGCAAGTTCATTCGGAATTACAACAAAAAGTTACCCGGGTTTTATGTAAATGAACACGAAAAATATTACCCGACTTTTGTAGTAGTATTGGTGAAAAGAAAGACAAAAAATTGTTTATTGTTAAAAATGTCAGACATTTCAACTCTTTAGCATCGGTATATAATTATTATAAAGCAAACTACATACTATTAAAATATTCAATACTGTCTTCCGTATTTCAATTTTAATAATTTATTTATTACTCAATACCAATAATTTTTAATTAATAATATAAGAAATTATATAATTTCGCACATAAAAGAAATGTTGTTGAGTTTGCTAAATCACAAATCGAATGAATGAGTGATAACTTGATGAAAAGTTTTGAAGGTGCCCGTAACAATCCGTTTCAATTTCGATATTTGCAGTTGTGTCACAATTTGGCGGATTTAAGTAAAGTTCCGAGGCCAAAGGTAAATTATTGCTGTAATATTCATTCAAAAATTAAATGGAGATAATTTAGTGATTTAAACAAACGATCTACTCACATGACTACAGCCGTCAAACACTTATTTAAAATTAAGTTTTCAAGCACATCTAATTTACGTTTATGATTATCCTGTTTTACTGTAATATTAGCGATGTGGCACAGAATCGCTTGAAATGGTAAGATGATCGCATCGGCTGTCCCATTTCCGAATTTTATTCAATGTAATAAATCCGTAATTACACAACATTTAGTACACAAGATATTTGGAAAATACGTCGCACAAAACTACAAATTGTCCTCACAATTTTAATACATCTATTAAATATTAAAATTAATTCGAAATTAAATTGTACAAATGGCGCGGTGTTTTTGTTTTGATATTTATGTTGTGACGTTTACTTTTGTATATACGTATACAAAATACGTATATGTATGCGTAAAAATCTGACAAAAAATCGCGATTTTTTAAAGTTAACCCGGGTAACTAATCCGGGTAAGTTTTTTTTTGTAAATGAACGTGTTATGTCAAAATGTTACCCTGACAGCTCAACACGTGTAAGTTTTTTTACCCTGAAAGCTAAACCCGGGTTGTGTTCACGATATTTACATTGTTACAATATCGTAACAACTGTCATTGTAGAAATGACGTAATAGTTAACTATGAGATTGTCCCAAGTGTCAAAACATTGTTAAGAACATAACCACAGAATTAAGATAAAAAAATTTATTGTTAAAACTGAGATTGCAGTAAAATTTGTTAGATTTGCGTAGACAAAATAAATTATGAACTTTCTGACAATGCAATGTTTTATTGTGGTACGAATGAGTTTGTTGTTAATTTTCAATATAAGTTTCAAACGGAGAAGCAATTCTGGGGCAGATTCTATTAATTATTATTTTGAATTGCAATATTTTTAAAAAATTAGTAATATTTAATTAGATTAATCTCGAGGGAATCGAAACTAAAGACTAACTTTAAATATTGTTTTTCAGACATTACCCGCCAGCCGTTTAGCTCATTTACCACCTGTCTTATCATCTGACAAACCATATGCACAGGAATATGTTCTTGCATTAGCCGTACTCCCAGCCGATGCAGACGACAAGACTAAGGCATGTCGTTCGTTTGCCCAAGAGGTTGTAAACAAGACATTAAACTTAAATGTTGAGTTTAAAATTGCTGCTTTGGTCTACGCTACGTTATCCGATCTTGCTACTAATGTCGATGGTGGCAAATCACTTATTACAGTTGGCATAATCCGTGCTGAGAGACGACGTGACCGCAAACTCACCAAACCGTAATTTTATAGTATAGCTTTACTATAAAATTTAACATTCGTTGACTGAGATCTCCGCTTTACTAATTTTGAAAATTTTGGAAAGCTGTTGCGCTTATTATTTTGATGTTGAGAATTACTTAAATTTTTACAAGTTCAATTAGTATTTATATATTATACACAATTATACAAATAACGCGTTTTATACGGGAAATGAATTTGTTATTAAAATTAAATAAAATTAGCATGAAACAAAGCTGGAAAGTCACTCGCAAGTCGCAAATTATAGATTTTGATATTAAATTAGCTACAATTGATTTGATTATTTTATGTTAAGCGCATATAAATCAGAATATCATCAATTGTATATCCTTCAATAATTCTATTACACCTAATCTAAATAATTCAGAATTATATTCAGTCTTACCTTGACCATGTACGCGACAACGAAAGGGTGACCAGATAATTTAGTGTAGTGAAAATTACGGAAGTCTAACAATTTATTTATATACACAAATATTTACATTGATACATATAATTAGCGCATTTATAATTACTTACTAATCATGTGCACTTGCTGCTTAATATATAAGAGATTTGTTTATAAATGTTAGTTGCAGCATGTACTTAAGAGTCGCGAGTGTTTAATAATCACTTAATGACTCAACGGATGATTGATTGATTTGGGTAATAATTAACAAACTAACTTTGTTGCTAGATTTTTTATTAACCGTTTAAACTGTCATGTTTAGTGGCAGCCTATCAAAATATACCAGTATATCAATTTCCAGCACCATGATTGTGTATTTAAGAATAACACTCCGGCAAAATATGCAGGCAATTTTCATATTCCTTTGTCTATCGCTAATTCTCTAACTGCACCGTAATTTGCATTTATTTTTCCCGATCTCATTGATAAATCATTCATTATAACAAAATTAAATTCCGTCTTTACTAAGTCAAAGTTTTTCTAATGCGGTGACCATGAGCGAACATTTATTTTTTTTAATTGTAACAATGCATTGCAACTACATATATATATATATATTTTACACAAAACACATTGCACTATTACATATTTAATTGTCTGTAACCAACTTACTTTTCGGTGATCGTGTCCTTTTTCCGGTTGGCCGTTTATTAAAAAATGAATCCACAATTGATAATCCACGGCTAAGGGTTCGAGTCGAATGAAAACTTTTATGATTCGTAGGATTGTTAATTTCACTATTTTGAACATTTTCATTGGCACTGACCGAACTATAGCGCCGGCCCAAAATTTTAACAATTTCTTTCATTTTAATAATTTATTTTACAATAAAATAACGTCCAAATTAAATAACAAAATAAAATAATAAATCACTGTAATAAATCACTTCACTTGTTCCAAAATAACAAAAAAAAGAATAAAATCACATAACAAAAACGAGAGACTTCAATTAAAATTCCATATAGAAAAATCCTTTTGACGGAGTAAGCGACAAACCCGATTTTAAAAAATAATTTTCTTCTTTTTGCTTTATTTCTTGAGCGTCCGATCTTGAGCACGGTACGAATTATAATGGAAAATGTTAAAAATTCAGTTGCTATTTTTATTATACTATTTTATAAAATTCAATATATATCTGATTTCTTATTTTAGTATTTTCGAAATACAGGCAGACAACAAACGACTCACTATATACTCTTACTTTTATAAAAGTTGTGTCTCGATCGCATTCGCGAGTATAAACAATTTAACATAATATGTCTTACTTATACATCGTGCGTTCGGTGTATATATCAAGAAGAGAATTGGTTATCGATGGAGAAGAAAATGCATTTCGTTTTCATTTCTGCGTATACATGTATGGATATATGGATTTTGTAATCGCGGCTCGCGAATTAACACAAAAACAAAAATAATATATGTTATAATAGTTTGTTGTTGTTGTTGAATAAGATTCATCTTATTGATCGCGTAATCGCGCATCTGATTAAGTGGCGGTCGTTTACTGATTTTTTTACGTTTGGAATCAATTCCTAATGTAAGCAGCATTATTACCACGGATTTGTATTACATATACATGTATTTAACATTTTTTTTCAAGATCACATTAAATAATAGTTAAGACGTTAACGAATTAATAACATAATGTTATATATTTGTTTAGCAAACGAAAAAATTCACCGCGTTTTAGCAAAATATTTGGAATTCTGAAATGTCTGAAATTTTCTTAATGCGAAAGCTTGCAAATTGGAAATGTAAATAAATGTAGATTTACCTAGTTGTAATGATATCATGCTGGTATTTGGTATTTTCTTGTTACCTTTACATAATATCCCGAATTTTGCTTAAATTTCCTTGTATTTGACCAGATTATTCAACTTAATTTTTAGAAAACCTCGAAAAACCCGTTTTATAAATTGCAGGCCGATTTAAGTTGTATGTTGTAATCTGTAATGTATATAGGTACATGTAAAAAATTTGGCATTGCCGATGGAATTGTTTATTTTGTCTTTATTTTATACTTCTGGAAATATGAAAGGAAAGAAAGAAAATTAAAATCGCGAATTTTTACAAAATCTTGATGGCGGGTTGATGCGTACATAAAGACATAATTATTATAAAATAAAGGTCATTGTTTTGCGCAAATATGATAAATGCCATAACGTTGTTACATATGTGGTCTTGTTCATGTACTTGTTGAATGTCATATCATCGATCTTCGTTAAAAATAAAAACTGCCTTACTTAAGACACTACACTGTATATACATGCATTGAAAATATGATTTTGTCTAATTAATATTTCGTAAATCAATAAAAAGTTTTAATTATAATATTCGGTTATTACCGCTAATTTCTTCGTGTATATCAACACTGCGCTATATGGCAAATAAAATATAATAAACAACGGAAACTAAAAGTGATTTGTTAGACACATGCTGATATATTTCATAATTTTTAGTTTATTGCACATATATGTGTGTAAAAGTTGGGTTAATATAAATACTCGTTGGTTTAGATTTTAGATATGTATTTCAAAAATATGTGACAGGTTAAAAGTTATATGCAAATGTGCGGAAATTAATTAATTGTTTAAAAATTTTGAGTTCATGTTAGCGGAAAAAACTTTTTTTTTATAGATTTACTACATTTCAAAATTACTAAATACAAGTCGAAGTATTATGTTCACTCTTATTTGTCAAAGAAACTATATAGAGCGTAGTGTATAACTAAAATTCAAGTAATGTGTAAAAGATGACTGAAGTAATTATTATTTTACTGCTCCCAATCCTCTTGAATATATTATCTCAACACTATCAGTTAAACCTGACACCGTTACTTAGAATTTCAGTTTTAACGTCCTGTGAAAACTAGAAAAAATCCGGTTTAATTAGAAATGTTAAAAGCTTACAAAAACTCTAACAATTGAAAAATACTTACACATATTTACATATACACAGAATATTTATTCTGACGGACAGGTTATTTATTTATAGTTATACATTAAATTCAAATTCATTATATTACATTGATACTTTACGTACTTATTATCGAAACATCAACAAACTCGTAAATCAAGTTATCAATAAAACTGAACTGAGTTTGCGTTACTTACGAGTTAATAACTATTTGTACAAAACATCTTTTATTGACATGACGTCTTGAAGCGTTTTCGTCACCCAAAAGCCAGACATTATATTTGTCGCAATTAGACGCAGCCTTCAACGAAACTCATATCGTTAATTGTTAAAAATGAAACTCTTAACATATCGAATACTGCACTAACCAAACTAATTCTAAAAGAATATGCATGCTTTAAAGTTGGATTCGACACGATCGATCTTAAAGGGACGTTATATGTCCGACTGTTATGTGAGACTTGGCTTAACGACAATATAAATTCTCTCTCTCTCTCACATTAGGCATAAATAATTTTGATACCAACCGTAAAGGCGATGGGGTACTGATTGCCGAAAAAGATTTACTAAAATATGCTCTATGTATCCCTAGGTTCCTTCATGTGTGGATTTCACCGGCTGCTCCAGCAATTTATCATACACCGATCGCCATAAATATTTTTCATGAAAAATCTAGATCAAAGCCATTATCTAATTTTAATTTCAGAAAGGCTGACTACTCATGGTTCAACGAATTTCTCAGCAATAGCAATAGGAACGAAATACTCAGAAAAGATTAAAAAGAAACATGGCTTTCGAGAGCCTTGATATAATAATGATGTTAGTTTAAGCTACGCGGTATAGATTATGTACCGGAAAAAGTTCAAAAGTATATTTTTTTTAGTATAATAATTATATATTGCGAATTGAAGACGGGTTGACATCATGTCCTAAAGTCTGGTGGAATTCCATGAATAGCAGGAAAATAGTAGCTGGTGTCCCGTCTCTAACGATCTACTAGAGTTGGGTCACTTATAGTCATCCCTCGAAAATTTGTGACTTGTTTGCGAGATCTCTCGCATCTGTATATGAACCGCAGTGTCGATGCCATCATACTGTACCGCAACATTCTGAGGTCTTTAAAGAATCAAGGATGTTCCAAATTGATGCTTATAAGAGTGCCATTCACGTCGGCTTTTCGCCAGTCCTAAACGTTATGTATTCATTAGCTTCATATTCAATGAAAGTTTGCATATTCTTTGTCCTGCCGGCCCACAAAATTGTGTGGGTAAGGCAAAAGAATCATGCGAACAATCTATTTTTGTGCGTGTTTTGAACAACTTACACATTTGTGTATTCCTTTTAAACTTATTTTCGTCAGAAAAAAACACTACAAACAATTGTCTTGGTTGTACTTCAGGTCAAGCGAAACTTTTTATCAAAAACGCCATTACATACTATGTTTTTTACTCACAAATTTGTGTGGTTTGGTCTTTAATTTTTTTTTTTACAATTTTCTTTATTTATTGAATCTTTCCAACATGAAAATAACAATAAGTTTTCAAATCTTAATAACTAAGGTAATTATGTAAATCTGCGGGAGCAGAATTTACTTATTATCGATTAGTAAATTAATAATTTTATAATTTATGTTATTACAACAGCCATCGTTTTATTCTTCAATCGCGAAGACGTAGATATATCTTTTAGGTTTCGCGCCAGCAAATTCGGATGAGATACCAGTTTCCCTGCATAGCTGATCCGCATCTTTTGTAATTCGTCTTTGACAGTTAGGATGCTAAGGTCCTTATGTATATTTTTGTTTTTTATGAACCAGGGTGCTCCTGTAATCATTCTGAGAATTTTTGACTGTGTTCGTAGGATAATGTCGATATTCGAATTTGAGGTTGATTGCCATAATTGACATCCATACGACCAAATTGGTTTAATCATTGTGTTATACAGGAGAAGTTTGTATTCTAGGTCAATAGTTGAATATTTCCCCATCAACCAGTGCATCTTATCACAATATGTTTTCGCCAAGTTAACCGTCGATCTAGATGGACGCTTAAATATTTTGCTCCATTTGATTGAGGGATTTGTATTCCGTTCATTAGCTGTGTTCCAATGGAGAAAGCAAACTACTCACAAGTACTTGTATCTACTTGCAGCTACCCATGCTCAAATGGTGGTGTAGATGTTGAAAGTAGTTACGCATAAAATTAACGGTAGGTATTTTGGTTCAAAAAATTCTAATAGATGGCTTAGTGAGGGGTAGGCTATGTTGAAATGTCAGGACAAACGATATTTTTTGTTTACTTCTGTGAAATACCAGGCGATTTTTGACATATTCTTCTTTTCGGCCGACGTATATCATAATCAAACCACTGCCTTCATTATAAGACCAGTTCTTACTCATTTTTGAGATTTTATTGTGGGTTTTAGTTAAAAAAAAATTAATTTTCCAAAATAAGACGACAGCAAAATTATACGCATAGCTAACTTTGTACACAAAAAAGGTTATGTTTTACTTCTATCATAGTTTTAGCTCGTTCCATTGGTTATCTACTTGCAAGTACTTGTGAGTAGCAAATTTGTCCCATTGGGACACAGCTATTGTGACAGGCGGACAAGTAAGCTTATTTAAAGTGAACGTGGGTCGAATTCTCTTCATTGACCTTTATCTTCCATTTCTTTGGCCACATTTCGACTGCATAAATATGTTGCTGCAGAATTTCGGACGCCGTTTGTGGGTTTTTATGGCTACATACGATTGATGGTCTTTAATTGAGCCAATTTTTTTTTGTAGAAAAAGGGATATAGGTATACTCGTATTTCCGGGGTTTGCCTGGCAAGTCTCTTGTATTCACCCAATTTTTAAAGCAAGTGACAATTTATAAATCAACTTCTCGAATTAAACCTTCATAAAGTATTAAGTTTTCACATTAAACCAATTATCGCACCCTTATTGTGATTGTCGTCTCAATCGACAATCGACTGGTCCGTGCTTTGTCGTGACAATTTCTATTTGGTATTGCGTAAGAAAATCGAAACGACTAATTAGTATTGCCACGCAATAATATTGTAAATCATTTCAGTTAACTTAGCAATTGTGAATTTTTTTTTGTAAAGAATTGTGTCAAAATTGAAGTTTACATAAAATTATAACCTCAAATAACATTGTTTAAATTCTAAAGTAAAAATATATTAAAAAAAAACTTTTTAAAAAACCACGCTTATATTTAAAGGCTCTAAAAAGTAGATAATATAAAATTATTTTATAAAAAGTAGATAAAAAGGCTTTGAAAAGTAGAAAATCCCAAGCTTATATTTTTAGTCATATTAATTTTAAATTTCTACTTGTTATAAATATACCTTGATAGGAGTAAGGAAGAAAAATTCGATTTTCTACTTTTCAAAGCCTTTTATTATATTATCTACTTTTTAGAGCCTTTAATATGAGCGTGGTTTTTTAAAAAGTTTTTTTAAATATATTTTATTTTCTACTTGTTAATCATCGAAATTTTTTAATGTCCTAACATGTTAGAATTTTTTATTGTCATCGGAGTTAAGCCTGCATGACAAATTTCAGCTCAATTGGACTATCGCAAATGGTTGAAAAATTGATTACAAAATTTGACGATACAAACAGACACACAGAGTGAGCTAATATAAGCGTGGTAATAATAAATCAATTGAATATTTATTTTTAAATATGAGCTGTGTCGAGTTATTTCTTGGAGAGGAGGAGGAGAATGATTCTTGTAGACTTCTAGAATTATAACGGGAGCGCAAAGTACTAAGGGACTTGTCTAATCCTCTAGAATTACATGAAAATACGTAAGTATACAGTAAACAAGTGTGTTACTAGTAATAACATACAAAATAAATATAGTTTTAGACAGTTTTTCCGATTATCAAAAGAATGTTTCCAAAAATTATTAACAGAAATTGATCCACATATGATAGTGATGAAACCGCTACCTAACATTCTAAAGGTTGCTGCTCTGTTGCGGTTAATCGCCGAAGGTGGTTACCAATGAACAACTGGTAATGATTTTAAGATGGCTATGACACAGCGAACTTTCTCTCTGGTGTTACCGGAAATCGTAACTATAGTGGAGAAGCATATATGTTCCAAAAGGATTAAATTCAACTATACGGAAGAAGAAAAAAGGGCCGCAAAATTATATTTTTTCAAATATACAAAATTATATTTGTGTTGACGGTACGGTACACACATCCGAATAATAAAACCCAATCAGGAAATTCAACATTTATATTGCTAAGGCACGCGAACTGGCCTTTGTTTGTTATTTTATGCCTAACAAATGTGTAAATATATAGAAATAAGAATTTTCATGGTTTAAAAACCCTAATTTGTTTTAATATTTTAATATTTATTATACTTACATTTTTAGAAAATATGAACACAAGGAGTCGTAAGTAAAAATGACGGTTGATATCGACATTCACAATCATCGATTCGACAATCACAATAAGGGTGTATGTCTTCGGCGCAGCACGGTTTTTATCCTGCGAGGTATACGATTACGAACCTTATTAAATTCTGTTGTGAATTGAAGAAGTGTTTCACAATATTGATCACTCAATTCTTAATTAATTTTCGTCAGCTTAATTCATCTGATGGTAATCAAATCACATAGTTGGCTTTGTCAGAATAACCTTAAAATTTCATAACATTGCGAAGTTCATAAGATTTTATTTAATTTAATTACTCTATGGTTATGTCCCAACCAGCGAACACTTAAGAGCTTAAATTGTTCTTTGTTTCGGACCATTTCGGTTATTGCTGTACAACCACCAACATTTTAGAGCACTCTCATCAAAAGAAATCAAATGGGCCCTAAAATATTGGTTGCCGGATCACTTCTAATTGGTTCAAACAGAGTACAACTCAATTTCTTACGTATTCGTTACGGTTAAAGCTTTACTCGGCAATCATTTCTGAGGATATTTTGGCATCGCCTGTTTCATTGAAGATGACGTCTTATACTCTTATTAAATGATAAAAAGTACAAATTATTAACAGATGATCCACTACACTTGCAAAATGTAATCAATCAATTTCAATATTTCAGTAACCTAGATTATAGACCATAGATAATAATACTCAGATGAACGTATCTGGAACATATTTTCGAATAAGACACAACAAATTTGGAATCCATTAAAACGAATTAATTAGACTGCACTAAACCATCTGCGGTAGAATATCAATTTTAGTTCCTTTTTTGACAGAACTTTATAATGGGGTTCTTCGATTTTCGGACATAAATTTGTTCCCAATGAATGATTTGTGTATTCTTATCTGTGCCTATGATTACGGTCTGCTCGAATGTAATAACATAAAATTGGCCTGGTTTTCCCATAATTTCGCCTGCCGTGCAAGCCAGAAATTTGCTCCGAAAACGTTCGACCGCTCTCTCTCTCAAAACATATTAAGTTTAGCTGAACTTCAGAAGTTAACTTTGCATTTGAGAAGACTAAAAATGTATTATCTGTCGAATTTTTTACAATTTCTCATTAAATAGTACCAATTCTCGAAATAATAGCTCGAAGTAGAATTTGAAAATATTGGTTATGTGTTGGCTTGCTATATATAATACTAGCTTTCCTATATCGTACTTAGATAAATTTTACGTGCTGTATCCGGAAACAAGCACGGAAGACCACCTATAATTTCGTTTTTTATTAATGTTCCGATTAGTATATTTTTTCCAAAAATATAAAACAACAGGTATATACTATTGAAATTTTTGCGATTTTTAAATTGTGATGCAAATTTATCAATTATAGCATTGACAGACTACGATTTGTTAAATCCGATTTACCTAATTTTTCATACGACAAAAAATACAAAGCGAACGAGAAAATAAACAACAACTTCGAAATTGGATTTGTAATATACATTGCGGGTTGCCAAGGTTATTCCGATTGCTAAATAGGATTATTTATCATTGTATGTTGCAGAAGTTGTTACGATTGGAACGTCCCTGTACGATTTAAATTTTTCTAAACAAAAATTTTAACGTATTATCCATTGTATGGAATTTAAAGTTATGATGCAAATTTACAAAACCTTCGTATGACCTTGTGTAAAGTACTGTTGTGAAGTTTACGGGGATACGTCCGATACCATCCTCCAAGATTTGGACATATAGTGTAACCATATTTTGTTGGTTTTTATTAATATTGTGTATCCATTTTTCTGTTAAATTTTTCCATAAACACTTTTATTTTTATTTTAATGAGATTTAAACATTCGATGGTGATGCAAGATAATGGATAGAAGCATTAATCAGATGCTCCGAATGATCAAATTTCTCATATAATACTGCAATATTAGAATTGAAAACATTGGTTGAAAAAGAAACTCAAGAAGAAGAGTTATTAACGCGTCTAGAATGTTTATTAGTATCAAAACATTTCCAATTTTTGTGTTCCAATGATGGCTTAAAGAGCAATAGAACCACTAAAATTTGAGTTGGTGTTTGTGTACACGCAAAATTTATTATACATAAACAATTATCGTTTCGAAATCTGCTCGTAGATTTTCGTAGTACATATTTTGAGATAATGCTAAGATGATGATTGTAATTACCTATATACAATCCACCTAGAAAAACAGTCTACCGTGTGGAAACGACAACCATCCTTCATAAGCATAAAGTTATTCCTAAAACCCACTACAACAATACACATTGTCTACATATGTGTAAAACTATGGTATAATTATGGAATACACAAAATACCTGTTTATTAACAGGTAAATTAATTATCACGATGCTTCTAGATTGTGCTCACCACACCATGGATGTTACTTTCTCTTCGATCATATTACTAAACAGAACTATAGGCAACAACATACACGCCGCTTATTTCCATTCAAATTGGCCGATTTAGTCGTACAAACCTTGTTTCATCTAAATTATTTAACGAACCTTCAATTGAAATTGCCAGTTTTTCAGTACGAGCCACAAATTTTGTGATCCTTTAAAAGCCACAAAAACAGCAAAGACGAATAGAAAACTAAGTAAAAAATAGTCAAATTAAAAGATGGATACTGGCCCACAGAGACATCCTAAACAAATTTTTCAGAAATTAGGACTCACTGCAGTAAAAAATCCTGTTGATACATTTTATCACAAGCGAACGATACCCATACGACCTTGAAGTTTGTACAACTAACAAAAACAATGTAAATTGTTTTTATTTTCTTGTGACATGTAAACATTTAGGCGAATACAAAATATATATACCATGTTTCCATGACAGAGTTAACCTAGGTTAACTCGGGTTTACGTGCATGGAAACGCAGATTAGGGTTGTGTTTCGTTAAACTCAAATAAACTCAACGAGACTAGTGTGGTTGGGTTAGGTTCTATCTGTCAACGTTTTTTACGTGTATTTTAAAATGACGCACATTGTAAACTATTAAAATACAGATTTTGAATAAAAATATTTTAAAATAAAACTTGAAAACGAGTTAAATTACGAAAAAAATATTAACATAGCTGTCAACTTAACTCGGTTTCATGGAAACGGCACGAGTTAACTCCAACAAATTTTCAACTCAACGAAACCTAAACCCGTTTAACTCGGTACAAACCAAATATTAATGTTATAAACTTGAAATCATGTAAAATTATTAATCCCGGTTGCCATCGGGAATTGAACCTGAAACCGCCGAATAACAGAGCCACCTACTGCTACTACTCTAACTACTAAACCAACGAGGGCGGCATTTTATAATGACGCCACTATTACGTTATTTTCCACTTCTGAGGAAAAACTCTTTTTGCAACAATTGATTGAAAAGAAAGCACAGGACCAAATTTTTGTAGTCTCCTAATAATGGTACACCTTCGGCACTACATCCAGACTTTCTCCAAACATTTCTAGAGGGTGATAAAACTGAGTTTTATGCATTTATCGAGATTTCTGATGGATATCATTGATAACGGTGATAATGATTCGTATACGTACATTAAGCATATTATGTGAATTATTTATTTATTCGTTAATCGCCATGTATAACGTTCTTTTACGAATATTTAACCTGGTATTTGACTCAAAATTAGAAATTGCTATGGCATCAATGAACAGACACTCAGTTTCCGAAGATACATTAATACGAGTAGGTAGAATTTCGAAAATTTCACCAATATAGGTTCAATTAATCGAAGGTAAATTAAAATCAAAGGATGACGCCAATATGTAATGTCGCCCTTATTGATTTAGTAGGTAAGTATTGGCTCTGTTATTCGGTGGCTCCAGGTTCGATTCCCACTGGTAACCTATCCCGGTTATACCACCGGGAATCGAACCCGAGAAACCGATCGAACCTGTTTGTGTTTATAGACTTTTTTGTTTCGAATTATATCACAAAAAAGTCTCCTATAGTGATATACATTTGTGAAAGAACCAACTAAAATGATACCAAGGGCAATTTTATGATTTCGTAAAAACATTCTTATGTTTGTACAAATTTGGTTTCGGCAATCTTTTGTGACTATTGGCTTAAAACGGATTTGAGCAACCGCTCTCTATATATCGAGATAGGAAGCAAAAGGTTTGAATTAATTTTAGATACAAACATTAACGATACCCACAAACAGAAATTTTGTTTGTTTGGTTACATTTCTTTTAATTCAACCTTGCGGTTTGAATTCAAAAAAAGATAGTCTAAATATTCCGAATAAATGTATCTTCTTATCCGAACAGAACTAATAAGAAACCCTAGCTCAACCCTAGTTGGTTGAAAACATTTATTTAAAACTTTTAATTATTTGTTGATTTTGGTAAATGCTAAACTTTTCAATATCATTGGAAAAATTAAAAAAAACCCCACTGAAGCTGCCAATTCCGGAACGCAGACCTCACACCAACTCGCAAGGAACTCCCAATTATTGGAATAAGCCTTAGTAGGAAGTCTCATTCCGAATATTTAATTCACCCAGCCGTTAGAGAAACAGAAGACATAAAAAATCAAGAAATGATCTGAATCAATTTTGTTTAAAATTTAATCTACAATCTCTCCGCTTTTAATCGATTTTACGTAAATGCCGTATAATTTTCAAAATACTTAGAAAAAAGCGTAAAACCTGCCTGAAAGCTGCCACTTTCAGTGGACCAATGTCGGCCAAAAAACAAAGGGATCTCCAAATTCATGGCAAATGAAACTTCACCTCGATTAATCAACCCATATGGGCTAGACAGGGGTCCGAATTTTTTGCTGAAAAACGAGTTTTTGCCAAAAATGACGATTTACACCCATTTTGGAAAAGTAATGTAATCGGGGGTGGTACTGCTGCAAAATTAGTTTACAATCCATAATTTCAAAGTTATCTCTCTCATAAGTGATATATCCTTCAAAACAATTGCAAGAAGAAAAGAAAATCCTTGTTAACGCATTATCATAATGCTCAACATAACTACAATAAATTAGAGTGTGTTAAATTGCATTTTATTGCATTTTTTGCCATAATAAAGTTATTGTCACTTCCAAAATATATTTACCTGTAAATTGTGCTGATTAGTTATTATGTATATGTAATTAGACTAATGTGAAACTTGAAAAATTGTATAAAATATGTAGAACGATTAATAAAATAAAAAGAGTAGTAGACATATGTACATACAACGGCTTACTTACTTCTTTCTGTGTCTTCACTTGCGCTTTAGTTTGGGCCTCACCCGTGATAACCCAAACTATTCTTGTGAATCTACAAACCACAGAATTTAAGTACTAAAAAATATTTAACAATTCGGAAGCAATTTCGAAGCGTTAACAATCCTATATTCTTTGGGTGGAAAAGATTATTTATTTTGACTACGATAATTCGATTTTTTTTAATAATAATTTCAATTGAAAAACTATTCAAATATTTTATTATTTCGCCTAAATGTCATTTCTATTTAATTTTTACCAATACAAACACACTTTCGTTTGTTTTTGTTGGTTTAGGTCTAGTTTAGGTTTAACTTGGCGTGTTTTGGCTTGGGCGCAAATCTAAAATTTCTTGTTACATTTTTGCTTATTAAAAGTCCGCGAAGTAAAAATAATTTTTGCAATTTTATATGAAGTTTAAATTTCGTGGCCCTATTTACTGTCAGTTTGTGACTATTTTGACTAAAACCTATAGCACTCTTGAAAAATAATAATTGGCAACACTGGCCTAACTTATTAAAGAATCAAACCAGTTTGAATACATTATTTGAGCATTTAAAGGTCGATATCAAAAATAAATTTGTTTTCTGATGACCATACATCCTAAAAGCAGTGAATCGATACTTCTGACCTAATCAACAAATTTCATTAATTTACATTTATTACATTTAGTGAGCTGATAATTGTGCATTAACTAAGGGATACATTAATTAAGGAGTACAAATTTGGCGTATTACTAAATGCCAGCAGATTAGATCAGCAGTGCCAGTATCGCACTAAGTAGCTTTATGCTAAAACCCCTAAATGTTTACTTTTAGAAACACACACATTTATATTTGCATAAAGTATTCTCTTTATTTGCTTTGTCTTAAGATTATCCGTACGACAAATTTAGTTTGAAGGTGGAATCTGGATACTAGCAGGGCGTCACTTATACCTATAATTAGAATCCCTTCTGTAACCTGTTTTGAGTATCCCGACCATCAAAAAATTCCCTTGTTTCCTTACAACAACGCTAAAAATTTTAATAAATGATCTACCTACGACTACGAAAATTCTTCTCCACCCATTTAGCCGGGCGTTTTCAATATTTCCAGATCAAACAAGTAATTTTAGACAGATTGAAATTCAAGGCAAAATTCCATAAATCATGCAATTTATCAACAGAACCTCTAAAAGTTGCTAATTAAATTGAAATTAAAATATTTCAAATACTAGTTTACTTAAATAAAATTTATAAGTTTATGTATAACAAGGAACCACAATCCATTTAAAATCATCGTACAGTTAATAATCAAAAATTTTTGTCATTTTTGATAAGTCATTCTACCAAGTACAAATTGGTACAAATCATTAGCACATGCGCAAATTCCAAACTTAAATATAGTTTTATTATTGGGGAAAATTGTTTTGGTTTTTGCTCATCGCCAAGAATCTATAACCTTGAGGAAATTTAAGATGGTATAAGTTAAATGTACAATTAAATTTTGTAACCGGAAGAAATGAAAGTTTTGTGTTTATATATAAAATGCAGTGCAGCAATAATTGAACTCGATGGTTTATCCTTCGTCACCATTTTATGATAAATGAAATAAAAATTATAAACAAATAGGTGAAAAATATGTTAAGTCATTGTCAAAGAGTACAGAACCTTGAACCATTTATAATAAGTAAACGAGTGCATGTTGTTATCGAATTCTGTGACGTACCTTTTTGAATGCATTACGCGTATACGATTATTCTAGGTCATGTAAAGATTTCCAAGCTTCTAGAATTTGATCGAATATTCGTATAGGTAATTGGCTAACCTGTAGCGTAAATAACTAACTAGGTGAACGTAATTATAATATAAATTGAATATGATAATTTTATTATGTATAAACGATATAAAATATAAATAGTGTCAATATGACATAACTATGAGTTATTAGATTTAAGCAGTTAATAACGTTTATGTACTCGTATTGAGTTAATCCGAAATGAGCGCGCGACTATTAAAGGAGAAGAAAATTATAGTAACAATGGAAAAATACAATTGGTAAGTGATTCCTATAATTAATTAATTTTAAACGTAGTTTAACATATAATTACGTATACATATTTATGGGAATACCTGACGTGGTAAGCTCCGTAAGCAGGTATTTTGTTGTTAGAAAATGTTTGTCATTGTGGCTAACGTATATTTATTTACATTTAAACGGATTCTTACTTAAATGCTTTATATACATAAATTATGAGTAAAGATTACACACAACTGATTAAATCAGTAGCTTAGAAAAATACGTTACAGACAAAAAAAAACTATGAAAATGTATTTTAAATTTCTTAGAGAAAGCCAGAATAATGCCACTAGGGTAAATTCTAGTGCCACAAAAAATCAAAATAAACGCGAAGTTATAGATAGGATAATAGATCGTGAAAATTTTTGTATGTCGTGTTTCAAACCACAAAAACTACCTAAAATGAATTTGGAGGTGGCTATCGCGAAAAATCGTTTTGAAATTAAATATTTTGGATTTTGTAACGACTTATCATGGAGCGTAACAGGACAAAAAACATTATGATCCCGTTGTCTGCGATAAACCAAATTAGGACATATGTATACAGCCTTGTTCAAAAGTATGGAGCACTCCAAATGTTTCCATTTTCTGCATATGTACAAATGAGAAATAAAATAGAAAAATTATTTTAATACCCCTCCGTTCGCTTTAATAATCGCTGATACCCTTTTCAGCATATTATTACAAATTATTTATTTACAAAAGTTGAGATCCATTTTCTCCCATTAATGTTTTATTTTGAATTTCGATTTCGATTTGGTTTTGTGTAATGAAATTTTTTTTTAGTATTCACCAGAAATTCTCAATGGGGTTTAAATCCGGTGACTGTGCTGGCCACTCCAAAACGGATATTCTGCGACTACGAAATCATTTCTTAGAAACAGCCGATGTGTGGCAGGAGGATCCTGTTGGAATAAAAAGGTCGGCTGGACATTTATTGAAAAAACCTTGCGGACGGATGGTATTAAAACTTTCGATAGCATACTGGTGTATGTCAAAGAATTCATCCTTCCCTCGTCGACAAACACTTCTCCGACGCCTGACGTTGACATGCAGTCCCAGATTATCACACTTCTACTACCAAATTTTAATGTAGGGACCACGCAGTCAGGATAGTATTCTTTAGCAGGTACGTACGTTGTTTCAGGGGTTCCAAACATTTAAGTTTTTATAAATAAATTAGGTAATTTTTAAATGTTCTATATTTAATGCTGAATAATAACGTTTACGGTAACTTACCTCAATATTGGTTTCATCGGACCAAAGAACTTTAGCCCAGTCTTCATCCTTTTTGGCTCATTCTAATCTGATCTTCTGGTGCTTTGCAGTATAAGATTTGTTTAGAAACTATATATTTAAAAATAAAGAGTTGTATCGGAATATAATTGTCACAGTATATATTTGTCGTATTGAACTTTCCCATTAGATACTTAAAGTTTTCCACTGTCTATATAAATGACAAACAGACTAAAAACACTCCAAAGAAAATAAAATTTGTTTGATTGGAGAAGAAACCAGAGAATCTTGAATTACAATACGAAATTAAAATTTATGAGTTAAGTGTGGAGCTCCTTAGCGATAGGTCCTACACCCTAAGCTCTCTACTGTAAAGTACGGTAAGTGTGCTTTGCATCCCCATACGAAATGAGCAGCCAGGGAGTATTGAAGCGCCTTGAAAAATCAAAACGAAGTATGTAATAAGGTAATCGTAATCGAATAAGAACGCAGACTAGTCTGAATCGGCCCCATAAAATAATACCTAACCGTAGTTTCACGGCATAGTTTACCGGGAGTGATGATTTTATCGGTAAGAATTCGACACTCTGATGCACGCCTTTATCGAACGTGCTTCCTCTGCTCAGAAAAAAGAAAAACATTCACGCACAGCCACATGGGGAACCTTTTGAAAAGGACGGTTTCGAACTCATGTAACGAATGGTAAACCTGCAGAAATCTTGAAGTCAAAAGTTGTCGTGATTCGTATACTTCGACACTCTGATACACGCCTTTATCGAACGTGCTTCCTCTGCTCAGAAAAAAGAAAAACATTCACGCACAGCCACATGGGGAACCTTTTGAAAAGGACGGTTTCGAACTCATGTAACGAATGGTAAACCTGCAGAAATCTTGAAGTCAAAAGTTGTCGTGATTCGTATACTTCGACACTCTGATACACGCCTTTATCGAACGTGCTTCCTCTGCTCAGAAAAAAGAAAAACATTCACGCACAGCCACATGGGGAACCTTTTGAAAAGGACGGTTTCGAACTCATGTAACGAATGGTAAACCTGCAGAAATCTTGAAGTCAAAAGTTGTCGTGATTCGTATACTTCGACACTCTGATACACGCCTTTATCGAACGTGCTTCCTCTGCTCAGAAAAAAGAAAAACATTCACGCACAGCCACATGGGGAACCTTTTGAAAAGGACGGTTTCGAACTCATGTAACGAATGGTAAACCTGCAGAAATCTTGAAGTCAAAAGTTGTCGTGATTCGTATACTTCGACACTCTGATACACGCCTTTATCGAACGTGCTTCCTCTGCTCAGAAAAAAGAAAAACATTCACGCACAGCCACATGGGGAACCTTTTGAAAAGGACGGTTTCGAACTCATGTAACGAATGGTAAACCTGCAGAAATCTTGAAGTCAAAAGTTGTCGTGATTCGTATACTTTATTTTACTAATGCCCGGTTGCACAGAAAAATGATTAACGGCCGGTTAGCTGTGCGCCAGTTAAATGTGTGTTTATATGAAATCGGTTTTCGCAATCAGAAAAAAATCAACGCAAACTTGATTAAATATATTTGATTCCATGGAAATATTTAACGAAAAGTTAAAAAATTATTCGATCAAAATTGGCTATTTAAATATTTATATGCAAGTTAAATATTTCCACGGGGGAAAATATATTTAATCAAGTTTGCGTTGATTTTTTTCTGATTGCGAAAACCGATTCATAATAAAACATTTAACTGGCGCACAGCTAGCCGGCCGTTAATCATTTTTCTGTGCAACCGCGCATAAGTGAAAGAAAGAAAAATTATTCTTGTAAACTTTATGTTTTGTAATTTCGTGATGGTAGTCCTATTTTAATAAGAAAATTGTGAACTTACTGTTTTCAGTTCACTTTCGTGGTTGCGACAATCCACTCAGTTTATTTTGCTTCCAAGGAATCTAACGCTACTGTTAATTTGCCGATTGAGATCTATAGTCCTATAGGAATGTCAGTTTCGATATCTTGTGTTGGCGATTGATTCTGATGGTTCTTAATTAATTAATTTCTAAGGCTGTGGGCCAATTCTAAAGTAAATCTAGGGTAAATGCTATTTTTAGCAGTGTATGCGGTAAATTGAAATACTGTACTAAAAAGTAGGGTAAAGCGAAGACACAAAAAGTAAATAGTAGTAGTTTTTGTTTTCGCTAAACAAATCGTGAAAATATGGCGGCCATGTTTCTAAACATATTTTTTTTGTATTCACTAGCATTTCCCACGAAATAAAAATGCGCTTGTATTTTTATGAACAAAGTTTTATTTTTTAAAAATTTTATTTATTTTTTCAATAAGTTTATTGTATAAATTACGCAACAAATATTAGCAAATATAAAATTTATATTTATTCGTATAAACAATACGAATAAATGGAAAATCAAAACAACAATAAAATTTGACATTAGTTCGTGTACCTACATACCAATTTTTGTATATTCCTACAAACCATGTATCCCTTTAAGCGCATTTATCTAATTTTATTTACTAGAGAATTGGTACGATTTGAAAAGAAATTTGTACTAAAATTTCAATTTAATGTACTAATCGATTTACCTAAGGATTGGCCCACAGCCTAAGGATCATTATATTTGTTAAGTTTGTGAAAATTTGATTCTAAACTACAGCAATTTAACCAAACCTGGGCTGGGATGTTCTAACATCACCATGTTTCGATAATTTATCGAAGCTTATTTCTCGTTTCTGTGGAATAAAATTTATCTCTGTTTCAATTTTTATATCATTTACCAGCCTGCTAGATTACAACATTCTGATGTTTCTACTGTGTTTGTATCACCAAATATTTTTTTTTGTCGATTGTAGAACGAAAATAAGTGAAATAGATATTGTTCAAATATATTCTAGTAGGCTGTGATAGCAATAAAGAAGAAATAATTGATAATTGAAACAGAAGTCAAATTAATTCTAGTTGAAAGAGACGTAGACTTCGATAACATATCGCAAAATGTGATGTTAGAACATCCCAGCACTGATGTAGTTAAAAAGTTTTTATCCGGAAAAATTATTTATTTTTATTCTATAACGATTTACGGTGTAAAGCAACTTACTCCGAAAATTATTTATATTTTTGTACTTCCAACTCGTTTATGGCTTTGTAGAGTTAAACATAAATCTTTTGGAGGGTTTTTAAGAAAACAAAAATGACTCAAACACATTGGATTTATTTTATATAAAAATAGACTGCAGTCTGATGAGATATTTCATTAGCGCGAACCATTGTACCTTTTTAAAATCACACCTGATGTGAGAAATATAGGTTATATTTCTATGGGCTAACTTTTTTAACTGATTGCTGCGTTTTTACAGCAAAAACTTATTTTAGATTTATCCGCTTACAGGACATAAAGTTAACCGAAAATATAATCCATTAGATTTCATTTTTTTGTCTGATAATAATTTTATCCAGAGGGCCGGATTTTTATTTTTTAATTGTGAATATTTTTATTCGAAAACAGTAAATCCACCATCAAAATGGATACTCCGTTAAAATAAACAAAAGTAAATTTGATCGATGGGTTATTATATGACTCCAATTCGGTGTTAGGAGAACTCCCTTCCGGGGAAGTAAGTAATGTCCGAGAAGTAAATGATAATATGTCGCGGAGGTTTATGAGATCGTTATAGACGATCCATGTGCACTTTGGGTGAGGCTTTTTTCTAAGCTTAATTTTGAGATAAATTATAATCTTTGCCGTGTCAAACAATTTCGTGATTTTTATGAAATTTTTCCCACTAAATGTAAGAATTAAAGATTATACACAGAAGACCTTTACATTCTGAGATGTCTTATGTGGCAGAGATATCATAATATCTCCAGTAAATGTATAGTAATGGTGTAATCTACGTCAGGTGTTTTGTAAACCACCATTTTAAAGATACCACTAACAATTTGCCAAAATGCATGGTTTTGTGTGGGAATTTAAAGCGGAAACTAATTTTTCTACAACTCACAGAGGGCTATATAGTTCAACTTTTTATCAAAACTCAGATTTTGGTAATAATTAAAATAATCAAAATAATTTTTAGAATGAGATTATCTGCATGCTCGCAAATGTTAATATTCAAACTTTATGTCTATATATTAAACTTATTTGTATACCATCTAAGCTGTCCATCATCCTCGTGGATCGTCAAACACACGTCTTCAAAAACATTGGATAGTCCACCGTTTTCACAATAGATCAACTGTTCATAATTGGGTAACCTGTTATTTTTGAAATGCCTCAGAGGTAAACATTTCATATATCATTAAAAGTCGGGAGATTATTATAGAAAAAAATGATGAAATGAAGTAAAAAAAAGGAGTACGATAGGCAGTGAGGAACTCAACATTTAACCGGTTTAAATAGTTTGGAGATAGCAGAATCGAAAAAAGCTATATGGTTGCGAATGATTTAACAAAGAAAAACGATCATGAACACGTCAGACACATTGAAATTAATTCCATTTCGTCAAGGAAACAGATCGAGAAAAGTTAAGTTGTATTTAATTATTCAGAACTCGACGAAACTAGTGGAATTGACATTCATAATTTTAAAAAAAATTAGAGAAACAAAATTAACAAAATAAATTGAAGGGCACAAACTGAACATATACATATAGGTCATATAAGTTAGGTTAAGATAACCTCAAAATCCTTGGTATTCAGTCAACAACACGATTTAGATTCTACTAATCTTACTAAATTTTAGTGATTACAATTACTACATGACTTCATATATCAATATATTATAACTAATAGACTTGGTAATGGCATTGATTCCTTTAAATTTTAAATTTTTCGTTTCTTCTATTAATTCTACTAAGGTCAGCCATATTAATTTAAGAATGTTTAAAAAAATTAACTTCTTCGTGAATTCTAGTTTTCATACTGAAAATAACAGAATAGAAGAAAAGGCAAATATTTTTATATTTTATAAATGCGAATTGTGAATGCCGAGTATCGTTCCTTTAGAATATTACGCAGTAAAAGTTTGCGTAAAATTATCTTTGCGGTTTTATAAATTAATTCGCAAGTGTATACGAGGATCTTATGCTCGCTTCGAATTTATTTAAAATCTTACAGAACTATTCGTCCTTCTTACATAAAATAAGCGCTTATTTAAGTTCTCGTAATTTTTTAAGTTAAAAAATGTTCTACTAATCTACTTTGTCTCTATAAGAATTCGGAATGTCTTTTGTTTTAAATAGTCTGCATATAGGCCCAGAGCATAGTACTATAGCGCTGTGTTACTTAATGTTAAAAATGGCATAACGTTGATACAAAACAAATTGATGGTACTGGCCCTTTTATATTTTTCCAAAGTATTTAAGTTAACAAATTATTTTAAAAATGCAATAAATTATTGTCTTTGTTTAATTTCCCTATGTCTGCTTATAAACTTTATACATATGTATATGCATATTTGGGCAACAGATCACCGCGAGGTTTTCAAAATTTCATTTTTATGCAGATGTCTTCAGTATTTATTGATGTTACAAATAAAGAAATTTGAATAATGATGTGCAGAGTTGCGGAGTGGTTTGTACAATTGTTACATAATGCCAAAAAATGCAAGTAGGTATGAATTCATAAATCTGGTTCGTGATAATGAAATACATATTAACTTATTTGGACCGAGACGGCATTTGCCGCTTAATACGAATTATATACTTTAACTGAATAATGAACAAATCATCGATAGTATATGACAAGTTTATGATATTTTACGTGTTTTCTGGTATTTAGCTTTACTAATATTAATTTACACCATAAAACATTCATGGCTTTTAGCTTAACACATGTCTTATATTGCGATTTGCGTTATTTGGGATGCACGTGTTTCGGGCAAATGTGAGACAGTGTTTCTTTCTTCGTAAATTTGTTCATATTTATAAATATTTATTTTTTAAAAAAATAATAAAGTATAGGTAAATAATATTTAAAAGGTGTAATTGGAATACCTGTTGTTTGGTTTTGGCGCCATTTTATGTTTTTATTTTACCATGTGTGTTTATTGTCGTGCTCTAGAATAAAATAGCCTCAACCACCTTGGTGCTTATTTCTTGATTGATCTTCACATAAAATTCGGTTTTGAATTTCAAACAATCAATTTAATCACATGGCTTGGCCTTGAATCGCTATAACCGGAGTGTAAGCGTCTATACCGAAGTTTAGCTTCAGCATGAAATGTGGCCAAACCTAAGTGGCCAAATATTTTAAAATTATGCATGTTTAATGCAGATTTTAAAATACATCCTTTTATCTAATGTAAATACGAGGTTATTGCTATTAATATGTAGAAGGAGTAAATTCGATTAAATAACCAAATTTTAAAAATTGGATTATTTCTTGTCTTAAACTGTACCTGATGATAAGGGCTTCATAAAAAACAAAATTACACATTGATAAAACTTTATTTAACGTATGTACATTTACAGTAAATGCTCAAACTGTTTGCCACCGACTCTGATACACGCGCTACATATGCCGAATAAAAGCTCTTTTGAGAAGTCGCGCATAACGCCGTTGAGTATTTTAGAAGCGGCTTCCTGAACACGGCTACGTAACTGTTCTAAACTCCTGATCAGTTTAAAAAAGACTTCCTCTTTTAGGCAACCCCAGTAAAAAAATGTAGCGGATTTCTGTCCGGGGAACGCGGAGGCCACAAAATGGGCCCCAGACGGCGGCCAATTCATCTATTTGGATATGTGGAATTCAAATACGCCCGAACGTTTACTGCATAGTGCGCAGGACATCCATCATTCTGGAGCCAATTGGATTCTCCCACCTCCTCACACACCCATTCCAATAAATTTGGCAGATCATTTTAAAGAAAGTCTAAAAATAAGGCCAAATAGCTTTGGCCAGATAAGTTCCCAGACAGTTCAAATGGGCCAATTATCTTTCCGTTCAATATGCCGGTCCAATAATTTATTTTGAATTTGTACTGTGATCTATTTTCTCACATTAGATGAGATTTCGAAAGTTGCCAGCTGTGAAAATTCTGCATGTTAAAGCATCCATCTCTATTCAGTGTTGATTCATCGCTCCATAGAGTATTATTAAAGAATTGCGGATCTTGTTATATTTCCTCAAGCATCTGTCGGCAAAAACACTAATATGGTAGAGGTGGAACTTATTTTTTTTTTCAATACATGGTATGCACGTTCGATTTTGCGATTCCAGTGCGTCGTGCTATTCCTCTTGTAGTTGTAGACGGATCTCGCTCAATTTCCTCGAGCACCGTTTCTTCAGTGTCAATATTAGCGACTCTTCCAGTGCTAGTACCACCAAAAGCGCTGCCAGGTAATCTTTCTTTCGAGTAACAACCGTGGACTCTGATGAATATGAGATAATCCGGGTGACGCGTGTTTGGGTATCTTTACCTATACAGAGTTGCAGTTGCAGCTGCATTTGCGTTGCTTCTGGCGTATACAGATTACGTGGCATTTTGATACACAAAAATCCACCCAGACACAAGCCAGAAAAACGGAATAAACACATGCGATGTCGAAAAAGTTGAGTGACACATTAAATTAATGTTTAATTATGTTAATGTTTAATTATTTAACGTTTAATACATTTTATGGACAAAAAATGGGTAGCGCAGAGCACGCTTAGGTAGCAAATGTCAAGTTTATAAATCCCTCATCATCACGTACGCCAATTGAAATGACATCCTATTAGGGTGACGGTCTCTTTATCGTAAACAATTTATCGTGTTTCAATTTAACGTGAACATTTAATCGTAGAACAGTTTATCGTGGACACAATTTACCGTGGACACAATTTATCGTGGGACAATTTATCGTACAGGGTGGCGCACGAATCGTGCTACAAAAACAAAACGTAATAACTATTTTTCTGTGTGACTAATCTGTTTTTTATTTTTTTTATTTTGCAGATTATTATTTAAATTTACTAAAATGGATGCTTGGAATACCGAAACGAGGATTTGGATAGTGCAGCGCTACCATGCTTTGCAGTCCATCATTTCCGTCCAGAGGGAATTTAGGCGGGAGTTTGGCGGCACTCCCCCGAGTAGATGGACCATTATGAGGTTGGTACGCATGTTTGCTGAATGTGGAAGCATCGCACGTAGACCGTACAATCGAGATCCCTATGTTCGGGTCGAAGCCACAATCGCAGCTGTAGCATCATCAATTCAGGCAAATCCAAGTGTTTCGACTCGAGAGTTATCGGCGCAAATTGGAGTTAGCAGACGGTCATTACAACGGATAATTCATGATGACTTAAACTTGTTTCCGTACAAAATCCAAATTACAAGCAAATTAAAACCTCTGGATTTGCCTATTCGCCTGGAATTTTGCCGGAAAATTATTGAAATGGCCGAAGAAGACAACAACTTCATAAATTGCTTGTTTATGTCTGATGAGGCCCATTTTGATCTAAACGGCAATGTAAACAAGCAAAATTGCCGTATATGGAGTGAAACTAATCCAGAAATACTCCATGAGACGGAACTGCACCCAGAACGAGTGACAGTGTGGTGCGCAGTTTCATCAAGATGCATTGTCGGGCCATACTTCTTTGAAGTAAACGGTGAAACAGTAACTGTAAATGGGGACCGTTATTTAAACATGTTGAAAGATTTTTTTTACCCAGAACTGCGGCGAAGACGTATCCCTTTTAACAGCATTTGGTTCCTGCAAGATGGAGCAACTGCACATATAGCCAGACCGGTTATGGAGGAGCTCCAACGAAAATTTCCAAATAAATTAATATCCAGAAACTCCACTTTCCGCTGGCCCCCAAGGTCACCTGACCTCACTGCACCAGATTTTTTTTTATGGGGTTATGTCAAACAAGAGGTGTTTAAAACGAAACCAAGGAATTTGACTGAATTGAAGCAGTCCATTACAACAATAATTGAGGCGATCCCGACTTCAACCCTTCAGTGCGCAATGAATAATTTTCTGATCAGGTGTCGCACATGCGTGAATGAGCATGGAGGTCATTTACGGTCTATCATTTTCAAAACTAATTAGTTAAATAAAAATAAAATTGAATTATCTATACAATAAAAAAAAATAAAGCCGATTAGTCACACAGAAAAAAAGTTATTACGTTTTGTTTTTGTAGCACGATTCGTGCGCCACCCTGGTTTTATGCGTGGTATCAAAAAATTAGTGGGATTCTTTAATGATTTTTGGAATAAGTTCTGGAATATTGCCATGTGGGACGGAACTCGGTAGTTTCTTAACTGATTATGATGGGATTTGGTATGTTGGATGGAAATGGGATTATTAAATGATTTTTGGAAGAAGTTCTGGAATATTGCATGTGGGACGGAACTCGGTAGTTTCTTAACCGATTATGATGGGATTGGGTATGTTGGATGGAAATGGGATTATTGAATGATTTTTGGAAGAAGTTCTGGAATATTGCCATGTGGGACGGAACTCGGTAGTTTCTTAACCGATTATGATGGGATTGGGTATGTTGGATGGAAATGGGATTATTGAATGATTTTTGGAAGAAGTTCTGGAATATGGCCATGTGGGACGGAACTCGGTAGTTTCTTAACCGATTAAAGATCCTGGCTCCTACGAACCCGAAATTAAAATTTTAAGAGCCCCGCAGGGCTACGGGGAGGAGCGTAGGTGTCATTAATAGATTCTATATAATCCGCTCCTACGTGCGGCACGCAGTGCGACATGTTTGAAGATCCTGGCGCCTACGCCCTCCGAAATTAAAATCTAAAGAGCCCCGCAGGGCTACGGGGAGGAGCGTAGGTGTCATTAATTGATTCTATATAATCCGCTCCTACGTGCGGCACGCAGTGCGACATGTTTGAAGATCCCGGCTCCTACGCCCCCGAAATTAAAATCTAAAGAGCCCCGCAGGGCTACGGGGAGGAGCGTAGGTGTCATTAATAGATTCTATATAATCTGCTCCTACGTGTGGCACGCAGTGCGACTCCCACTCTCAATTTAATATATTCATAAAAAAATATTAAATTTCATTTATTTTTAAATGAGATTCAATATTTTTTTATTAAATTTTTTCTAGCACGTCTTAACGTATTTTTTAAAATTTTAGTTCGTTTTTATTCCAATAGATGGCGCTAGGTCCAAAATGCTAAGCAAAGGCACATTTCTAGTTATAAACATCCGCTCTTGGTCAAAGTGGCGCTACCGTCGCTCAGACTGTCAAAAAAAATTGACTGCGATACTAAAGCTGTTCCAAACGGTTATACGATAAATTGTCCACTATAAACTGTTATACGATAAATTGCCCACGATAAACTGTTCTACTATAAATTGTTCCACGATAAATTGATTCCACGATAAATTGTTTCCACGATAAATTGTTCTACGATAAATTGTTCTACGATAAATTGCTCACGATAAATTGTTCACGATAAACTGACAGTAAATCATCCTATTATGACTTCCTAATGTATTTATGAAAAATGGTAAATTTTGATGAAGCTAAGACAACTCGTAATCTTGTAAGCTGAAAGTTCCAGTTTGATCCTGGATAATTGTGCTGTATTGGGAATTACAGTTTCTATGTTCCTAGGGAAGATAGCAAAATAAATGTAAATCGGGCAATACTTGTTAGATAAAAAAAGAAATAAAAAAAATGTGTGTTTGTACTACACAGTTCAGTTTACGACTTTTAAGTACTAAATAAAAGGAACAGCACGAATCTTGTAAAATAAAATATAATAACTATTCTAATAAACGTAATTGTATTTCTTTACTTTTCCTGAACAAGAACAAACAAAAATATGGCGGACGACGCGCTAACAGTGATGGCTACTATGCAGCCATTCAACCCAGCTAAAGAAAAATGGGTGATATACAAATGTAGAATCGAGAGTTTTTTCCGTCGTATTAAAATTAAAGAAGACGACGACAAAAAGAATCATTTGTTGGAGCTGCCGCGTTTGAAATCTTATACAATTCGTGTGCGCCGGACGAGCCTATAAAGAAAACGTACGATGAGTTGGTTATAATTTTGGAGTCATATTAGTCGACGCCAGTAATACCAAGAACGAAATTTTTTTTATAAAATGGGACGAACTCAGGATGAGAGCATTAAGGATTTCGGTTTACGAAGAAAAAGTATGGCATCAACATGTAGCTTTGGTGAAAGATTAGATGATATGATTGTTGATAAATTTATCACTAGTTTGACGGGGAAAGTATTAGATCGGCTGAGTGAGGAAGATAACCTCACTATGGATAAAGCTATGACAATTCAAATTGGATTGGACCAACAAATGTTGGAGTAGCATCCAATAATTTGGATGCTACTCCAATATTTGTCAAAGCAAGATCTATACCACACATAGCCAAGCTCCACGTGCTTCACGACACGTGGAGCCGAATTCTAATAATTTCTCGTTACTAGAGCCAACATAATCGAAGTCGATATTTTCAATTAAGAACACAAATTAATTTTAATGAATTATTAAATGTTATTTAATTTTTTCACTTCTTTTCGAGAGCCGCATTCATTCAGTGATTTATACCTTACGCATTTCGGGAAACTGTTGAGAAGCAATTACGTGATTTAGAAGGGAAGGGTATAATAACGAAAACTGATTGTACTCAATGGGGTACGCCACTTGTTCCTGTTTTAAAGACTGATGGAAGAATATGTGAAGGTTATAAAATTACGATTAACAAATACCTGAAGGACACGAACTATCCATTGCCCCGAATTACAAATATTTTTAATAAGATGAAGGGATATAAAGTATTTTCTAAAATTGATTTAGCTTCCGCATATAACCAATTAGAACTGGACGAAAACTCGAAACACTTAGCTACGTGGAGTACGCATATAGGCAATTTTATAATGAACCGTTTACCATATTTGGTGTGAAGCCTGCCATGGGCATTTTTCAACGAGAGGTAGAGAAGATGTTAGCAAACGTTCCAGGTATAGCGATTTTTCTTGATGATATTATTATAGGGGCGGAAAATATTAGGGAGCACAACAAATGTATTGTCTTAGTTTTTGAAAGATTAAAAGAAACCGGTTTAAAATTGAACATGAAGGAGTGTGTGTTTTCCAAATCACGAATTGAGTATTTAGGAGATATTATTTCAGGAAATGGGTTGGTCAATTTAAATAAAAACGAATCCGTGTTAAATGCTCCTATTCCTTAAAGTGTTTCCGAAACTCGAGCGTTTTGCGGGCTAATAAATTACTATGGCAAATTTATTAAGAACTTGGCTACTAAATTGCAACCTATTTACAAACTCTTACAAAAAGATAAAGTATTTCATTGGTCTGACAAGTGTCAAGAATCGTTTAACGTATTAAAAAGAGAGTTAGCTTCGGAACATGTTTTACTTCACTACGACGAGAAATTACCGTTAAATTTAAAGAGCGACGTATCTTCGGTAGATGTCAGAGCGCTACATTACCAGACGGAACAAAGCTTTAGCAATAATTTTTGGAACTAAAAAGTTCTTCCAATATTTGATAGGGCGGCACTCTACTTTGCTCATGGACCATAAACCATTGTTAGGAATTTTTGGGGAGAAGAAAGAGATTCCGCAGATGACATCTAGTCCATTGCAGCGTTGGGCTGTCCATTTGTCAGCATTTAACTACACTATTAGGCACGTTAAATCAGAATGTAATAGTGCGGATATGCTTTCGCGACTTCCCGTCGCAATGAAAAATGAGTGTAATAACGATGAGGATAATTCTGCAGCATATTTGCATCTAGTTTGCAACAACGTGGACTTTCCTTTAAATAAGATGACTATTCAAACAGAATCTGCGAAAGACGATGAATTGCTAGAATTAAAGGAAGAAGCCATTTATGATGGAAATTTTAGTAAATTAGATAAACTGAAATTTGGTCCATATACTTAGGGAAAGAAAACGAATTGTCCGTTGAAGATGACATTTTAATGCGAAAACATAGAACACATAGAATCGTACCACCAAGGCCGCTAAGAGATTATATTTTAGGTGAAGTGCATCAGTCTCACATGGGTATTGTCAAAACGAAAGCATTATTGAGATCATACGTTTGGTGGCTCAATATCGACAAAGATATAGAAAGTATGACCAAAAGTTATGAACATACCTTGGGAAATTCCAGAAAGACAATGGAGCCGAATTCATGTGGGCTATGCAGGGCCATTGTTTGGCAAATGCTTTCTCATAGTCGTGGATGCTAAAACAAAGTGGATTGAAGTATTTATAACAAATAATCCTACGTCATTGTTTACTATAAATAAGTTAAAACTGTTATTTGCGCAATATGGGTTACCGGACAAAATCGTTTCTGATAATGAAACCCAATTTACGGCCGATATATTTAAAGACTTTAAAAAACAAAATGGAATTGATCACACACTCACGCCGCCATGTTATCCGGCTACAAACAGTGCTGCCGAAAATGCAGTTAAAACCATTAAAAGTGCCATTAAACGGGCACATTTTGGCAACAAGAAGACTAGTTTAGAAAATATTTTAACCCTTATATGTGAGTGAAGAAAAAATATTTTAATTGAGCGATTAATTTTTTCCACGTTCGTCCAAGTTGTAACATTTCTCATTTTTAAGTATGATCGTAATCTACCAATTGAACTAGACTCATAAAATTTAAAGTTTTTATTGGGACTAAAACATACAAAAGTAGACGTCTAAAAGTGAAAAAAGTACCCGGGGACTCACGTCACTAACATTAAGGTTAACATCGATAAACAACTTAACTTGTTAATTTTAAGTTGAGAGCACTCGATTTTGAATGTTTTAATTTTGCATTTTCAGCAGAAAAGTTTTCACGTTCGTGCAAAATAAAATTTATGTTTACGTGATGAAACCTAATACCGGGTTTCCATCGTCATAGTATACAAGTATAATAGTATTATAATATTAAAGTATTACGATGGAAATCCAAAGTTGATAGTATAATAGTTTATTAAAATATTTCAGTATACTAGCTATCAAAATATAATACGTAGCAAATATTATTTTTAACGTTACAAATTTGACAGTGTAAAAATAAATTTGATTTTCTTAGCTTATCCATCACCATTTTTAATATTTTCTCGCCGCAATAAGAAACAATTTGTTGCCTGATTATCGTTATATATTATTATTATATAATATGTGTGAAATAAATTAATAATATCGTTTTTATCAAACGCTTATTTCGAAAAGGCTTATTTCAAACCGGACGATGGAAAATCAGCAGGGCTTGATAGTAAAATAGTATTATACTATTATTCTATTATGCTATCGACGATGGAAACCTGGTATAAGGCTTAACCACGCAGGCTTACGAAATGCAATCAGGCGGAAGTCGAAGCCTCAAACATCGCGATCATACAGGTGACCGACTACCAACAGCAACGGTTTGTATCGGTGTGTAAGAAAACTACTTTCCAGAGTAGAGTTACCTATAACTACCTATAATACAAATACAATCTTGACTGATGGAAGAACGTTGTCATCGTAGCGATACCAAAGAAACGAAAACCGGATCACATTGCTTAAATAATATACAAAAAGTGTCGGCGTTCATAATTTTGGATCATGTAAGTACCATCATAGAAGAGAGTATTTCGAATTTTTACTGTTTGTTGATTTCAAAGAGTCTTGTACTGCAAACAAAAATAATTTTGATACGCGAGGTCAAAGGCAAAGAAAGAAGAAAATTTACCATTTACAAGGAAATACGACGCGTGCATGTTATCATAGTTTTCTGCTTAATTGTCTTACACATAGTGTGATGGTAGGAAACCAATCCCGATGGAACGAATGAAATACAATGGTGTCCTATCCAAAAGCTGAATTAACTGGACTACGCTACGCTGACGATGATAGCCTTTTTTTTATTAGCGCCCGATAGATTTATGCGGAGCACCCAATTTTCAATGTCAAATTTTATATTCAGCTCGCTATTTTTGCATGTAATTAATTTATTTAACTCTAAACTAAGATTTTCGGGCGCCGCTATCGGGGCGCTATTCATTTCAATGAGAAATTTGAAAAGGCCTTCATTTTGTAAACCCCTGAAACCATTAGAAACTTAATCTTACAATAAAAATTTAAAACGCTGCAAGATGAATTTTTGTTTATAACGTCATGTCAAAATAAATGTTAATTAGTATATTTCAGGTGATAAATGTTTTTTTATGGATGCATTTATTTTTCATTTTTATGGTACAGCGACACCAGTGAATAATAGCTGCATTTTCAGTAGAAATTTTCCATTCGGCTCACGAATAGTGCATAATAAAACACGGCTACAATCTGCTTTATTGTCCCAACACTGACACAATTTGTTGTGTTAAAGCAAACAAATACAAGATAGTACAACAAATAAACGAAACTTTAAGGTGAGGGGCTAAGTTCGCGATCCGTTTTAAAATGACGAGACAAAGTTCTATGCAATAATTCTTCTACAAAAAATTTGTTTTATTGATTATTGATACTTAGAACTTATCATACTCGTATATGTAAAACAGATCGTATCAGTTAGTAATCTATATTAGAATGTCGACTAATAAAAATTGTCTCAATGTAATTAGAATTGGATTTTACGTGTAGGTACAGAGAAGTTGCGGTTTTGTGAAGTGTAAACAGCAACAAAGTATTTCGCAGAATTTGAATTGTACGGAAAGTTTTCTAGTTGAGCTAAGTATATGCGTAGAATAATTAGAAAAAATTCCAATTTTATGAGACTTCTAAATTAAGTTGTGTAAACACGTAGAGCCACTATCATCTATGTAATAATCTATAATAATATATTAACGCAATGGACAAAAGATAGTAGAGATGTAATTTTAAATGTTTCGATAAAAATTCTTATAATTACTGATGATCGATTTAATTTTTTTTGTTAAATTAATCCGATCCACGAGATGCCAATAATAATATTAATATTCGGCGACCGATTAAATCATAGCCATAAATATTCATAGTAGATATTGATTAATACGATGGAAAGAATCGATATGTAAATGACGTCAATAGAATTTTCTTGTAATGCGAAGCTACAGTAAAAAGCAAATTTATGATGACTTATTGGCGCTTCTAAAAATGAGTTCGAAACATCATCACCCCACATAAACAATATACTAATGGTGATTGCGTGTTTAATTAAGAGAGTGGTAAAATTTTTAAAAGATATTTGATTTAAATAACCCGTGAAAAATACACTTAACTGCAGGTCTAAAACGAATAAACCGCGAAACGTGAACACATAATCTACACATGTTTAGAATGCGCATTATCAGCTAAATTAATTATCCCATGTTAACCTAGGTCATAGATATAGAAACAAGCTATTTCAATCACATCTTTCTAATCAAAAATATTTGTAAAAAAATGCGTAGATAAGGCGATTTAAATCTTATATTTATTATTACAGGTCATTCAAAATAGTATTCTTATCACAGCTAAGAATTTAGTAGGACAAAATAGTGATGTCCTTGACTTGTTTAATTTTAAAATGTTTATCAATAAAGTGTAATAAAAAACAAATTATCGTTTAATTAGCACGTTTCTAACTAGGTAGCAGTAATATTATTCAAATTGTATATCAATCAAGATCGTAAAAGTCAATTAAACTATTTGACAAACTATTATTACTATGCAACATTTTATTCAAATTAATTATTATTGGTAAATTAAAAATTAATTATTAATTATAAATAAATTAACGAATTATTACTTTAAATTTCTAACACGTGAAGTATAGAATTTCTAATACTTTATGCACGCAGACATATTATCAGTCTTATTTACATTCTTGATAAGCTGTTTGCCTGTGTCAGCTATCTATAACTGCCAAACAAGATAATAAATCAGATTAAATAAGCAATTACTACTATTTCTACACGTTATTTTTAGATCTAAAAACGTAACGGGTGTGTCACGTGTAATCATCATTCAGGTAATTTCAATTTTTCGATGATCTGCTTACTCGGCATTGATCGAAATATTTTTAAAATGAACTCAAAAATACGGATACACAAATTTAGTGCGGAAATGACATGGAACTATTTTCTCCGTGTGCGCCAATTATATTGTCACTAAAATTAAGGAATAATTTTCCTGACTTGCACGTTAATTACATGTTTTATATAATAAGATGTCTCTACCGTGTAATTAAAATTAAAGAACACAACAACAGCACAAATTAAATATTCCAAAATTTTTATATCACTTCATAAAATGCCAAAGGTTGTTATAACCTTAAGGTTTATGTGTATGATGTACAAAGATTAATTATCGATATGACGGGATTTTCAGATTCAAGTTCAAACATAAAAACGTATTTAGGTATAATACCCACAAAGGGCGGAGAAATTAATTAAAAATTAATGATTTAAAATTTAATTAAAAACAGAGTATATGCAAATTGAGTCACCGTTCACTGTCGATATTATTACCACACAAAATACATATAAATAAATTATTTTGTCCGTAAATTTTAATAGTTTATGGGTTTAATGAGCCGGTTTATCGCCAGTTATCAAGATAAAAAATATTAAACATTTATCATTCAACAACTAGTGTGAGAAGTAATTTTGGGTCGCTGGCGTATAGATTCACGTTAACGCAACTAAATATCCCAAGTAATTTAATTCAACTTAATTAAATTATTATCGTATGTTACGCTTGTTTTTTCGTAACATATCCGATGTGCGTAAATTGCACATCAAACCCTTCAAAATTTACTTAAATAATATATTTTATTAATTTCATAATTTAAATCTACTCGTAACATGACCAAAACGTTAATTTAATTCCAAAATATCAATAATCATTGAATAATATTCAAAAAAAAAAAAACTAAAAGAAATTATGAAATCTGCACAAAATACCCAAAATTGCTTAAAACTAGATAGTCAACAGTTTATCACGAAATATTTACATTTCAATCTTTGGTAATAGTACAACATAAAAATGTAAAAGAAAACTTAATATGGGGAGCTGGCTGGTCTTCAATATTAAACACATTATAAATAGGTGAAATTAAATTGTGTAAATAAATTTTTATTATTTAACGAACTGAAACGTATTCGACACCTTTAATCGTTCGATGGATGGCTTTACAAAATGTTTAGCATAAATTTTACTAATAAGCAACAGCAGCGAATATTGACCGCGTCTAATGATTTTCCATTTTTTTAAATTAATATTCAACTCTGTAAACTGGTAACTCTAAAATTATAGAAAGAAGATTTATTTAGTGTTTCTATAATTTAATTCATGAAACATACTGTTATGGTAGTTGGCCATAACGTTTACAAATTCGTTATTATTTGGCACTACACTGTTTCAATATTTGGTTTTGTTAATGTTGTTTTTTGGCAAAGCCAATGTTTAATGTAATCTGAACAAGATCTGAACATTTAACCGAATCCACTGGTCATTGTAAATATCTAAATCAATTTAATTGTTGTCAACTCGCTAGACTTTGGCCCAAAAATAAGACGTAATAGGAATAATAACGCAGTACTGAATCTAGCTAAATTCAATTAAGCGAGTGTTTCAGATTTAAGAATTTTATTTTTTGAACAACCAGCTTCCGAAAACATCGGTCACCATGAAGCCATGCAAAGCCATTGTGCATTTTAACTGGTGATTTCATCATTTGACATAAAATATCAAAGCTAAACATTTATGAAGATATTTTAATTGGTTTTTGAAAGAAAGACGCATATTTCGCACTTTGACATTTAAATTTTAACTCTATTGGACCATTAATTGAGCCCATAGGAAAGCGCTCCGGTTTCAACGATTTCTGTTTAGATTATGCCTTTTCCGCTATAATTATGATCATTTTATATTTTATTAAATTAAACGTACTTACCTAATACTCCGGATATTTGGTCTATGGGATCCCTAAAGTGTTTCTCGATTCCTATTTATAATATTTTATAAAAGACAGCATAAAGGCCACAGGGGCCTTACTATTGAATTCGAGATAAATTTTCAACTGCGCCGATTAATCGTTTTCATATAGCAAGCGTAGAAACAAAAGAGAAAAAAGAATAGCCTTCGAAAATTAACGTTGAATTCAATAGTTAGTCCCCTGGCTTTAATCTAATTTATATCGTTTATTTTCGTCGGCGAGCAATCACCTATGTTTTATTGTTGTTTCTTTGCTTATTATTCGCCTTTTACAACTATTATCCCAAAAGCCTGCCCAGGCAGGCATACAAAATGACCTTCCTCTTCAAAAACTACTCACCCCTAATGGATAATAATTCATTCGATAAAGTAACACAAGGAATAGCTGTGTCTCTCTACCACCAACAATTTTATCAGTCATTACTCCTTTAACTAATAATAATCAATGAGTTAAATTTAGGTGTCACTCCAAATCCGGATCCGCTCGAATATTTCAAAATGCGATATTCCAAAACGCTATATGGTACAAAACGCGATACGGTACAAAACGCGATATTTCAAAACGCGATATGGTACAGAATATGCATTGCGAAGCGGTGGGAGCGCAGCGACCCACCTGATACCGATCCTATATACTACCGTTCCTATCGATTTTTAAATTCCTATAAACTGAAATTAGATTTCCCCTTCACCCGCCAGATATAACCCGATCCTAAACTCCCGTTTTGTACCATATCCCGTTTTGAAATATCGCGTTTTGATAATTCTCGTTTTAAAATATCGTGTTTCAAATGGGACCCCTCCAAATCTTAAGAATGTTTCTCTATCAAGATTTGTTACTTCAACAGCGCACTGTAATTTGAAATAATTTAAAAATATGGTTCCTGAAGAATTATTCGATCTGCTGATGTAACCAACCGTAAAGCTCAACTTCATTTTTTTATAAATTTACACAAAAAATATATAAATAAGGCAAAGACTTTCTATAATTATCTATATGACTCCGAACTTTCCCAATAGGTCTCGTTAATAGTAGTGCTTACGTGTACTTATAGTAAAAGAATAAGAAAAACAAGACAAACAAACGAAAAGTACAGCGGCATTGAAGATAAGGAGCATGGAATTCCATATGAATTAAAGAAAGGAGGCCTCGAACGTCGAAATACTTTATTATATGAACTACTGGAAGCACTTGAAGCTGTCAATAGCGACGTCTACCGACGACACCTAATTCGTTTGAAGAAAAACGTTTCTATAGAGGAAAAACGATCAGAATTGGTAAATAGACACAACAAATTAATTTTTCAGTACGCCATCCGCCGTATTCACCAGACATAGCTCCTTTAGATTACTCCTTGTTCCGGTCGACGTAGTCATCTCTTTCTAAACAGCGGTTCAGTTCTCGCGCAGACATCGAAAATTGGCTTATGGATTGGATCGCCTCCAAAGACCGGGATTTCTTCAGAAAGGGAATCCGTAAATTGCATGAAAGATGGAAGAAACTTGTAGCTGCAGATGGAATATACTTTCAATAACTAATTTTTTCATTTTCTAAACAATCAAATATGTTTTATTTTTTAATTAAAAAATGGCAGAATCATCTTCACATACCCGCAATACAAATGCTTTTATATATAATAAAATATATGAGCTGCGTACCAATTGTCAGGTAAAAATCAATTTTAAGTCAATTTTTTCGGTAAATCGTAGTAAACGATTTACCCAACTATTAGTACGCAGCCATGATATAACAAATTTTGACAGGAGTGCGTTCACGAGAGTTATATTGAACACGTGTGTTTTTCGTTCACGAACTCTAAATTGTTACAAACGTCATTCTCAACCTTACTCGAGTCTGCCTCCACAAATGTCATTTTAATGGTGTCGGTATCAAAAGCAACATTGTCGTACAATCAACAACCATTATATGTATAGGTTTGAAAAATATTTTAAAGAACAAAATTCATTTTTTAATATATTTATTTAAAAAAAATTTGTGTTTTATGGATACATTGAATATTTTGATGCTCCAAAATATGTTACTGTTTATGTTATGAAGGAATTAACTTTTTATTGTTTTCGTTTGTTTTGACACTTGAGACAATCTCAATGTTAACTATTACGTCATTTCTACAATGACAGTTGTTACATTATAGAACAATGTAAATCTCGTGAACGAAATCCACGCAAATTTACAAAATATAGGGTGTCACAATAACCGGTTCAGATTTGATAACGGTTATTTTGACCCTGGCAACACTAATGTCATTCTTTCTTTGTCAGAAACTCAGTATATTATTTCTAGTTGACGAAATGAGTCGCTTAACGCTTCGAAATTGATGAGGATTTTGCTCAAAAAAACATCTTTCCGGATGAGAAGCCAATGCATTGCGTGTTACTGTTTGGTGTGGCTTGTGGCGTGGCGGCATTATTGGGCCGTATTTCTTCGAAGATGAGACCGGCGTGACCGGTACGGTCAACGGAATCAACTACCGATGTTAATATCTTTTTTGTGGCCATATCTTGAAGATATTGGTTTGGACGACCTTTGGTTCCAGCAAGATGGTGCGCAAGATTGGGCGTTACAATAGCGAGCTGTGATTTGACGCCTTTGGATTTTTATTTCTGAGGTGGTATACGGACAATCTACAAACAATTGAGCATTTGGAAGCGTATATTGAAGCAACCATTGCTGAAATATAGATCCGCACACAATCCAAAATCTGCTCAGAAATTGGACCGACCGAATGGAGTACGCCAAGGCTAGCCGCGGCTCCCATTAGAATGAAATCATTTTCCATAAATAACCAGGAATATTGTACTTTCAAACAAAAAAATATATTTGGAGATATATTAAGCCGTTTTTATTTTATTAAATTTTTAAATCTGAACTTTTTATTCACAGATGCTAGCAACAACACGCTTCATAAGCTAGAAATTAAGTGTTCCATTTGTATCTAAAAACCTAACATTTTTTTTTTCTTTAAAAAGAAAGTAGTAATATTGTCCAATGGATTTAATGTCCTTTTAAGGTCAATTAATACCTCCCCCCCCTTTGCATTCACGCACAAACCCATGAAAGAATTTTACCATCTGCACTATGGTCCTCAATACAACTCGGTCCATCGCTCTCGTCCTCCAATTTCGACATCCTAATATATCTAGATCTTGTTCGACGTCGTCACGCCAGCGCAGTCGGACACTTCCTCTACAACACACACCGGTTGGTTATTGATGGAACATTTTATTGGTCATTTGTTGTTGTGGGAACCTTGTAATGTGGCCGAGCCATCTAACACAATTGGATTTGATGGATCCGATGATATAGCAAACTCCAAGAAGTTGCTTTATCTCGTGGTTCATATGAATCCGATATCCGTTGTTCGCGACTTTAATTGGACCAAAGATTGAACGAATGACCTTCCTTTCGAAGATAGATAACAATCTACAATCGTTAGAGGTCATGGTCCAGCTCTCGCTTCCGAAAGCTAGCACAGGTCTTATGAGTGCTTTATAAAGTACTTCTTTTAATTGTAATTGTGAATTTTATTAATTGTGTCAATATTATTTCGAACGTCGATCATTACATCAATATAAGATCAGGTTGGTTAACGATTGAATTATGAACATTTTATTTATTTTAGTTTAGTTACTAAATTTAGTACCTTTTGCAGCATACTATAACAGTCACATCAAAAACTGTTATCTTAGCAGAATATTCTCCACTATGACATAGAAAGGCAATACAATGACGATTGTTTATCCAAAATAAGTCTAACCTGTACACAACAGCAATGTTTTTACTCTTGATTTGAAGATAAACGGCACAGTCAAAAGCTGTTGATTAACACAATGGCTGCGTACCATTAGTCGGGCAAAAGTCAATTTTTATTTGTAGTACATTCATTCATCGGTAACACCCCTAATCTCTTAGTAGTGTCGTTTCATACGACGCAACAATTGTCGTGTCACTTCGTCTATAAAATGCTTTTAACACTATTTGCCGTAGGCACTTGGCGAAATACACTAACACTTAACAAACACTTCACTTAACACTTCTTTATCTATTTCGAAAAAAAATATTTTTGAATATTTTAATTAAAAAATTTGTTCAAATTATTTAAAATGTCGTCTATAAAACATTATTCTCTTAGTCGACTGAGGTGGCGTGACAAAAATAAATCAAATCGCTTCAAAATAAATATTAAACCTACATTTTGGCCCTCTCCATTCTTGATCGCCTAAAAAATTCGCACGACTACAAATCTCACCTCAGGTGACATGAAACTTTTTAAACGACTAACGGAATATCATTGTTGTCACTTCAATCGCTGTTTGTCGCTTCAAGCGACAGGTGACACGACTAAGAGAGGGGTGTAAATTCATTTATTTTTCAAAAGCTCTATGGCATATACTTTTCGTAAAATCTGTGTTAAAACCGATTTTTACGGCAGTAAATGATTTATTTACCCGAATATTGGTACACAGCCAGTGTTTGGATTTATAATTATCTAGTGTATTAGTGGCAAGAAAAATTTTATCAATGAGTTGCAGATATTTATTTGTATATTTAAATGTTTCGCTTTTTTATACATTTTTATATCACACTTGGCTAGTATGGAAGAATTTTAAAACACTAAAGCTCCGGGCGAATAGCAGGGTATGTCGCTGTGTGCCAAACTAAAGGTTAATCGTTTACTACGGTTGCCATAGTTTTTAAAAATAATTGGATTTACCTAAAATTGACTTTTACCTTAAGTTGGCACACAGAATGAGCTCATCAGTATCAGAGTCTTTAATGTAACACATTTGGGTGATATTTTCTTCAGATGAATTGTACTGCTATGACGTGATCTAAATCTTTCATTTTTTCAAATAAAACTCATAACATAGGAACACAAACCAATAATTTTTATTTCGTGATTTTTGAATTCATTGAACAGTTCCTTCCCTACGTGGGTGAACAAATTATTTTACATTCACCTCCATCGCACAATAAACAACTGTGTTCGCTCCGTAAACTTATAGCGAATTTCCTGTTTATCTCATAAGCTCTAAATCGGCTTCATCAATGGAATGCAATTTAACAATATTACAAATCAGATTTTTTTTTAGAAATTCATCACCATGAAGATAAAATCGGATGGTTACTCACTCGGTATAACTTATTTGGATTAATCTACTGATGCCCAGGATCATCAACCTATTTTTTGAATATTTCTTTCCATGAATGTAGACCAAGACTCCTCAAAAATCACTTTCCATTAGAATTATTCCATGTTTCCGCGACATGTGGTGTACCCCAGAGTAGCAAGAAGATCTTTAGGAAAATTTAATTCACTACGGCTGCATATCCCTTGAATATTGAACTCAATAACTGTGTAATAAAAACATATGTGACTAAATGTTAATCCAGTTTGCCGTGCGTACCGGCCGACATAATCGTTGATCATCAGTTAGTGGCTGGCAGAAAATTAACTTTACTCTTAAACTTTCGAAGAATGGTATACGTGAGCTGAATTTAAACGATGTTATTTTCGATTCCAACATTAGACTAAAGAAACGTTCGATATACTTTAAACCTAATTTTTCCCGATTCCAAATTTCAATCTCAACACAATAATTTTAAACCCTTATTTTTCCTTTATATCCATCCGTATACTGTATTTAAGCTTCCTTTTGTATTTTCCATTTTTCAAATTTTCAATTTTAATTGCTTGCTTTTAGCGGTGCCAATTTTCTTCATGTTCAATCTGTCGCACTTAGGGAAGCTAGTCATCCATATGACTCATCCTGGGAACTATTTTTTAACATTTTATGCGTTTTATCTGAATATTTAATTTTTCGTTGGTTAAATCACCTCAGTTTAATTTTATTTCATAGTGCAAAGCAATATGATATCCGGGAAGAGAGGAGAAATTGATGGTTGGGAATTATCTTATTAATAATGCACAAAAATGTCCGTAGCCTTTTTCAACTTGAAAAGGGTAATATGTAGAAAGCTGTTATTTGGCATGCTTTTAGGGTTCGGTGAGAAAAGTTTATAGCCGTTGGAGTTACACCGACAGGTTCTTCCTGGGCTGAACTGTGGCGGATCAAAGTTTCAGAAACTTACCATTGAAAATACATGGGATTCAAAAATTGATATTTTTAAATGTTGCAACATCAAAATACTACTTACTACAAAATACTACAATACAAATATCAATTTATTTATTTCGCATATTTTTTTTCTTTAATATTTATTTTAATTCATCTTTTATTTCTAATCAAATTCCGATCCATGCTTGGGTCGCTAGTTATTATTTATTGTTCAAATTTCTATATTTCACGAACTTCTTGCCCTAATTAAGTTCGGTCAACTTAGTCGATTCAGGCACACGACATAAGACTCCTACATGAAAATGTTAATTTGCTTCTCAACGCTAGGAGCAGACCGACCCAAAAAAAATTATTTTTTCTAACTATGTAATTTTTCTTATATTTCAGGATCTTCAAACTGAACAACAACACAAATTTTAAGTCTCTTAATAAAATTTAAATGAACTCCACACTTGGAGAGTTTTCGTTATCATCAGCAACCATCAAACGTGGTCGAACCAGTACAAAGCAGAGGTCAGGAATTTGTATTCAAAAACAGAAACTACTCTCGAAACGGATCGAAGAATTACGGTGCGGAAGATAACACGGCGCTTACTCACAACAAATCAAAAATTAAACCGAAAGTAGATTTTCAGCTTTGGTTAGAAAGTTTAGACGTAATCATAGCTAGGATGCCGTTCTCCCCACCAAGTTGTGTTGACTAACAGCAAATCTTCTGCAAAATCGACTCCGCTGGCCAGGAAAATCATATTTTTTCATCATGACAGCGCACCAATTCAAACATGCAGAATTGCGATGGCTTTACTTAATGTGTATAAATTTGTACTCCCAATCATTGAATCTATTAATAAATAGTATTTATCAATTTTGGAGTGATGAACAGTCACCATTCAACATTGATATATGCTGTTTAATCGATTTATTAGATGCCACTTTGCTGCTAATTTATACCGCCGTGGATAATGGATTGAATGTAAATAGTTAAATTTGGTTTGCAAGGTTTTCAGATATTTATAAGGTGTGTCTCTAATTTTGATTTTTACACTGAATTTAATTGAAATTTATTCTAGAATTACGCTTCATTTTAACGTGAGTTTAATATTTGAATATACTGTTAATTTAATTTAGTAGCCACTGGGTTTCACTTCAATTTTGTATGTATGTGATAGGTTTAGGCTAAAAATGAATAATTGCCTATTTTAGAGTCCTACAAAACCTTTATTTACTTTACCTCTCGGTTCAGAGGTAGTAATAAGAAAAAATAAAATTATTTTCAGTAAACTACCAGCTTGTGATTGTTTGTAGAAGATAATAAACTTAAATCAAACATTTGCAAAAACGTAGTTTTCACAAAAAATATAAAAAGATTTTAGTTTAGAGGACCTTTAAATTACGAAACATAGACACACAGACACAACACGTTACACATTGATTTTCGGAATCGGCTAAATGGAAGATGTTTTGGTTTCTTTTTAGATTTACGTACATTCATGATGAAAGATTGACGAGTGTTGGCACAACATATACACCTCTCCATTTATATCAATTGCGACAACAATCTATTGATTTTGAGAAAATCACTTAAATCCAATCCACCAATAGCTCGACAAATTCATTGTTTCCAAAATCCTAAATAAGAAAACCCACAAATTTATATACATAATATATAAATCATAATTGAACGACACATCCAATTTATAAGTGCTGCTGCAAAATTTCAGTTTGCTAATCTTTTTCTTTCTTCTCTTCATGACCCCATAAATTTGAGTAAGATTAGGTAATTGCAATAAATCGAATTTACATATTTTACGATTTGCTTTGACACGTTAAATCCGTCGTCAAACCCATGATTTAATATACAAAGTTACAGGATTCTAACACCGTAGAGTTTAGCTAAAATGAACTTTGAAATCAGTGGATTCTGGATTTAGTAGAGTTAGGCCAGAAAATTAATGCTCACAATTACCGAAGTATTGCAAAATGAAATCCCTGGTACTAATACATTTAGGGCAGTCGGATAAAATCGTAATTGAAATTTGTGATTTATTTAAATTATAGAATTATTGTTACAATGGCAAATTAAGACATTTTAATCTTAAATAGGTATAGATTTTTCGATAGAAAATCGGACTATTTTGTTTATTATCTTCCTAAGCTACACTTCTTTATGTTAAGGATTTCTAGGAAAGGGTGTATAGATAAGAGACGCCATCGAGTACACTTGCTAAACTGGAATCCATCAATAAATTTGCTTACAACGCGTTTTTCAAATGTGGAACAAATAGAACATATGAGCATGTACACGTTTATTTGCGACGAAATAAATAAACCTTGGAATCGTTCATGAGTGTACGAAGAAATTATTTAGTTGACCTTAACTTGTAATCATAATTAATACAGATATTTTCACGTTCTGCATAGCAAACCTCCGGCGATTATATGATGGGAAAATGTTTAATAATCTCTTGAATTCTGCCCAAATAAGAGTGAAGAGATTTTGGGGTTGCAACAATTTCGTACACAACTGTTTAGAATAAGATAATTGTTGAGGAAAACTGACAAAATCACACAACAGATTTATCGCCACATTTATATACATATATATATATATAGTAATGCGGAAGCAATAGTGATTTATCATCCTAAAAATGGTATGCGAAATGTAAACTTCAGTCAACCAGACGATAGATTAATAAGAAGGCCACTGTACCAACAAAACACTTCTCTCCAAATTGAATTTAAAAAAATTTGCAATGAGTACAATGGCAATTTCACAAAAATAGGGGTTTTCGTTACTGATAAATATTTTGATTTAATTATCAAAGATTGTCAAAGCGAACGAACTTAAATTAAAATAAAAACCAAGAATATTTATATTACAAAAATAGTCATTGAACTACGTTGAATTCATTTCGAAAGAAGTGACGAGTTTTGCTGATATCATTGCGAGATTCATTCGTTTTGAAACGTTACCCAAAAATATTATGTTTACTGCCAACAGTAAAAGCATACGTAACATTTCTATTGTATTATGAGCACAAAAACTTTTTTATTCACGAAATAAACAAATAAAGGTCAGTTAGGGGTATCATCTAATTAATAAAACTCGCTCCTACAGTTATTACCCAGAAGCTAAGAAATATTCTGCTTATCACTGTATATTGTAACACATGAACATAAATTTTATTGATCACATCCAAACATTTGGCAACATTCCCATAATCATAATATTATTAGAATAACTTACCGCTAAAATTAATCATTTTCTCTAATCACTTTTATCGATCGACCGCTAAAAAATTCTATTTATATCACGAATTGCCAAAATTCAATTTCGCATATGTTTCTAGAGAAACGCACACACTAACACACACACAACAAAACTTTATTATATTTATAGTCACGCAAAATTAAAATTTTTTTATATTCATTCGCTTAGTTATTCCATTTGCGCCGACCGGCATCTACTAAATTTTTACGTACACATCCAGACGCTCTGAGAAATTTATATGTTTTTTGGGACTGGTGCATAGATGTGTAGAACATGTGATATTACTTTATACTAGTTATATTTTATAAAATGTGATGAATAACTGAGCTAGCTAGTGGTCGTAATTCAGAGTGGCGCAGAAATGTTTTAATACAATTGATAATGTAGAAAAAAAATATGTAGTTGATAAGAAATGTTGTATTGTATTGTTGTATATGTTATCACAGTACTTGTCCATACGTAGTTGTTGTTTAAGGCCAATTGGTTTGCCTTTTTCATAAACTGGATTAGTTCCGAAAATTGTATGAACCGTTTCAACGCAGCAGAATTTAGGTCTTAATTTGTTAAATTTTTATTTTTTGCTTTGTTATTGTTTACATTTAGATTTTTTTTTTACTATTGCCTAAAGCCACCCATTTTGGGAATTAGGCAACACAAATTAATTTGTATTAACGAATGAAATTCACGTGTCGGTTTTGTCATCTCATTTTTCGTCTAACTTATTACATTCAAATTTCGTAAAATTTTACCCAATGTAAAATGTACCTATGTAGTGCTTTTATTTAAATGATTCGAACAGTTCCAAGAAAACGCGAGATTACACGAGGAAATGTACAGATACGGAAATAATTCATGGCTATAAGCTTCTAAAAACTTACAAAAATGTTAAATCATTTCCTTCGTAATGGGATTTAAAAAAAATGTGCGATTTATTACATTATGGTTTAACAAAAACGATTTTATAAAAAACAATAAAAAAATTTATTTACTTTTCCAATTGTAAAACAAACTTAATACTTTACTGACTTCACTGACATCTTCCGTAGATGTAATAAAGTATAATATCGATAAATAGATTAGCAAAGACGCATTTCTACTTTATCGACGAATACATATAACAATTTGTTTTTGTTAAATAAATAATGAATTCACTTTTTACATATTTCTTTTGTGAAATAATACTCTTAATAACACAAACGTATAAATATTATCTTACTTATAACATGTAGTCGTCAAGATTAAAATCTTCCTCGGGTTTATAAAGTGTTTCGGTTGGTATGGCATCAAGTTCGGCCAGAGACACTTCACGATCGAATACCTCATTTCTAGATGCATACGATAACCACATATCCGTTTTCATATGCCGGGTACAAAAAGGCGAACTGTTGTTGTTCATTATCAATGATGTTGACTGAATAATCGATGTTTGATATGAATTTAAAAATCCAACGAATTTATCGTTGTAAACACAATTTTCTTGCCAATTCTGGTATTGTTGAGGCGCGATCGTTTCAACTAATTTTTCTTTACGTTTATAAACTTTTCCACATTTCCAACCAGTCTGACTAGAGCGTAAAGGTGGAAGGTTTGAAGACCGATACACAAAATTATTCTTTGACACTGTTGTGTGTCTGATTATTTTCGGTTCCGGAACTCGACGAATCACAGTATTAAGCCGTTGTAATTTATTCATAATATTCCTATTTAATATGTCAGATGGTTCCAGTCCATCGGAATATTGTATGCGTAAATCAACAGGTCCAATATCATTATTTGTCTGAATGGCTTCAATAACATTATTTGGTGAATAATTATTGAATTGCATTTTAATTGCATGCCTATTTGGTGGCAGTCTCATTGTTCTCGGCTCCTCATTTTTGGAACCACGCAAAATAAATATGATATGGCGTGCAAATGTATCATCACACGGGCCATCTATCATTTTTAAAAAAGCCTGTTTTTGAAATATGAAATTTTTGGCTGAGATTATTTGACATACATCTCGTTCCGTACTCGAAGGTACCACAATTTTAATTTGTACAGCAATTAATTCAGGAAATGGATAAATAAAATTTGTAAAATTTACTGAATCACTGTGGTACATAAACACTTGAAGATTCTCATACCACAGTCTTTGAATCGCCTTATATAATACCGCATTCTGGGACGGTTCCTTGGTATTTGCTTCAAGACTTTCAATAGTTTCATTACAAGTATTACCTTGTGCTGGCTCAGTAATTTCCAATGGCATAGGAATTTCTGTTGACATATTTATTTCCGTTGGCACGATAATTTCCGTTGGCATAGTAATTTCGGTTGGCACAATAACGTTTGCTAATGGTTCTTCTTCAGTGGTTACAGAATTAAAAGTTTTTTTTACAGCTGTGCGTTTAATTTTTCGGTGATTCAAATCAGTGGGCTTTATAATACGTCCACGCAATTTCCTATCCTGGCAAATAACATTCTTTTCACTTATATACGACCGATTTTGCCGGTCATTCAATAACTTCGTCATTTTTCGTCTTAAACGAAGTTGATCCTAGAAAACAAATTAAACCAAAACACAAGAATGATAGATCATAACCACACAAATAGTTAAAAATACGATTTTCTAAGGCTTTTATAATATTTATACAAATCGTACATACTGTAGTAGATGGCATTTTATTACAATTATATTTGCACACACTTTTATAAGTAATTAAATTAATTTTATTAATGAAATCAATAAAAATAAATTGTTCATTAAAAATATTACGTTACATTTTTTAGAACTTTATGGCTTGAATTATGACAACAAAACTGCATAAAAATAATGGAAAAGTGAGACGAAAAAACGTTTGAATTGTGGAAGCGCGATTTGACGATTAGCTCCAAAATTGCAACAAAAACGAACAAAAGTGTTAACAGAAATTTTCCGAAATTGCGGACTTCATTGTACGGAGATGATTTTTTGTAGATTTTTATTTTTTATCGTAATTTAAATAAAAACTAACTAAACAAATACATTAAGTTTAATATTTAATTATTGAAGAGAAATTTCAATCCATCTTGAGAATTTAATAAAAACAAATTAAATACATTTAAATAAATTAATGAAAACTGTTACATTGAAATTGAACGAAATTGAAACATACACTGTAGAATAAAAGTCTATATACACGTGCTATTTCTAGTATATTTCGTAAACTACATTCGATTTTCAAAATTTTTTTTGGAAAAATATTTATTTTTTATTTATAAATTAATGTTATAAATCACATTTTAATTTTACAGTTACATATTCTGACAAATAAAAAAACATAAAAATACAGAGCATTAAAACCAGTTTGCACTCGAATGCAAACGATGTTCCCGTTATGACATTTATTTTGTTATGTTTTATTAAACAGGCAGTAGTTCGCAATTAATCGTCAACTTCTACTTGTTAAATTAGTGAAAAATTCATTAAAATTTGGTAAAGAAATTTGTGCCAGTATTCGGAATTTAATATTTCAATTCAGAAAAGAAAATAATCATTTGGTGAAATTGCTGAAACTGAGAAACTCAGTCGTGCTACTGTCCAAACAATAATTAAAAACTATAAAGAGCGAGGGTCTATACTTAATAAACCCAGATGTGGCCGCCCATGGACCTATCCAAAATAAACGTGCGGTCAATTTTGAAAATAGGTGTACGAAATCCAGCAATAGGATGCCTAAAATGGGCTGGTCGGATCGCCAATACATCCGTAAAGGACGTTAGTTCAAAAACTACTGGTAGAGTACTCAAACGGTCTGGAGATAATAGCAGGATTACACGAAAAAAACTACTAGTTTCTACCAAGAACAAAGAATTGAGGTTTAAATTCGCTAGAAGACATTTTAAGGCTACATTAGGCTACACGAAATCGGCTGTCATGCAAAGAGATAAAGGAGAAATTGGACCTTCCTGTGACGACTCGACACATTGCCCGTATTTTGAGAAGTTCATCAAACATTAAATGTCCAGAGTCGTCTCAAATTTGCTCGTAAATTCATGCCGTGGACAACAGATTGGCAGAAGGTGATTTTGTCTGACGGGAAAAAATTTAACCTCGATGGTCTGGATTACTACAGTTGCTACTGGCATAATTTGAAAGCACATGGCGTCATCAGGTCGAAACGTTACTTTGGCAATCCTATCGAGAATCTTTGGGGTATCCTGGCTGGCATAGTCTATGCAAATGGTCGGCAATTTGATAATGTTAATGACTTGAAAGTGCAATCCGCGATTGTTGGGCGAAAATTGATCTAGAAAAACTGGAAAAATTATTAGATTCAATGTCAAATCAAGTTTTCGATGTAATACAAAATGGTGGAAGTCATACAAAATATTAAATAAATAAAAAACCAAATTGTTTCTTACTGGTGTTTTAATCATCTCGAGTGAGTTTATATGAATGTCTACCTAAATTTTAGGTTTTTCAATTTCATTAATGTCAAATATTATAATTTGCATTAATTTGTTATCTTAACTACATATCTTAGATGAAATAGACAATTTAAGTTATAATAGAAATAATTAGATAGGTCTGGTTGTAGAAATATAATTAAAAAACATAGTGCGTTTATACGAAAGTCTATCACTGTATTACATTTCTCTATGCTTCAAGCCTAGAGGTAGACTCAAGACTGGTCATTAGTGATTTTTTTGTGATCGCGAGTATACTGAAATTACAATCTGTCATTTTTTATACACATTTGTGCGTGGTGGACTTTTATTGAAAAAAAAACCAAAAATTTCTGGCCGGTAACGGGATATGAATGTTTGCGAAACGTTTGCTATTTTGTTCAAAAGGCGAGACTTGACAAAATAATAACCGCAAGTAAACAGTAGTGGTATGTGTGTTTGTGTTAGTGCAGATTATTTGGTTAGTGCGAGTATATTTGGTGCGAGTCATTTAAATTATTTGAATATGACATTTCTAGATAAGATTTCCATTTATAATTTAAAATTTGTAAATCAAATATGATTTAAATAAAATTAAATTTATTAAATTATTTCTAAATGTGAGTGATATTTCGTCGCAGAAAGGAATGTATTGTTGAAAATTGAAAAATATTTCGTTATTCCTTAAAAAATAAAAAAAAGTTGTTTGCGCGAACGTGTTATAAAACGAAAAAGTTGTATAACTGCTATAGCAGTTATTTGTGCGAACGTGTTAACTCACCTTTTCAAAAGCAAGGCAGATGTCAAAAAAGTGAGAGAACAAAACGACATAACCCAAGTATTTTTACTTTCAATTTTCCTGGCGATATTCGTACTTAAGTACTAAACTTAGTCTAGTATTTTTCTAAGTTTGAGTTGCAATTTATTAAAATAAAACGTATGAAACGTGTCGCGATTATACGAAACTGAACGAAACTCAATAAAGGAGAATTGTATACATGTATGTGTGAACAGAAAAGACAAAAAACAAAATGGCGGGAGCGAGGTTGTGCATGAATGTAAAATGCTATATTTGAAAATGTTAGAAGAAAAAGATGGCGGCATCCAAATGTGAGAGCAAAATAAAAATTTAGGTTTAAAATGAATATTTTTATTTTATTAAATTTGCGGTATAAAAATATACATACATATATACATATTATATACGAATCTAAATTATATTTTAGTTAATTTTTTAATTATTTTTTATTATTACACAATTTGAAATTATTCTTTGATTGTAATATTAAAAGTTTAAATAATTTTCCAAATAGGTACTATGATTATTGCACATCAAGTTTATTATTTTCGCATTTGTTTTCTACCTAAAAACTTAAAACTGAACTAGAAATTAATTAATTTATGAAAACAATATTTGAATAGATATAAAATATATTTTGATGTAATTTTATTTAAATTTACGCACATCTTTAAATTTTTTTAACAAAATTTTATAAAATTACCAAACTCATGTCGTGAACATGAAAAATAAAAACAAACCATGTACATTACACGCTATACACATTCCTACGAAAGAAAAATTGCGGCAACACAGTATACAGTAGTAACAACACAGTATACATATACGCTACAAACACTATCATTATAATGTGAAGTTTAACTTTCGTTAATTTTGGATGAAAACGAAGGAAAATACTATGCTCAATTTTTACTTTCGTTTTGTTATACTTGGGAAGCACAAAGAAACTGGACCGGTTTGTACCGATTCATAATTTTGATGCTTAAATTCGTAGAAAACAAACAAATATAACCACAGAAAAATTACACACACTAATATAAAATTGTATACTATCCTATCTCCTCGTGTCTCGGATTTTGAACAAAGTCGACTCCTTATGATGAGTTCAGTCTCAAAACGCACTCATTTAAATCTCTTTATCCCTTTCGGGTTCTCAAAATTTTTTTTTATTCTTCAATTTCAATTTAGACAAATGTCTATGGAAATAATCACAGTTTATAATGTCTTATGGATTTTAACAAATCTTAGTTAAATCGGAATCCTTTTTGAAAAAATTATAACATATAAATTAGATAACATATTGGGCCCGATTCTTGTCACATAAAAATGCTGTTATGTTATTTTATTTCCCCGCTTCCTATTGGAATTTGTATTGAAAAAACAAAAATAACATAACATAACATACAATTTTAGATCCCGAAATCGACCGCATTAATTATTTGTTTTAGTGTTATTTTTCGGATGAAAGCGATTTACAGCCCTGCGGCCAAATTCCGGTTCGGTGGTAAATTTACCATTATGGTTTTTATTAGTCGAAAATATGCAATTGGTATAAAAACCCAGAAAAACGATTCCTGTTAAATGACTGAGAAAATAAAACCCATAAATAATGTCAAAAAACACCATAAGAATTTTTTTCATGAGAATTGGTTGGTTTTGTATTTTCCAATTAAAAAAATATTATTTTGATAGCGGTAACATCGATTTATTTTATATTAAGTATATATTGAAACATAAGTGGATATAAAGATGCCAAATCACTTACAGCAGCCCTAATCCTACAAAACATTAAATATTCCGACCACTTATCAAAAATTCCAGCTGGGCACGGATCATCCGTTTCCTTGTATAATTTGACAACGATAGTAATTCCCTTTACATAGAGATTCAATGGCATCTTTAATTTCGTGTATCGCTGAGATATTGGACCGCGCTTACTACATATCCCTTTTCGATGCACTGGTAGTCGTACGCTTTATAGGTGGTTCTCCAAAATCCATACGGTGAAACGGCGACGTGGTATTCAGTCAACTACTTCCTTTCGATTTTAGTTAGGATTTACTATTATAATTCACCCATAATTTGTGGTAGAATATTTCCGATTGTATTCGATACGGAACTTTTTACATTTTTTACTGAAAATAGAATTAAGTTAAAATTCAATTAATTTTGTAATTTATTTTGAATATTACTTACAATCATTTTGTAGTATATTATATATACATATGTATTTATATTTTATGTATTTTGATATGTTTGCTCATCGCAAAAAAACAATTTCTGTCAAAATATAGCCCAATAAACCAAAAAACGTAATTTATTAAATGTTTCCCAGGTTAAAACCCATTTGTTGAACCGGAATCGAAAATTTTATGGTAATGGTAAATGACTGGTCGAAAAAAAAACCATTACCATTTCCCATTACCATTTATCATTAAACCGGAATTTGGGTGCTGTTCATTAAATTATGGACACTATTAGTATTTTGGGATTTCCCTGCTATTGTTTTATATTTTAAAATATTTCAAAGTAATAAATTGCATTTAGCATCCCATCTGTTATTGTTTTAAGATTATTTTACGACATTCTTAAATGGTCGCAATAAAATAATTACTTGAAAAAGGATTAAAAAGAGCAATAGCATGCATATTTTACTTTTAGTTTATCCTCTCATTTTAAGTTTGACGCGCGGTTTGACAAGATGTTTTTAGAAATTTTGTTACTGAGCTAAAGTAAAAAATAATCTACGTTGAGTGATTTTTATCATTTAGTTAAAAAACTTGTGTTTAAGTTAATGTGTGTGTGTGTTTTGAAAGTCTAGATTGAGACATTTATTTTCAAAAATGGGTTGAAAAATGGAACTAAGCAGTTAAAAAAGCATGCTATCGGAGCATTAATTAAAACAAAAAACCATTCATGAAGCGAGATCGCAAAAATGGGAAAGTTTCTTGCACATCAGTAAGTAATCTGTCAAAGATTCTTCAATCTGGGGGTACATTTTATGAGACCAAGAGAAGAAACTGTAATGGGACCAGGAAGACAACGCCGGACAGACCGGGAAATTACCCTACAGTGTTCACCCTAAAAAAAAATATTGGAAAAATGTGGACTGATAAAATTCGCAATATGATCAAGGCTTGTATATGTAGCATGCCTGAAAGAATAAAAGCTGATTAAAAATAAAGGTAGTTTAACCAAATTGTTTTCTATTGTTTATTTAATTTTCGACATGGCTGTTGAGTGCATGGAACAGCATGAAAATAATGTTACTCACCTGATTAAAGATAAAATTTTGCGACGAGAAAGCCGGAAAATTAAAACATAAAATAATTTGCCCATAATAAGATGTTAATGGTATGGGTAGAGTTCGAACTTTAGGTCTTAATTACAATATTTAATGGTCTAGAACAACACAACTGAAATTAAATTGTGTATTAAACATTATAAAATATGGTCGAATGTTTAACAATCATCGCCTGTCAAAACTGTCAGATTAGCATTCGAATAGTATATACAAACTATCACAATTAAAAAAATTAAACACTCGTACCATTTGTGTGTCGTATTACACCAACAAACAAACAAACAAACTAAAAAAAATGAAAAATGAATTTGCAAATAATAAATCTGATTATCCGGATCCGGAAATTAAATGTACACAATTGATTTTAAATCGACAATTAAATTTCCACAAAATAAATTTTCCATAATGTTTGACATCATTAACGCCCTTGAAATTATTTTATAACAGTTAAAATTACGAGTACCAAAAATTTTTTATTACACGAGGATACTTTAAAATGATTTAATTTTTTTTTTTTAAAGGATTTAGTAATTTATCATTTAATTTCTGGGGTGGATTATAACTTTAGAAAGGGGTGAAAGTTTGCTGTACATTATTATTCATCTTTAAGGAGTAGGAGGAATTTTATACGTAAATAAATATTAAGAAATTCAAATTTCGAATTAATAAAATTATGTTAATTAAAAACTAATGATCTAATTTAGCACTTTTAACTTAATTTGAAAGTGTTTTTAAATTGTTCTTCCTATAAATTATTATTATATTGAAGGGGCTGATAAACAATACAAGAGGATAAATAATAGAAGAAAAGAACCCCTCGTGAAAATACACAATGGAAATTATTATGAAAACTTAAATATGCTTTTTGTCATTTATAATACACTTTTAGGCTTGTACACGAGAGTACCAAAATATTAATCATATTCATTAGACAGCAAAGTGATAAATAGCATTTTTTGTATTCACACACCGCTACCGGCGATGTGATCATGAAAAATAGAATATTATTCTGGGTACCGGAAATTCTCGTATATAAAAGCTATCAATTTCATATATTGTGAATAATTTACATATGTTATGCAAATTGGATAACTTATTGATTTCATTGTGTATGTATAAGCGATCGATTAGGAATTAAAAGTATTGTTTGCCATCGTGATATTAGGGAAATTTAAGGGTTTGATCAGTTTGCAAAATGTGTCGAAAATGAATAATTTAATTTTAGTTTGATGTAGGTTCGATAAAATATTGTGTTATGAATAAAAAATTAGCGCCTTGATAATTATAAATCATTTTTTTTTTGTGATTTATGAGTTTTATTGCATAGCTACTAATGGTAAAGCATGTGAACAATTAAAATTGGAACTGAAATTAGTATATCAAAACAAATTCAAAGGACCGGATTTTAAAATATTAATTTGTTGCCTAAGCTTACTGTTGTAAACTACCTGAATGTAGCTCTTCACACCAGAAACACATCTCACTGATTACGGTACATAGCGAGTAGTCATTTTAGAGGCCTTTTTTTAGATGTCGTAATGTGTTGTACTTTACTTGTGTGAAATTCGGCAAAGTACGCCTCCCTTAAAGTATGTATAGACATTCTCGTACTTTTTGCACTGAATTTACATGCGCGGCTTCTTCGAAATACTTCCTTCCGTTGATTGATTGATTGATAGATGTCAAATTTTTAGATTAAGACATAGTTTTTACAATAATATGAAGCTTACAATTTTTTTTTTTTAATAACATTGAGCTGGAAAGACGAAACATGTATACCAAAACACTCAAAAGGGCATTTTGTGATATTTGGTGGCGAAACAACTAATATAAAATAACAGTTTTGACTAGAAATTTTGATTTTGTCGGGGGAAAAACGATAAAACTTTGTGCCTCGGCATTTTTTGATGCATCGCTTTTTGCTTTCAAATTGAACTCTGGTATAAAAAATACTCTGCTGTTACTCCAAGATGGCAGACCAATCTTAAATGAGTTGGAGCAGTTATGGCAGTAATTGCAGTGTTTCTTGACGCTCATTGATCCGGTTCAGTTCAAATTTTATATGGAAAACATGATCCAAATTTTGTTTTAGATCACAAATTTTGATTTTAAATCTATTAAGCGCCTTTGTGTTGTTTCATGAAATATGAACTGAACTGGATCAGATCAAGCGTCAAGAAACATAGCTAATATCAGAACATCTATCTTAGTCGTGCCAACTCGCTCTTTGTAAAGCACTAATCTATTACAGAATATACTTACCACATTTTAAAGACAAACCATCAAATAAATATTTAAATTTTTCCACTAAAGCTGCTGAGGGTCAATGAATGAGATCAAATAACTCCTTGGAGGTTATATGACGTAATTGGTTATACAAAATCCAACAGATCGGTCACTACTAAACAGCCCCACCTGAGAGAATAATTAAAAAAAAATCATTCGAACTGAATGGTACGGCTCATGGTTTGGCATGTCTGAGCAAAATTGTATCATTATTTTGGTCTAAAAAAAAGATTTAATGATATTTTAAAATCCTCACATACCGATTGATTTTGTCAGCTCTCGTTCGTTCTTTTTACTTATTTTTTCTGCTAGATAGAACTGCATTACTCTCAAAATATACATCTTATACCTTTTAAACCTGGTATACCTGCATTTAAACTCCAGGTGTTAATATAACTGATGTTACGTCGTGATTGTGACCACCACCAAGTACATGTACCGCCAATATCAATTTTTTTAAGTCTCGCCAAATCGCGCAAAATTAAACTGGGAATTTAAAGCCTCTAATCCGACCAGTCAATAAGTTGGTTGTAAGTCTTTGGGTCAGCGAATACAAATTGATTCACATGATTCTCAATACAATAACAGAAAGAGACGTCTGCAGATTGCGAAACAATATCGGGGTCAGAAATAATATTGACAAAAATAACCTCATCTGAATCATAAAATCATCTAGATTGAAATTCTCAGGAAATATTTTCTGGTGGCTATAATATTCTCTGCTATTAGGCCCTGGAATTAAAACCAACGAAAATGAGGCCGTATAATGATCTGCGCACGTAGTCGGTTCCTGAATTGAAATCCCTCCGTGGAAAGTAATACAAGTAAGTAAGTAGTCAAAGAGGTTAGATTTACATTGACAGATATGGTGATCGTTAAGACTAGCACTGCCGTTAAATATGGAAAAGTCATACATAAATGAGGCCAGTGTTCTACAGACAAACAACAACGGGGAAACAAAACAAAAACGTGATAAAGCAGTCTACAGCCAAAAACAATGCAGCATGCAGCCAAACAACAACCGGCAAACAAAGCGCTACCACGTCAAAAATAATCGGCACCTATCGATACAGCCAAACAACAACAGAAAAACAAAGCAGTCTACAACCAAACAACAACCGGCAAACAAAACAAGATCTACGCAAAACGGCAAATATAATAACCGAAGGCAAGATAGCTAAGCAATATATTATAAAGTAAATATATGCGGTACTCAGTGAACCAACAAAATTTGACTATCACTATTGAATGTCAATATTTCAGAGTACAATTTTGTTCACCTATATACTTTACCCCTTTCCATCCAAACCAAGGGTTAAAAAAACAGTCGAAATTTTCTCAAACAAAAATCGAGTAATTTTGATTCTGTGGCTAAGATTTAAACTAGAACTGCCACAGTTTTACAAGAATAACAGCTCAATTCAATTCCCTTAAACGTATCACTTCATGCGACGTGACTATGGATCTTCCTGGTTACTGGATTTTAAAATCAAAATTTACTAAATAATTTTGTGCAAGACACTCAATGAAAATTTTTTAAATCTTGGTTGGCTTCATTAGTTTGATTTTTTTTTTTCATTTATTTGTCACGTCAAAATTTCAAGTTATAGAAATTGTCATTTGGAGTGACAGAAGTCGCAAGGAAATATTTGCATACTAAGATTTAAAAAACATGATCTAGTAACCAGGAAGATGATTAGTCACGTCACTTGAAGTGATGCGACTAGGGGAATAGGGGTGTAAAATTCAACCTTGAATAAACTATATCAGCGGTATTAAGACTGAACTACATTGTATTTGTGACGCCTCTAGCACCCTCACCAACAACTATGGCATCATGTAAACTCAAATGATAATCCTGTAGACACACCCTCACATAGAACGACCCTATAGCTTTCGCTAATAATCGTTTATGGTGGAAGGGTTCAAACTTAATTCATAATGATTTATTGTTGGATTCGAAGCGACTTGTCTACAACAAAAGCGATTTATGTACAACAAAAGTCCACGATGCTGAAACTACAATACAATCCTCAAAATTTTCCAGGGACAAGCTTTCTTTAATATAATTCACTGCCTTAAATCCTCAATGAATTAAACAGAAAAAAGAATCATATCTTTGAATCCGGTCTTAGATAACAATGGAATACTAAGAGTGAATGGTCGGCTACAAAATTCAAACCTCACCGCTGAAATCCAATCATCTTAGACAAACAGGATTATTGATGGTAAGTGGGCAGTACGTAACGTTACCGAAAAATGTTAAAACAATTAACGGAAACATTACCAGCGGCCAGAGTGCAACCGAAGGGAGCATTCGCCAAAACAGCAATCGACAATGCCTATCCACTTGAGAAGAAGATTGATTTCCAAGCGAGGATTATGTACCGATATTTGCTTCGTTAATGGCACTTACGTTATCGGAGCAAACCCAGCTCCGAGACAACAACCACATTGATAAAAGAAAAAATGTAAGGAGCTGTCCGGTTCAAAGTGCAATGTCATTTTACAGTAACTTCTATGGCAAGATTAGTGGGGCAATCAAATTAGTATTTTATATTTTATAAACATTATAGCTGCCATTTTCTCAGATTCCCTTACCCAGGTCAGATTGACATTTGTGTTCAGCATTGGTTGACACATCACCGACATACAAAGCTATTCGTTACACAGGGTAAAACCAACGTTTTCCGGATGAAGCCGGGCCCACCGTACACTCTTTTACACATAACAAAACCGAGGGATTTGACAGATTAATTAGATGAAGCAGAATCGGCCTGGTTACAGGCAATTAAGCTGTCAAACCCTAGGTATAGCCGATAGTTAGTCACACTATGACAACACAATTCTAATCTACTTAATCAGCGGTTAATAATTTGTCCCCTTGCATGAATGGCCCCTATACCTTTGGTAAAAATTTAAAATTAAATTATACTACTTTTTTTCGATTCATGATAGATGGCGCTGTAATAGGCGATATTAATTTTTTTTCGATTTCTCCTACTGAGAACATTATGCATACGATTCTGCAATATGTTTCCATTAAAATTAACACGTTTTCAATGTAAATACTTGAAATTAGTTTTAAACAAATTGTATTTCTTAAATTAAAAATAAAAACTACTTTTAGCGTAACACATAGGAACAACGACGTGGACATCATCTTTTAATTAAATTAAATGCTCAAAATGATGGCCTTCGACTTCAATGCACTTATTAATCTGCATTTCAAATGAATGTACACAACTTAGAAGCTCAATCATATTCTCACGTGTTGTTGGTATACTTTGTCTTTGAGATAGCCCCACGAAAAGAAATCTGGCGAAGTAAGATCTGGTGATCTGGCAGGAAAATTTACCGGTCCAGCTCTACCAATCCAGCGACCATTGAAATCACGATCAAGTACTTCACGTGCTACCGACGAATAGTGTGCTGGACATCCATTGTGTTGAAACCACATGTTTTGTCACAGTTCTCTGCTCAAGTTTTCAAATAATGTTGGCAGTTCATTTTCCAAAATGTCTCGGTACATTTGACCATTCAAGTTGCCTTCAATAATATGGGGGCTGATGAGTTGGTTGCCAATTATTCCACACCACACGTTGACAGTCCAAAGGCGCTGATGTTCAACTTGGCGAAGCCAGGTAGATTTTCAACACTCCAGTAATGCATGTTGTGTCGATTAACCGTTCCATGGTTTGTAAAAGATGACTCATCGGAGAACAATACATAGCGAAAAAAATTGGGATTTTGCTGTATTTGTTCTACTGCCCACTGGCAAAATGTTACCCGATTTTCAAAATCAACGCCATGAAGAACTTGGTGTAAACTCATATGAAACGGATGATACTTATGTCGATTTAAAATTTTGCAAACACTGGTCTGGGATAATCCGGATTCGCTTCCGGATTCGCAGCTATTTCTCGTGTACTTATATGAGGATTATAAGCTACTGCAGCCAATACAGCAATTTCGTTATTTTCCTCAGTGACTATTGTTTGACGGGTCCTTTTCTTCGGTCGAACACTCTTCCATCAGCAGTGAATTGTTTGATAGTCCGGTAAAATGAAGAACGTGATCGAATCCTATCTGAAAATGCGAAGCGTAGAGATTGACCGCATTATCAAGACTACGGCCAGCTTCTCCATAAACCAGGACCATTTCAATTTTTTCTTGTACAGTTAAACACTCCATTTTGAATTGTAATAGCCTTACGCAAACAGATCTTATTGTTTTCGAAATAATCTTTGAACTGAATCGATATTTTTAAAACAAAAAATATCATTTATTTGAAAACAAATTTAGTCGCATGTTCCTATGCTAAATTATCGCCGTCGTTGTTCCTGTGTTACGCTAAAAGTAGTTTTTATTTTTAATTTAAGAAATACAATTTGTTTAAAACTAATTTCAAGTATTTACATTGAAAACGTGTTAATTTTAATGGAAACATATTGCAGAATCGGATGCATAATGTTCTCAATAGGAGAAATCGAAAAAAAATTAATATCGCCTATTACAGTGCCATCTATCATACGTACTTTTAGCCGTAGAATCCGAATCTGCAATAAAAAATAGGGGTTCCTATCTTAGTTTCCAAGTTGCCCCCAACCCCCTTACGACAGGGGCGGGGGTAATAATTTTAGCACTAATGTATTTCCTCTCCAGAATGATTTAATTTTGATAATGGTCATTTTTATCGTATAGAGTGCTTATTTTCCGAAATATTTGAAAGTTTCAGCTTAAAAAACTCACCCGGTATATAGCTTCATTTGATCAAAAATTACTAAATAGCAGACAACGAGCAGGGCCGTGCTGAAATATTTTAGCGCCTGGTGTGGTTGAGTGCAAAATGCGTCTTTTTTAATTAAAAACTAATATGTTTATTTTGGCATTTCAAACATATTCCAAACACATTTTTTTATTACTTCTAAAATAACACTGGGTTAAATACATGTATAAATCATTTATTAAATAAAATTAAACCGGTAAAACAACTTTTTGAATTTAATGTTTATTTAAAATCCACTTTACGAACTTTAAGCTCGGCGAAATCTTGAACAAGTTCATTATAATCTAATGATGAACAAATATTGTTTTCTATTGACTAAATTGCTAATCCTACTAAGCGTTCCTGTCCTGTTGACGACCTTAAATAATTTTTAGTTTGGAGAAACTCCGTTCTCCAGTAGCCACTCCTACTGGCAATGTTAGCATGATTCGTACTGCAATGGATAAATTATGGATGGAAAACTGTTATCATTTGGGTTGAGATGGCATCATAACCGTAAAACTAATTATTTCTTGACATAGTTCCATCAATATCCATGTTATCCCCATCAGTTAATACTGCTTCAAAATCCTTACACTTTTTTAAAATATCCGAGCGGCTTTTACTCTTTAAATCAAATATATTGTACAGAAATTTATGTGTTGTAGTTTGTGATTTCATTTGATCAAATCTGTCTGAAATTGAGTTAATGGCTGTGTTGAGAATGAAATTAAAGACATTAATTTTGAAATTATCTTGCAGGTCTAAGAATGGTTGATCTTCGGATTCATAATCAAACCTCCTTTTCTTTTTTTCTAGGGCGAACAGTTGCCAGAATACAAATTGCAGGAAACTGAGATTCAATTTCAATGGTTTCGGCAATTACTTTGGCTTCTTCGATTACTTTCAGGAAACATGAATCAGTTCGGTAACTTATTAAAAAATCAAGCAGATCTTCCAATGCGTTAAATCACGCTAACACATTCAATTTTGAATTTTGCATTAATTTCGAAACACTGTGGACTTTCGATAGTATATCGTACCACAAAACGAGGCCACAAATAAATTTAAATGAGGAAATGCTTTTGGCTAAGGCTCCTGCTTCACATTTTGTGTGGCTGTCCCGATTAATATCTAAATGGATGCTTGCTGAAATCGTAGTGGCTTTAAGGCAAAGATTCTGTTTTCCCATCGCCTTATTGAAGACGAAAAAAATACATAAGTTTGTTGCATGATACTAAAAGTGTTTCTTACTTCTCCTGAATTAGAAGCTAGATCATTGATAGCTAAATTAAGAGAATGGCAGCCGCATTTTATAAATACAGCACTTGTAAGGTGCGGTTTTGTACTCCTGTACGTTTACCCATCATATTGGCACAACTATCATAACCTTATCCCCTTAAGTGTATGACATCAATTTTGCTGTCACGCAATTCATCAAGAATTATTTTTGTTAACGCTTCTTCGGATGTGTTGGTCACGGGAATTTTTATTATTTTTGTTTTGGTATTGCCTTTCAATTTATACGTTAATATTTTTTAAGTGTAAATAGATATAAATATGTACATTAAGAAAATGCGCTCTAAAAAGATCGGCGCCTGGCGCATTCGCGCCTTTGCGCCATAGCACCGCGCGGCCCTGACAACGAGTTATTAATCGAAAGCAGCAAAGATCACTTTCGAGTGAAACGAGGTTTTAGAGATTCAGTGGACCTTGTGTTAAGGGACATATTCGGAGACCTCATCCAACGAGAGGCTGAGAAATAAGAGCCACATTTTGAAAAAATCAACAATTTTCATCCGAATATAACAATTCGAAATAATTGAATAAAGAAAAAGAACATTTTGCTACAATAAAACAGAATTAAATACTATCAACAACAGTATACTTCTCTGATTATTTGGACCTCACCACTGGTAACTGGTAATCCAAATAGTCATACAACAAAATCAGAGCAGAGGCGTGACGACTTCTCAGTCGACTTTATGAATTAAGGAGAATGATGAAGCTGTATTCACAATGTTCTGATTTCGATCATTTCCTTCAGCCCCACGACTAGTGTAATTCCCATAATAATAAAAAAGGTACTGAAGTTGTTGGGCCCGCTTTCGTGCCCTTTAAATCGGTAATATGCATCAAAATTAAACGCCTTCAATCTAAATTTCCCCTCCAGTTTAGTGAAGTGTTGCTTTAATTCGTTTATTGAAAACATTAAAAATTAATTCGATTTTCTAATATTTACAAAAGAAATTAGACTTTGGGATTAGAAATTAGAGCAATTTTATTTATCTATTGTAAGCTGTTGTGTACATGTTCACATGTATAGTTTAAGCTGTCTAAATAAATATTTATATTTGATATTCAGATGTTCATCTATGTGGTATGAACATAAAGCGAATCCACGTACATGCATGTTAAATAAAGAGCCAAAGGGAATATGTTTAACAAAAATATCTAATTACTTTATAAAACAAGATTATCAATAGATTATATGGAATTAGTGATCTAATAATAAGAGGGTGGTTAATAAAATTAAAACCTATCTATTTGAATATAAATAAACATCTCTCCGATTTAAACATCACCCATTTCGGTGCAATATGATATTTGTGTAACCTTTCCTTACAACATACAATATAAAGGGATGCTACCCTTTATTATCATTTATAAAATGTTTGTTGTTTTTTATTCTGATTTTTTGTGTAGTTTTAAAACACTCTTTAATATATCCTGGAACATAATAGATGTTGTATGACAATAATGTGGCCGTGTGCATGTCAAAACAAAAACATTACATAAAAAAGGAACTGAACATAGATCATTTACTTGCATTGTACTCGGATGTTTAGGTTGTTTGACATTTTTACCAACAATAACATAAGATGGTTTAAGGATTAGGTGGTGTACCTTTAAGATCGATCTGTCTTAAAAGTCCTGTATACAAAAAGAGATCAATAAACCAAATTATTAACTGCACAATAGTACTGCATTTCACACGCCCTTCAACTACCTTTAAAGTGATGCTCTCCAAAAAAAAAAAAATTTAAATACTATTTTGGGGGGAGGCAAATTTATCTGTATGAATTAATCAAATAAAAGGTCTACACATAGGGTGAATTTAGTACTTTGGTGAAAACAGTATGTTTTATTCGGGATTGACTTTTTTTTTTTTTTTGATTTGGAAAAACAACTGCTGAAATTTATCAACGGAAATTTAAGCCACAAACTATTGTCTAATATTAAATACCAAACAAATTGTTATCTGTTTTAAAAAATCAAAGTTACTATTGTTAAAAACTATTCACATTTTTATCGACAGCACACAAAACTTATGACTTTTTTTATGTTTCAAAATAACTCTCGACAAGACAATTACCCCAAAACTACCTACCCTACTGATACAATACAAAACATAAAACTGCATCAAAGTTTATTACAAATAATATTTTTAATAATTTTCTATTATTATTTTCCGAATTTATCGGTAATTTTTTGGTAGATTTTGTGGCAAATGTGCAAAAGTTAATAATTTAGGGGATGAATTCTTCTCTTGATGAACGGTTTGAGATTTTTTTTTTTTATACTCTAACATATTGAACAGCAGCAACCACTTGATAATATATGTACTAAATGTCGTTACATTCTCAAGCACCATATATACAAATATAGTTTTGTTGGCTTAAATGATTTTTTACAATAGAAATTATTTCAGTCGTAAACGATGATTAGTATTTTATGGGTTAATTATTTGTTTGTGAGTGTTTTAATTTTTCCAGCTTTTTGGTTTGAGTCTTTCATAATAATTTGGAGGAAAAAATCAATTTATATATAATTCGTCATATTCAGTTCAAGAAATTTATTTTAACAAAAAATTACAATATTTTTGATTAAATTCTAATTTACAACAAACAATTGCTACGAAATTAAGTTTTCATCTAATTAATGACTAGAAAACAATGTTAAAAAATAAAAAAAAAAAAAATTATAACAAATCTCTACAATGAATTAAGTTATATACAGTCTTTTCATTACTAAGGGGAAATTTAAAATTTGGTACGATATACAGAAAATTAAAAGTACGGTGATTTTCGGCCAACCCAAAATTTTAATGGACCATCGAATATACATGATTCGAGTTAACAAAATTTTCCAATTGTCCATAACAATTTTCAGCGGTATTATCCCAACTGCTCGTATTATTATTTTGTGCATACTCGCAATTAAAATTATTATTATTATTATTACTATGATTGTAATTGTAATAGTACTCATTATTATTGCTACTAGGATTTTCTAAAATATTTTGATTAAAAATTTTAATAGAATTAAAATCAGTTATAACATGATTCGTGATGGGTTTGACACTATTTTGGTAGAAATGATCATCGACAATGCTTGATCCACTCGTTAGGCTCACCGTATCGTCGCAGCTTTCGTACTTCATTTCAATATCACACCAATTTTGTTGATATGCTGTAAATCCGCCTGCACTATTCTGTTGCTTCTGTTGAATTGTCCCACTTTCCATATCCAATAAGGTCGGTGTTGTGGTAGCATTTAATGTTGCATTTGTATCACAACCAGGTTTCGTATTAAGCGGTTGATCCAACTGAAAAATATCTTCAGGATAAAAATATTCGGTGTTCGTATAAAAGTTAGTGTTATTGTTATAATTTGACGGTTGCTGATTCTGTACACAATAATTTTGATCGACATACTGTGCATAATCTTGCTGAAGATTTTCACTGTACGCAATCATTTGATTGTGATTTGTATAATTATTATTGTATGCCATTGGTTCATTGTTGCTGTAATACCAATCGGTGGATGGTTGTTGAGATTTTTTACTCGACGTGTTTACTGAACTGTTATGTGTCATATTTGAGGTGATATATGAGATTGGACTTTCATATGAATTTATAGCCGTTTGATGTTTTGTTTGTTTTAATCGTAATTTACATATCTGGAATTAGAAAATAATAAAATCATGTTTATGATTAATATGTATATAGTATGACTTGCAAGATCGTAAACATACCTTAGATTCTACAGCTGAGTTCCGTGATAACATCATATTAAGTGATCGAATTTTTCGGCCACTAGCGCCCAATATACGTCTAGATTCACTTGACCCTTTAGCCTCCGGTCTGGGATGGTCGTGAACTCCTTTCGCTTGAAAAAATATTCCGTGATCGGTGTGTCGCCAAAAATGTGTTACTGGATATCCACAATGTCCTCGGCATGGTTGAATTTCTAAAATACCACTACAGTTGCGATTCGGGCATGATTTGCCCTGCTGTTTTTTACGTGCCTTATCACAAATAGCAGGCCTTAAATGTATGCGATCTCCATTCGGTAAGTGGCATTTTTGAGAGCACAATATCACCCCCAAACAACTCTTTTTAAGTATATTAACATTATGATTGTTCGTGTTCCGCATCGCCCATCCGGACGAATGTTTTTTCGCATCTTCATTGTACACAGAATAAACTAATCGACAATGTCCGTTCGCCCATTCGCAGTAGTCGTCGTATTCCCCGTGCAAAACTTTTGGTACATTTGTATCATTTATATCCCATTCTGTAGCTAGTCGACTTTTTATTAAAGTTCCATCAAGTTGGTTATTGATTGCCGTTGGTGAAATAGATCTCCTAGAAAAATTACCAAAACAAGTTTAGAGTGTTAATTTTTCTAATGCATGTTGATATATTCAATGTTTCTTCGAAGAGATTTATTAGAAATTTTTAAAAATTAGATAAGATACACACCACACCTTGAAAAGTTTGATTTTAAATTGTTGTGGATTTTTTTTTTGTGTTTTCTAATCTTCTCCGTCTCTAACTTAATATACGATGTGTGAAGAGAACCGGAACGAGAAGATGTTCGTAAATAAATTTAAAAAAATCGAAAATAAATTTGATTTGTGTAGGATTAATGTTCAATAAAGAGGGCAATAAATTTTGTTTTTTGTTTTTGGTAATATAGATTTGGATTTCGAATGAATCAGATATGAATGACATTTGAAAATCATATTTTTATTTCAAGCTAAATTCTAAAATTATATATTTATATATGGAAGGAATGTATATTTACAAATTTTTAATTATACCTAGATAATTGCTTCGTAATTGTACGTATTGCATAAATTGAAAGTTATATGACGAAATCGCCAAATGGAGTAGAAAATTTAATTGCAAAATACGATTTTGTGAAAGGGAAATTATTAGGCTCAAATACGAAAATAATCACTTTCCGTCGGTTTACCAATATTTACTAAATTAAGGTATTCTCATGTATCCAAAATTATGTAAATTTAAATTTTTTGTAACACTTACATTATAACCATCTTAGTGTATCAATATTTTAATCCAATTTAAAGACCACTGCATTCAAAATCACTTATTAATTTTTCATTCACTATACACTTTAAATAGTTTATATAATCCAATACAAGTTCTTAATTCCAAACTTAATAATAAATATTAATTAATTAATTCACTTAACACAGGTATATAAAACTTATTTTTATAAATTAACTTTTATTTGTTTTTTTTTTGTTGCTTCACTATAAACCGTTCAGCTCCGCTACTCATCTAGAACTAAAATCCGAAATGAAAAAACTCTACTCTTACCATGTATTTTGTTACCACACTAGCACTACTCTATTCTTAATACCAAAACTATTTTTTTAACTTTTTAATGTTCTCCGCCTATTTATTCCCATTGAAATCCAACCAATCATTGTATCGCATTTTCTTACCATTTCGAATCGCTTTCATTGGATGATATAAAATGTTACGTCGATTAAAAATAAAATTTGAAATAATTTTAGAAATAATTTTTAGAAGCATGTCATTAGGAGCAAAAAGGAGAGGCTGCACATCCCTGTATCATAATGTATATACAATATCGTGTGCGTGTAACGTACGAGTGTAAATTTTACCCAGTCTCGTCATTATAACAATTAAGATTAATGGAGATTAAATTGATAGTTTTATTATAATATTTGGGGTTGTTGTTGTTTAGTGATAAGGTTACGTTATATGAATAAAACATTTACATAATAGAATAAAGGAGGTGTAATGAATGGGGCAAAAAAAGAGACTTCTGTAATATGATTTCTATGGTTGTCGGATAGACATACATAAAATGAGATGCGTTTGGTCACTTTTAATTACAGTTGATTGTTTTGGTTAACGGTTATTATTTTCAACTATGGACATATTTTCAGAATCAGCAAAAAACTACTTAACTCTGTTCATGCAAAAGTACTACCACAAATAATCATGTTCGTAATTCTTGTTAAATAATTAAATTTGGTGGAACCTGGGGCGGTATGTTGTACCATCACTTCGAATCGAAATTCGAAAAAAGTCGAATGGCGGTATGTTGTATCATTTTCGAAAAGCAAAAATGATACAACTTTCACTTTTTAATAAAAGTTTAAACTTTAAAAAAACTTTTTATTCGACGAAAATGCAAAATTCATATTTGAATTGAATCAGATTCGTACGATTCTTATTTAAAATTGAATAGGAATCTTATACTTTCGTTTTCGTATCGTATTCAGGAATAGGGCTGCTCGACTTTTTTCGATTCGAAGTGATGGTACATGATGATTGTCAAATACTAGGGGCGGTATGTTGTACCATCATCCTATTCAAATGAATAGATCACTTAGAATTGTTATTTGGAGCGCGAATGGATTACCACAGTATGTTCAAGAACTAGAATTTTTTCTAAACTTAGAAAAACAGATATATGTCTTGTTTCGGAAACTCATTTAATGCTACCATGCTATTTATCCAGAAGGAAACGCGAGCCTACCGTAATTATTAAAAATAATATTAAACATTATGAATTGCCCGGCTTTGAAGAAAAAATTATGTAAGTTAAAACCATAAAAGTTGAATCAATTAATAATAGGGAACTCAGTATTTACTCTATTTACTATCCCCCACGCCATCAAATAAAAGAAGAAGACTACAGTACTTTTTAAATCATTAGCACCAAATTTTATCATAGGCGGTGATTTTAATGCAAGGAATACCTATTGGGGATCCAGACTTACAACCTCTAAAGGGAAAGAGTTATTTAGTGCAGCTCGCGAAAACAACTGTGAATTTCTCTCTGGCGATAAACCTCTGTGGCCTGCTGACATACATAAAATTCCAGAACTGCTTAACTTCTTTGTAACAAAGGAGATTTAGAGGAGTACACGTGCATTGAAAATAGTGAAGTACTATCATCTGATCACTCATCTGTAATAATGACTCTGAGTAAAATGGTAATAAAAAAAGATAATTCACCAAGTTAACAAACAATAAAACCAATTGGGATCTATTCAAGAAATTAGTGGAAGATGGAGAGATTAGTGGATGTCGGCGAACCAATTAGAATGAAGGTGCAGCTGGAAGGTGAACTAGAAGCATTTAATAACAATATCCAACTAGCAGCTAGAGAAAGTTCACTGATTTCTCATATCAACACTACAATAAAACATAACTATCCTCTTGAAGTCAGACAAACTACTTAAAGAGAGCCGCCTATCAAAAACGATGACGGATCCTGGTCCAAAAGTGACAAACAGGAAGTCTCTATTTGCAATTGCTATTTGTTTATTTAGAGGGATACTTTTCAACCGTTGCGAAGACAAATAGCAAATGAAAATATAACAGTCGCAAACAAAGTACATGCTCTTAACAGAAGGCATGTGACCTTATTGGAACTTAAAACTGAACTCAATAATATCTTAAGTATCAGAAAATCTCCAGGTTATGACTTAATTAGTGGGCAAATTGTAAAAGCCATTTCCGAAAAAGGTTTGCGTAAATTAATTCAAATAATTAATGCAGTCTTCAGATTGAAATAATATGTTCCACGACAATGGAAGGTGGCCGAAGTAATAATAATTCCTAAACCAGGTACATTTGGAAACGATAAAATATCATATAGAACGATATCACTACTTCCAGTCATATCAAAAATATTTGAAAAACTGTTGCTGAACAGACTCAAACCTATAATAAGGCGTAACCAGCGAGTCTGTAAGAAATTTAAGTAACAAAGCGACATATGAAAAATGTATGTTTATTGACATTACTGACCAGCGAAACTCAAAGTACTTTTCGTTCAGTTTCGTTAAATTTGAATTGTCATTTAGCAATCCGTAACAAGAGCGAAAATTATCGCTCAAACTGAAGGAAACGTCATAATTGTATATTTGAAATGGCGGTATGTTGATATGTGTTACATTTTTATAATTTATGTGTACAAATATTTATTTATATTTTAATAATTTAAATAATATTTTATGTACATTTTCATCAGCTCTTTTCAGCTCAATAGATTCTGATTGTCCACCAACATTTGTGGCCGCACAAGGTCCATCACCATGTTGAAAACCTCACATGTCATTCAAGTGTGGATAAAAAATTACTGTTGACAATCATTAATTTCAAAAATCGTTACCTTTAATAAATTATGTACATATATCTTTAAATTCCCGTAGTTACATACATAGTAATCTACATACTTGTTACATACATAGTAATCTGTCTCTTGTGCGATTTATTACTCGTACCACAAAGACCGTTTTTTTATTGTTTGCCCCTCGTCCTTTAAATAGGGTAAAAAGCTGTTCAATTTTCTCAAATAGATTCATTTTTGACTAAAATCGTGGCTTGGTAAATTTGTTATTTTGCAGATTAACATTTAAAAATTCAATTGACAATAATAATCGTGTTACAGATTTGCTGGTCAAAATGTCAAATATTCTGTAATAAAACGTTCTCGTTAAATTCTGTAAGGTTTCGTTACTGACTCTTACAGACTCGCTGGTTATAGCTATAGAAGAGAGATGCTTAATTCCACCACACCAATTTGATTTTAGAGAAAATCACTTTACAGTTGAACAAGTACACAGACTAACGGATGTCATTGAGGATGCACTTGAGAATAAGAAAATATGATCCAATATTTTCTTAGATGTAGCTCGAGCTTTTGACAAAGTTTGGCACCAAGGGCTTGAATTTAAACTGCATCGAAACCTGCCTAAGCAATTTTATCAAAAGCTGATCGACACTTTAGAGTCAAATTTAAAAATGAGTACTCTGAAATAAAAAGAATATCAGCAGATATACCACAAGGATACAGCTAGCAAGCTTCAAAATGCAGATGCAAAACACGGTGAACACAGTGAGCAACTAAAAGACTAAAAAAACTAAGGATTAAAAGATGGCGTAAACTTTACAAATCAAAATGTAAACTGTATTCCAGTGGTTCTCAACTCAAACCACATTTCATATGCAAATACAGCTAAATACCTTGGCATGGCCCTCGATGTTAAGCTAAGATGGAAAGAACACATCAAGAAGAAAAAAAGAAGAGTTAAACATCAAATATAGGAAAATGTACCGGCTCATGGGTAGACATTCTGAGCTCCCAATACACAACAAATTGCTTCTATACAGGCAAATGCTAAAACCAGTATGTACCTATAAGGTATCCAACTTTGGGGTTGTGCCAAGAAGACTAATTTGTCAAAATAAAGTGCTACGAGAGATTGTGAATACCCCATGGTACATTAGGAACGACAACCTCCATAGAGACTTGAAGATGGAATACGTTACCGATGAAATAAAAAACCAAGCAAGGAAACAAGTACAGCGCTTATCTCTACACGTCGTATGTTGGACACCACTAAAGTATTGAAAAATGAGTAACCAATAGGTACTCATCTTAATCCGAGAAACTAATTTAAGATAGACAAATTACTAGATGATCTCTGAATCAGTTGTAATATTGTATAAATAAATAAATTTATTAGTTTGAAAAAAAAAATCTCCGATCCTAGAAAAGTGGTCAGCATGCTTGCTCCAGCGACCGGAGGTCCCGAGTTCGATTCCCGGTGTTGGTAATAAGGAAAATAAAAATCAAGGCAATCACTCATTATCCGAAATGAAAATATGATTATGAAAGCTCAATTGAGGCGGCGAAATCCCTTGATGGGATATAGTGCCAGAGAGAGGGACAGAGTATTTTAAACAAATGTGGTTTTTGATTTCAGTCTATTTACCAGTTTATCTATTACCGCTCCTATACAGAGACCGATTTATTGTAAAATTAATCCTAGAGATGTACACAGAGTGACGTTTATACTTTTGAATAGTTCAGAGCTATGATTATACCGCCGACAAGCCCCTAGTTTATTATGATGATTTTTTCTAGGTTCACAAGAATTTAGAAATTTTCAAGATTCTTCTGTTGTCGATTTTTTTTTAAGATATTGAGTTTCACAATAAGTCGACTAGTTTCATCCTCCTATCTAGATTCCCTGATATCTATGTATGATAAAACACAAAATTAGGCATATAAAATGAATAATTTGAGAATGTCAATTGGTAAAATTCCAATTGGCGAAAATACCAAAATTTCCAATTGAGAATAAAGTTGAAAATTAAGAGGTTTTAAATATTGGAAACCAAAGTAAAACTCAATTCGTGTCCCGTTTTCACAATATCGCTTGTATGACGTATTCGAATATATTATCGAGACACGGGATCTCTTGTGAACATTTCTCAGATAGGCGATATAACCGTAAACGTAAAAATATTTCTAGACGAGTTAAAAACATCATAATTAGATACCGTTCACCACACTCATAGGGTTTTAGATCATTCTATCTAACGGGTCCCATTTGAAACGCGATACGGTACAAAACGCGATATTTCAAAACGCGATATTTCAAAACGCGATATGGTACAAAACGGGAGTTAAGGAACGGGTTATATCAGGTGGGTGAAGGAGAAATTTAATTTCAGTTTATAGGAATTTAAAAATCGATAGTGATAGTATATAGGATCGGTATCAGGTGGGTCGGTGCGCTCCTATCGCTTCGCAACGCATCATATTCTGTACCACATCGCGTTTTGAAATATCGTGTTTTGAAATATCGCGTTTTGAAATATTGCGTTTCGAGCGGATCCCCTATGACCATGTATGTGTATGTGAACATCTCCAGGCATGGTCAAATAATATTGGAAAATTTATTCACCAATTCATGAAACTTCTAATTAGCATGTATGTCACAGTCAATATAGTGCCAGTCAAATATCATCTTAAATTAACCATATTCATTTCAATATTAGAACTTGGTCTACGCTATTCAATCCGTCTCCGATTGGAGATATAAAAGTAGAAATATTGAAACATTAGTAAGTTATATCACAATTTTCTCTTTTTTATCCCAAATTGTTAAAAAATTGTTTAATCTTGATAACGACAATATTAGGGGCCCAAGGACTTCTATAATATAAATGTTAAAGATTATCTAAAAGTATTTCAATTTCACTACAAAATAAATCAAATTGGAATATTTTTAAATCTAACACTGTAAATTTTTGGTATAACTTTTGGTACGTATTTCACAATCATACCCAACTGTTCTTTATTACATCTCTTTAATTAAATTCTTCTTTTGGAAATAGATCTTAATTCATTTCATTGTGGTAACCTTAATGCCTCAACCAGTCAGACTTAAGTTCTTAAGTTGTGCTCCATTTTGGACCACTTAGGAGAGCGGTACGACCACCAAAATTTTAGAGGTCAGCTGTTTATTTGTGACGAGAAGCCTATAAAATTTTGGTGATTGTAGCACTAACCGAAGTGGTGCAATCGGCGTGTAACTTAAGCTCTTAAGTCTGACTGGTTGAGGCATAAGGCTGTATGGTACTGAGGAAGCAATTTCCTTTTTTAGCATTGATTTTTAAATGCCCCTAAGTTTATGCACTGGTTGTTTTTTAATAAGTTTGAATACTATATAATTTCGTATAATTCGGTTACTAGACTTTACTTATACTGTTTATATGTATAAAATTAATTAAAAAATTTATTATTTTTCATTATTGCTGATCTAAACATTGCATATTATAATAAATAAATGAAAACTTGTCTTGGACACAATTTTGGTTCTCAATTTGCCATCTAGCGTCATTAAATTATTCAACAATAGTCGTCATTGCGGCGTAAACAGAAATAAAATTATCGTTTGACGTAATTTATTGATTTTTAATATTTTTAACCCTCATGTGAGTGAAGAAAAAATACTTTAATTTGTGTGATTGACTTATTTTTTCCACGTTCGTCCAAGTTGTAACATTTCTCATTTTTAAGTATGATCGTAATCTATACCAATTGAACTAGAAGTTCTCATAAAATTTAAATTTTTTATTGGCAGCAAAACATACAAAAATAGACGTCTAAAAAGGCAAAAGCTACCCGGGTACCCACGTCACTCACATATAATGGTTAAACTAAATTTAACGTTTTCTACGTCAAGATTAATCTTGATGACCATCTATTAATCCTTTGATTTTATGTTTCTTAACACCTTGATGCAAAAAATTTCGCTATTTAGAGGGGAAATATTTAAAAAATTGATTTGTGTACCATAATGGTATTTTCCGCCAAACTCTACGATATCCTGAATTTAACTAAACTAAAACTTCTCAAACCAATAAAATCGATTTGATTTATGAGAACGAAAAATAATACCACTACTTTCCGTATGGAAAGGGCATTTGACTGTTATCCTAGGCTTTCACTTCAACGTATTAGAATTTTTCTACATACTCTACGATTCGTTTTCTATATTATTTATATCAATGGATATTCACTAAAACAACTCAGCTCCTGTTCTGAGTCAATGCCCCCTAAACTACACCAACCGCTTACACCAAATGATGACGACACGCTATATTATGTCGACGTTTTTGTTGCTTTCTCTAGTTGTTTTGTTAGTGTAGATATCTTAACATTATTATTGCGCAGTCTCGGTTTAGACATAAATTGACGTCATGTGCGAACAATGAGAGTAGTAAGAGGCCTGTAGTTTAGGAGGCATTGTCTGAGTTACCCTTTGTATTCTTATAAGTAATTCATAATTATTTAACAATTGGGTTTAAATGGACTTTGTTGATTTTTGATGATTTCATTTTTATTTCCTTTTTTTTAAATTTAAGTATGTAAATAATGTTTAGTGTTAGTTTTAAATTAATTTATAGAATCCAATTAAATGACTTAACCACTTGACAGTTTTGCCCGAGCATGACTTGGGCTCGGAGTTCATTTGTGTATTGACTAGCCCGAGCCCTGCTCGGGCAAAGCTTACAAAAAAAGATTATTGAAAAAATTGTTAATAACTGAAAAAAACATTGTATTCAGACTTGGGTATAATTATTTTCTAATGAAATTTAAAAAAAAACCGATAATTTATTAACACCTTTTCTCGCCAAAATTAAACTTTGAAGTGGTTTAAAGATTATTTTTTTCTCTTTCTATTGCTACGGTTTTGACCGTCTTTGCAAAATAAATCGAATATGAAAAAATATGGTGCCTATTTTCATCTCTTTCTATTATAATAAGGTTAATCGGTTTCGGCACCTACCGAAATTTCCTCGAATTGTATAATGCTATTATATATACATGAGGCGTTCTTGGATTTTTAAAATAAAATCAAATTTTATTCTGGATCTTACACTATTTACAAATGTTGGATTTACTAACGTTAGATTTTTTTCTTTTTTATTATAGATTCAGATGATCATCCAACCGGAAGAGCTAAAAAAGTTGTTCCAAGAGAACATTCTTCCACTGTGTGAGTCGTCAGATAGGCAAATAAACCATAAAAATTTTTATTATATAATTTTTCTGTTTTATTGTAGACTTGAGCACATATTTCATCTCTTTTCGTTGCACCAGCCAACATGTCCAAACTACGGGAACTGCAAGCAGGACTTCCTTCTGTTGAATTAATATGTTGAGTAAATAAACCGTTGACTATATATTCTGTGCAAATCAAAGCAGATTGTTGCTGCAGCCAAATCTGTTCGATGTGAATCCTGTTGCTTTAGTTGATCAAATCTATCAAATATAATAAAGAGAAGCTTCTTGCAATGACCTGCTGGCGAGATGAACGTGTTTGATTAAATTGAATTTGTTGTTGAGTTAAATGACCACGGTCCATTTATGGCGAATACTTTTTAAATATACGGATATCGGGTATCGAGCTTCGCCACCCACATTACACATTCATATATTTCATTTCTGAATCGCATAATTGTAAAGTAAAATGTGATTCTTACAATGGCAGCCTGTAATAATGTTATACAAACTAGGACATTACATAAATACATGGTACGGAACAGGGCCTATTAAAACGGACAGGAAGATTTATCTTTCATTTCTCCTCAATTGTTCTATTTTGGAAAGATTCAATGCAACTCTGGATACTTCGTTGTAAAAGGTATGAAATGGAATCATTGTGGCCATAAAGACCGGATACGGCCCAGCAATATTATAACTGAGTCGTTCCAACACGATTAATTTCCGAAACGGAAATATAAAAATACATTTTTTTAAATAAATTAAAAAATACTCAAACATTATAGTAGTGCGGAACAATACCCCTCACATGTAACATAATAATTTTCACAAAGCGCATCTCATCATTCATCATAACATAATCAACATAATACTAAGTATTTTGAATTTTAAGAACCCAAACCATTTTTTTTTTAAATAATATAAATTGAAATAAATTGAATAAAAGAATTTTTTGTTAGTTTTTATCTATAGCAACAACAAAAAAACGTTTAAAGGATTTTTTTTTATTTGTTTATTAATTTAAGGATCTAAATAAAAATTGTGTTCTAGTTGGAGGGTTAAAAAAAAATAAAAATAAAAGAAAGTTTATTTATTTTATTTTTTCTCGAAAGACGAATTAATGCGGGTATTTTATTACTAATCTTTAATTGGTTTTAATTGTTATACTGTATACGTATAATTTAAATACAAAAATTACGATAATATATATATGTCTGAAGAAGTCTAATTGAATTGTATTCTATTGTGCCTCAATAGCCCATGAAAACATCTTTAACACCTCTAACCTTTCCGATTATGTTCATATACATTCAAAAGTTTGTGTCTTGTGGTTATGTAAACTAAGGAATAATAAATTGATCTTCAAAAATATCTCAATTACAATAATCCATTAATTATTGTTTGTGTAACAAAAAGGGCGAGATGAGGTGTACCTTGGGATGTATATGATTTGATTTGATAACAGGTTAACAATAAACATGTGTCTTAAGGGTTTGATTGAAGGATGGGATCACGCAACATGAATATGATCTTCAGTGACATATGTATTATGTTGCATCTTGAATAGGACGTAAATTATGTTTTTATGCAGTCATAATAGTGTTCTTATTCGGTAAGGCCATATGAAAATTACGATTTTTGAATTATTCGCATAAAATTCTCACGATATTGCCTCAAAACATAAAAATTTTCAAAATCATAATTCTGCGGGTGGACCTAAACATAATATGTATTCCAATTGATCTCTACACCAAATCACAAAAATCAAAAGATCGATTGATCGTAATTAACAATTATGGTTTTTATTCTCGTACATGTACATAAAATAAAACACCCCACAAACTATTTAGTTTAGCTCTCTACTATAAATAAACTGCAGACAACGAGAATATGTTTTTTTCCAATTTAAATTATACAATTTATAAGTGTTTATCACTAGCCCAGGAAAAAGGATCATCAACTCAAAATGTTCATGTGAGAATTGAAACAGCATACTCGTATACCATACCATGTACATGAACTAGAAATAAAAACGATAAAATTACCATGCGGGCTAAGTAAGACAAGTTGCAATTATACACTCAATATGTGGTTGGGAAATTTTTGTATTTTTCAATTCTAAAAAGGATATTTCAGTTCGTTAATAGGATACAATTGAAATTTATTAAATTTTTATTGTATGTTATTTTTTTTAAACACTCGATTGATTGACAATAATCCTTTTAGTACGTTATATTGTTTTAACTGTCTTAAAAACTGTGTTAGTAGAATTTTCACACATACGAGTATTACAGAGAAATTCTTGATTGCATTTTACAGATTGTTATCAATTTAGATTGAACCAACTTTTGGGGTTGGCTTTGCGATTTAGTGTACGTATATCAAGAGAAAATCTTTTTAAACAACGGGTGGTCAATTTTTTAAAAATTAACAATGTTATAAATTTAAAAGGAAATAAACTTTGTTATCAGTAAAATGCATCATATACGTATATAAGTTCTTATGTGAAAATTATTTTTGTACCTCAAAAACGTCCAAAAATTGCATCCATGATTTATTATTATACATTTAGATGTAAAATCAATCATACCAATTTGTTGATGACGTATACAAGCACGGATGAATATATAAAAGGAAGGTAATCCAGTAGTTTTACTTTATATAGATCGGTACCAAGAAAATATTTTATATACACTACACGCCGTCTTATGAATTTTAAAATCTTACAAAAAAAAACGATAAAGACAAGCAGGTGATTACTGTTTTTATCTGTTTTGGCTTACTTACTCGTATACATTCTTTAGGAATCGCGCGCGGTTAATAATAATAATCATAATAATGATTTTCACGTGACAAAACTTATGCATATGGTCGAAGGTGGAAACACCGTATAATTTATTCGATTTAACTATTTTAAATTTAAATCAAGTATATGAAAACATAAGGTGCAGATGTTTCTGTACTGTAAGTAATTAACTATTTGTACATATATTTCTTTAACTTATAAGATTTTATAAAAATGGTTTAGTTGCTGATTAAAATCTTATGTTGATTGACATAAGAAACGGTCACCAAATTGACCATATTATTGAGTTCTGCACACAAATATCGATTACATCTTACTTTCGTAGTTTTTAAAAAGATTTTCTTCAGGGACCCTCCTTCCGATTTGAGAAACTGATTTTTACCTCAAACAAACAAAAATCTTTAATGGGCAGTTAAAATTTCTCAAAGGTCAGACATTAAGTATATTTAACAAGAACTGCAACACCTGCGTCTTTATAAAATGAATTTATATATTTTTTATTATCACCAAGCTTAATCACCCGGAAATAAAATTAAAATGTCTTAAAGATTATATGCAAGGATACGAATTAGCATGAGAATTTTTTCTAATTATACAAAATTTGGGATTATAAGAGAATAGTTAGGTAAAAGTTTGATAAATTAGTGTGAGAATTTTGATTTAATCTGCTTGATTTTTTTATTGATTAACACTGTGAGAACTAAATTAGTTGATAGCTCTAACTTACGGCCAATTTAAATGACTTAGTACGGGTTAGTCTATATAGACTGTTAGGTTTTCTTCGTTCCTCTACTTTAAATGTTCATAAAGTCAAATATGAAGGTATATATAGTATCAAATGGTACTGCCATCTTGGAAATTAACGACGCCTGTCTTCACGGATAAGTCACTTTTAAAAGTTTTACCATAGTTCCAAATTATAATCGGTTAATATCACGGTTGGCAAGGTAGATGTAATTTACGGGGTGCGATTTTTTGCGTCCCTGTTGTCGACAATGAAGACAACCTCGACAACCTAGGAAATTATATATTAAAAATTTATTTTTCTCATTACTTGCTCTTTATTTTACGTTAGCTAGTCTGATAAAGTCTAGCTATTAAGGCAGCCGCACGAAATTTGTCTCGAGCTAGACAAAGTTGAAAATGCGTGATCACAAAACGGCGGTACAACACATTACAACAACAATTTACAACAAAAATTTGCATTATATATCACACATTTTCAACTTTGCATAGCTCGAGACAAATTTCGTGCGGCCGCCTTTAGGTCTAATATTATCCTAGAAGACATAAGTACTCATTGGGTAAGAAGAAGAGCGATTTCACAATACTCGCATATAGACGCCGCAGATCGCATATCTTCGCCGCTCTTCGTTGGAGCTATTTTTCTCAAAAATATAGACGTCGCTTTTTGACATTTAGTGTTATACGAAAATTATAATACTGCGAATGTTTCTTTGAGCTCACATTCACCGAAAGTTGATTAATCTATATAAAATAAATACATATAACTAAATAAATATGTATAATGTGTTATCGATTCTTATTTATTGTATATAGGTATTTAAAAAAAATCACGAAAAATTATTAATTTATACTTAAAAATAAAAAAAAATAAATAAATTTTTGACGAACCGCTTGCATTTGTGAAACTCGGTTAGCCATTGCTTTGTAAATGTTATTCATCGCCTCAAAAAATCAAAATTTTTAGTTTTTAGCGGCGCTGATAATATTCTTGTCTGTTTGCTCTTATACACGTATTTGAAATTTAGCGGCGCTGCTATCGGCGTCTATATGTTTGGGGAATTATAGTTCAATTCAACTCCACACATTGTTTTAGTTTGGTCAAACGTCAATAGATATGTCTGTAGATATGAGATGGTTTTGTGAATTCTTAATTATGGTTTTCACGCGAACTATTATTGATGTTACCAACTATTATTTTCAAGGGGTGCCAAATTGAAGTCAAAATAATGCTAGATTGACTGAAATAGTGCTAAATAATTTTTCGAATACAATTCACATTACAAAACACTTTTCTTGGCCTAGGGTACTCAGAGGGCTTCGGCTGTCTCTGTGTACACTTAGGTAACACCACCTGCTTCGGCAGTAGCAAAGTGCTATCGGGGACCAAATGCCAGTGGTATAAATTGGCTAAAAGAAACAATGAAAACAACAAATACGGAAAGTAATACCTCAGGTGGTACAGCAGCAGATATGCTGACAAATCCACACTCTTCGGAGGCAGGCCCAATAGATTCTGGGGTGGGCTAATCATTGTTTAACCCATTTGGACGAAGTTCCAAATTACCTAGATCACCAAATTCTTCAACTGAAAATATATTTCAGTACGAGAAGGATAATGCCGAACTCCGTGAACAACTACGAGAAATAAAGGAATATACAACTTAATTGAAAGAAGAATTTACAATTCTAAAGAAAGAGAATGAAGAACTCAAAAAAGCAGTTGAAACACGTGCAGTACTTGGGACGACACCTAATCCTGCAATCGACGATGATATCAATCCATTCCACGCTGATGAAGGAGAATTAGAAAGAGAAACAAATTGGATGTTGTACCGGAGTAAAAGACCAAGTAAGAAAAGGAAAGCTCAACACTCACCAGAAATGGCAGAAACTTTGCCATCAACTTCAAAAGAGGTTTCTAGAAAACAGTTAGTCATCAAGAAACAACTAGCTCTAGACCAACAACCAGCTAAACCAAAAGAGAAATCACCTCCACCAATAAATATCGATGAGTCATCACAAGAGGTAGAAAAATCATCCGAACGGCAACCAGCTCAACAAAATGAAGCACAGACAAAGGTAAAAGCCCCACCACCGATTTTCATAGTAGGAGTAACGAACTACTCAGAAATCCAAAGTGTAATGAGTACTGTTACGGAACAAGAGTATAAAATTACTGCTCTGAACAATAATGTATGGAAGATTAACACTTCAAATCCAAACGCATACAGAACCTTGTCAATGAAGCTGAATACGCAAAAATATCAGTGGTACACGTACGAAAATAAAAACGATCATCCCATCAAGGTCATGGCAAGAGGGCTACATCCAACCTGTGAAATTAATTCAATAATGGAGGATCTAGAAAATAAAGGATTTAAAATCCTTGATGCCGTAAACATTATTAAAAAAGAGAGACGTAGCGGAGAGAACCGACTAGAAGCCGTTTTAAAAAGAGGGCTTCCCCTGTTCATGCTAACGTTTGATAAATTCGAGCAAATAGAAAACATTTACAATATAACTGGCATACTCAACATGCGAATAAAGATCGAAGCTGTTAAAAGAGGCAGTACAAGAATAGTAAAATGTAAAAAATGCCAAGGCTTTAACCATACGCAACGATATTGTGCGCGCGCGATCCAAGATGTGTGAAATGTGCTGAAAAGCACCCAACACAAACTTGCAAACTATCAAAAGAAGAACCAGCAAAATGTATAAATTGTAATGGGCAGCATCCAGCCAGCTACCGAGGATGTGAGGTTGCCAAGCAGCTATACAAAAAATGAGAGAATAACAGGCACGCAAACCACCTCTAAGTCATCCAAACAATAATCGAGCAAGAAATGAATGATGAGGCGAACGGTACCGAAAATTTCAAAAACACTGTCCAAGCAATTAGCAAATAGCCTTGAAGAACAGAATAAACTAAATAAGCTAATTCTGAATCGAATTAACCTGCTGGAAATACCAAGTTCCAAAATAGTTAAAAATAAATAATGTCTGCAATACATAGTTCAACTCATAATTGCGGAGCAGAATCCAGACATCAAAACTACTCATTAAGAATTGCAATATGGAATGCAAACGGATTAACACAACACCTAGAAGAATTAGAGCTATTTCTAAATACCGAGAAAATTGATATATGCTTAATATCAGAAACACATTTTACCAGCAGCTCCTATGTATCAATCCGGAGATATACTTGTTACCATACCACACATCCTGCAGAACGAGCAAGAGGAGGGTCAGCTATATTTATTAGGGATAATATTAAACATCACGAAGAATTAAAAATAGAAAAAGAATCCATGCAAGTAACCACCGTGACGGTTAAATTTGGTCATCACAACACCTGTAATATATCTGCAATATATTGTCCAATGTCCCCCACGGTATAACCTAAAAAAAGAAGGCTACATTAACCTGTTCCATAAATTAGGAAGTAACTTCATTATCGGAGGTGATTTTAATGCAAAAAATACTTTCTGGGGTTCAAGACTAACCTCTCCAAATTACTTGCAGCTGGCCAATACTCGAACTGTGAATTTTACTAAGGAGGGAAACCAACGTACTGGCCAACAGATCCTCACAAAATCCCAGACCTTATAGATTTCTACATCACTAAAGGCATATCGGAACGCCACATCTTCTTAGAAAATGATGAAAGTCTAATATCTGATCATTCTCCTGTTATTATGACGGTTAGTGAAAATATAATAGAAAAAACAAATTCACCACAACTAACAAACAACAAAACAAACTGGGAATTGTTTAAGCAGTTAGTAGAGGAAAAAATAAAACTTCAAGTGCCAATCAAAAGTGAAAATGAGATAGAAGAGGAACTAGACCGGCTCATTGATGTCATACAACGGTCGGCTTGGGAATGCACCCCCAAATTATCATCCAGGAAAGAAAACTCCGTTATTTACCCAATAGAAGTAAGAGAATTAGTGCAGGAAAAACGAAAAGCCCGAAAGAAATGGCAGAATACACGTGCGCCGCAAGACAAAACCACTTTAAACAACTTGTGCATCAAACTTAAGGTACTCATAGAAGCAGTGAAAAATGAAACAATTGGAAAATATCTTTGTTCTCTAGCCCCAACTAAAGATACCGACTATTCCCTCTGGAAAGCAACAAAAAGTTTAAAACGACCAAAAACGCAGATCCCCCCAATCAAAACAAACGATGGGAATTGGGCTAGAAGTGCGAAAGACCTGTTTGCTGAACATCTTGAAGAAACATTTCAACCTCTAGGTCAGCAGACCAGTTACGAAAACACTGCTAATACGCCCAGAATATCTGATTTCGAAGATATCAGGCCTGTAACATTGAAAGAACTAAAAGCTGGAATTAAGAACATAAAAGTAAAGAAAGCTCCTGGTTACTATCTGATAACAGGGCAAATAATAAAGGAGCTGCCTGAAAAAGGGATCCGTAAATTACTGCACATAATCAATGCGATCCTAAGGAAAAAACATGTGCCAATGCAGTGGAAAGTAGCATGCGTTTTGGACTGTATTTCAACATTGTTGATAAAAAAACTTCGAAAACTTTTTTTTCGTTACTTGTTAAAAATTTTGATTTTTCATTGCAACAAATTCGCCGGCTATATCGCAATAGCATAAAATTAAAGTTTTCTTAATTATATTTAATTAAGAAAATCAACGATGTTACAGACGTTTGCAGTAAATATATTTTGATTCATAAAATCTCGTTTCAGCTCACGTTTTCTCTAATTTTGTTATAAATATGATCGTGCAGATTGCTATTAAATCCATCGTTCATCTCGAAAATTCTGATGTGCATATGGGACCAGAATTTACTAAAGAAGTTAAATTTTTATAAAACTAAATTTCAAATTGGATGTAAGAGGAATCTATACGGCAGCACCCTTTCTTAACTTACTTTACCAACACAACTAAGCGGAATACTCATTTTTATATAGAAAATTGATAAATTTATGCTTCGCTTTAAAATTAATAATTAAATACTACACTATGATGGCTGATTTTCAAATATGTGTTTGTTGAATATTTATTAAAAATATAAAATTAAAATTTTGATGATGTGTTTAATTTTTAATCATAAATTTATGTTAAAATGTTTCCAATTACCACGGTTTCTTATAGTACCCTCAATAAAAGCTTCCCCTCTATTTGAAGCTCTCATTTTAATATTACGGCTCTTTAAAATTATAGATGGCTCTGGAATTATTCGTCTAAAATCACGGCCAACGTTATGAATATTTTGAACTTTGTAAAATGTTCAAATCAAATTGGCGGCAATTTCACTACCCATGATGTTAACAGGTATTCTGTGGCAATATGATTTCATGGGCACAACATTTAAGATTGCAAATTCAATACGAGAAAGAAGAATAATGGGGCGACTTTTTAAAATACAAGTTGAAGTAAATGAGATTTACATTGGATCTACATAATTTCTTATGTACACCGATGTTTGTTAATTAAGGAGAGGAGTCAGAAGTTTTAGAGAAGTTTTTATAGGATGACAATATTTGGCTGATGAATTTAGCTTTTTTAATCGACACCACAGCCAAACTTAGAATTGAAGCTGAAATTGCAAGGTAAGACAGATTCACTAAATGAATGACTTTGAATAGTATCTCAATCTAGTAGTACCAAAACTTAAGGAAAGTAATTTCGCCCATTTTGTGAATTTGAAGGACCATCTGATATAAAGAACATTAAAAGAGCGTATGAGGCGCGTGAGGTTATTGGTTAATATGTTTTTCAACGTAAGTGCTAAAGTTAGTGCCAACAATGTTCAAATAGTTCCAGATGCTGTGCGAAAGTACTACCTTAGCTATATCTACACTGTTTGCGGCTATGTTTAAAAAAAATGTATTTAGTCTGAAATTAGAATAAAATTTTTGTGCTGGGTACCCATTATTCGACTAAACCACTGACCAATCAAATTACATTTTCCTTCATACCAGTTGTTAATAAATGTCGTTCCACGTATTACACTAAATTTTTATTCTAATTTGTTAATTTAATTTAAGTTTTAACAATTGTCAAAGTGTTTATTATCGATGGAGAATAGTTAACAATTTAGACGCAATTGATGACAAAATATTAGGCCCAATACGTTTTATAGATATATTACAAACTACCACTAGTACAAACTAACGACAAATTAGTTTACTCAGTAATTTAGACTGCACACTTTAAACCGATTTATTTTGTGTAAATTTATCATTGATTGATGGTTAGTTCATACATGTCGTTCATAAATACACAATCGAAACCATGTCTCGTATTTAATTAAAATTTATTTTCTGAATTAAGGATTTATCAATTGCAATAATATTTTTAATCAGATCAACTACTGAAAAATCTGAACTAAGTTTGCAGTTTAGATATTAATGAGTATTAGTTAGTTGGAGACCTAGACAAAAAAGTCGACGTTAGGCACCCAAATTAGACGAAGAAAACTGTCATACGGTCGTAGATCATTCAATCACTATTTGCGGAATTACAAGCGGTTGTCGACGTTGTCTACGAGTAGTCAACATTGTTGTCTGCATAAGTTGTCTACGCAACCACGTAAAAAGTAGTAGATGACACTTAAACGCCCATCTCTGGTTAAAACTTTTAAAAATTTTAACATTTTGTTGATGCCAGCCATTTTACCTTCACTCTGTGTATGGGGGAAAAAAATTACCCCAGACCAACATAAAGGCAAATAAAAAACTAATTACTATAAGTTATTGAATCTAATTACTAAAATTTTTTTTAATATTGAATCGGAATCTTATATATGTTGAATTGAATTCAACATTATCAGATGGCCGTAGAACTATATGGCGTCAAAAAGGTACTGCACTAAAAGTAAGAATATCATCCCTGATACCCACAAGGTGGAGGCAACATCACGGTATGGTGTGCAATGGGTACCGAGGGTGTCCGAGGTTTGGTGTTTGTTGAGACTACCATGAATAAAGAACAATATTTGCAAATTTTTCAGAATCATTTAAAAGCAGTGCGACAAAAATTGAAATATCTGAACATATTAGCTTGGTTGAAGAAGACGAGCCCAAACATTCAACTCACTTGGTAAAAAACTGGTTGATCTACAATGTCAAATACATTTTACCAAACCCTCCACAATCGCCAGATCTCAACCGCATCGAACATCTTTGGGATAATTTTGGCGGGTTAATTGGCGGGTAAAAGTAAATTTTTCGGTAAATTTTAAATGTGATATTATTAGTTATGTTAAATAGAACTTAAGTCAAATACTAAAGATGTTGTGTAAAGAAAATAATTTTAATTTATTGAAAAAAAATAAGGTGCGTTTTTTTGGTGTAGTGTATTTTCCTAAGTCGTGTTTCGATCAATTTTCTTAGTGGAAATTTGTGATGTTTCCAAATTTAGGGTTGATAATTTTCGTTCTGATTACTTCCTAAGGGTTCAGCTTCTAGTACATTTTGAGATTAAAAGAAACAAAATGACTCGGCGTGACGATGATACCAAAATGTCTGACTTGTTTTATCCCATTAAACAAACTATTACATTAAACAGCGCTATACCCTGCTAGCAGCACTGATAATATCAGTACAACTATATATCAGGTAAATTTAAGCACAATTTAGGGTGACGGAAGTTGCTTAGTTTTTGCTTAGTTTGCTTGGTTTATATACCAAAGGAATAAGTTCCCACCAGTGGCTACACGGTAGCTACACGGTATAGATTTTTAAACTATAGTGCTGGTAATAAAATTACCGTTTGGTTCAAATCCTTTCATCTGGTATACCACAGGGCCCAAACATAAAAATAATCCGATGTTACTAAATGAAAAAATCAGCACAAAAACAAATGGACTTTATGACCTTATTTTAAATTACCAACACCAGCAAAGATAAAAAATTATAGCAAAAATTGCCTAATAATTTGGTTAGTTAAAGAATAGATTGACAAAGGAGTAAAAGTACTCCAAACCGATCTCTAGATATAAAAACCATTTTATAATTAATTATCACAGAAAAGTTTTTAACTTAATTGTGTTGTTAATGTCTTTATTTACATTAAATAAATTTTTATAATATATTTTATAAATATTTTAATAAGTGAAAATCCAAACAATATGGATTCATCCAATTGTCTTAATCTATTTAGAAGAACTTGTCTCTGAACTTGAGAGGTTTGTTAAATTTAATACACAGTAGACGCGTTTAACCTTCCGTTCACGCTGCAAGCAACCAAGTTAAGGGCAAAGTAGTTTCGGTTTAAAATGAAATATTCCGACTGATCTAAAAAGCATTGACTTGACTACATGCTACAATCCGGTAGAATTCTTCAATTTGTTGAAACTTTTGTTTTCAATAAAACAAAACCCCGCCTCAACGCCTATATCTCAAAACATAGATGGGTCGGTAGTCAAGATGACAGTGACTTCAATTTTAAGCTGCCAAGTTTACCTGTCCCGAAATAAAATGTAAGTAGGTGTTAAATGAAAATTATGTTACTGTACCAGAAGAAGAGGTAACTCAAAATAGCCCAACTATAATCGACTTGAAACCATCTGGAGAGCCGGGATCGGATGGGGGGTAAACAAAGTTTCTTCCAAGTCATATTCAAAAGAGTGCTGTCTTGATTACTCGATTAATCAATAAATTTTGAAGAAACGTTTTCAAACCTCGGAGCAATTAGAAATTGTAAAAATAGCGCCAATTTATTGAGATGGCGATCCTTATTTGCCAATCTCTTTACTATCATCAATCTCTAAAGTATTTGAATAAATAATAAATGCATGCCTTACACAGAGTTTTACCCAGAGTTTGGTACTTGAATAGTACGTTTTTATTCAATGATCTAGCCCTAGCGTATATATAGCATATCTGGACTAAAAAATTTTATTACAGAAAACATGGATAAAAATCAGATTGTGGCATACCTGTTTTTATATTTAAGAAAAGCTTTTGACTCGGTAAAGGATGAGATATCGCTCACCAAGCTTCAGGTCCTGAAGTTTGACCCGATTAAGTTACAATATCAAGCTTCCGGTCATAACTTTTATACCGTCCTCAACCTGTAGTTGTTAATCAAGTCACAAATGATTTTGGACCAGTACTTTTTAACATCTATATTAACGATATTTGTCAACAACATTTTAAAGGAACAATTCAATAGTTGCAATCTTGAAATATAACGCGAAGCACGTTCAAAACATATTCAATGATCTGAATTTGTTTAACCTTCGTCCGGCGGCATAATTTTACAACGCTAAAAGTGTTTTACAACGCTAAAATCTACTCGATCCCCTATATCTGAAGAGGCTGGGGATATTTTTCTATAATAAGGTCTGAATGATTCAGCAAAAAAATGTAGAGATCTTTACAAAACTTTACTTTTTAAGTATTCGGCAATTTAATTGAAAATTGAAAACTACGAATTAAAGATTTTTTCCAATTTTTCTATCTAGTAGCCTAGGTTTGGTAGAATTGCCTTCGACTTTATATAGAACGGTATATACTTACCTTAAAAACTAAAAAATACAATACAAAATAAAATTTATTTACTTTGAACTGGTAAGCAGTATGCCATCGATATCCCAGACAATCCCCAATTGGATAGACAATAAACAGCAAAACATAACAGTAACTCACTTAAATAAGGCGATTTGATTTAGAAATTGAGGAACTCACAAACTTTAATTATCTTATTTTTCACCACTTCATATAACGTAATATTGAACAAAATCAAAAATTTCAAATAAAAACAATTAAAAATTAATTTACACAGCACTGTCAAACACAGACACAATTGGTAAACCACAGAAAATTCACATACCACTTCACATAAATCACACCATCTAATTAATTAGACGTCTTCTACTTGAATAAAAAATGAATATGCTGATCTAATAGTTAGCAACACAAGGAAGTGACATTGGTTATTTTGTGTTGCTTATAAAAGTTATAAATTATTTTTGTGTACGAGCATGATTTTGGCGTTTTAAAAGTAAAGTAAATAAAACATAAATATTAATATGTAATGACAATTTACTTCTAACGCCAAGTCAAAATACTTTAATGAAATAAAACATTTCGTTTACCGAATTTATGCTGATGTAAGATATTGGGATGCACATGTTACTTACATATCGCTCACTTGCTGCAACAGTGACACAACTCAAAATTCACTTATTTCTAAGATATTTGAATCAAACGATTCCCAATAATTCATATTTTCATTATTTTGTACAAAAACATAAGGAGCATTTTAAGATATTGGAAGCTCTCCTAAGAAAATTCTCAAAATATTAAAGGATGTAGGAATAGAAAAAAAATATTTTAGTAATCAGAATGTATTTTTATTCCTTTTGCAGAACGCCGATTTTACAAACAATTTTGAGCGATATTTTATATTCGTTGTCGTGAAAAATTAAAAATTTCGGATTTTGTCACTTTTGTAGCAAATGAGCGATATAGTTGTTATTTATTATTTTGTTTTGCATATTATTTTGGCTGAATGTAAAATTTTTATATAATGGTTTTCACATGTGGGTCACTAGGCAACCTTGACTGGAATTTTACTTAAACAGACTTGACGCGATTTCTTATATTTTATAAGGAGTGATTGATATTAGTTTGTGCTCTGTGCCGATTATCGATTTGATCTTCAATCGGAAAGTGTGTAGTTTTTAACATAAACCTTAAAATATACCATAATAAAGAGATAACCAACTGAGAGTTATTCTCTCGTGAGCTGGTACCTCTGCTGGTTTCATTTGGTGAGATACATCGAGAGACGACCTTAAATTGCTAGCTTCTTTTTTAACGGACACAATCACATCAGGTGTAATCTTCAGGTTGATTGAGATAATGCTGAGCAGCCGAAAAAGAAGATATAAAAAATCTAATCCGTTAGCTCTGCGAAGAAATTAATAGTCTTAATTATTTTTTATTTATTTATTAAAAAAAATTTACAAATTTGAGATGGCATCATATTCTAGTTGAAGTAATTCACATTTTCTTACGTTCCTACGTAATGCCTTAATTTTAGCCAATTCTAGTATAGAAGTGAGAGCGCATTAATTTGACAGCATATTCCAGTTGTGGTCTGACGTAGGCACTGTATAGGATTTTACATGTTTGAACATCATGTCTCGTCCACCGTTTAATGAAACCAAGCGTATTCCTCGTTTTACAGCGGTATTTCTTGAGTGGAAATTTTTGTGTGATTCCTAGCGTTGTCAAAACAGTATCTAGGGTTCTATGTTTCGCTGATCTTTTCCTTGTATTTCCTCATATCCGAAAATTTTTATAGCTTTCCTAGTACTAAGATGTTTTTCTACATTGGCCTAGTCTATACCCTTTATGCGTATGTGCGGGTACTTAAACGAGGTTCTAACTAAAATTTTAATGAGCCATAAACCTACCCCACCAAATTTAACGAGGTTAAATATTTCAATAAACTTAAAAGTTTTTTCGAGCCAGGCATCTGTTATGCTGTACGTATTGTGAAACGTCACTAATGTGTCGACAGGTCACATATAAATCAGACATTTTACCTCCTGCATTATGTCTGGTGTGAAAATTTCCCGCACTATATATGTACATTTTTATACGTTTACCCTAATCATTATTAAAATTTATTCAAACTTCAAAGTACTTTGGATATTAAACTAACTCAATTACATTGAAATTACAATAAGAAAACGAAGAGAATAACTACTGTAACCACTAAAGTACACAATACACTCATGTTCTGCTTTATTAGGGGTTATTTTGATAGTTTCATTGTTACATATTCAAAGAAAATCTATTTATAATACGTATTGTTATAAATGTTGAATGATTTCTTAAGATGATCATTTTCAAATCCACTTAACAGTTCTTTAATTGTTCATTTATGTAGCTGGAAGGGATATACAAAAATAATTCATGAGAAACTATAAATTCGGTGCGTATGATATACAAGCCACTGCCGATGGATAATTTTACGTACCCTGAATAATTATGTATAAGTAATTAATTGTTAAAATAAATAATCGGACCACCCACAGAATCCCAATTATTAGCATCTAATTTGGAACTGTACGCGACTAAGCTGAATTAGATTCGGCGACCATCAGTGATAAACATTTTATTTTAAAATTATTGTGTGTCTGATAAAGGCATAAAGTGTGTATTGTGTTGTGCCTTGCATAAGTTATTGCTACTTGCCAGTTTTAAAGTGTCAATTATTACGCTTTGGTTTATTGAACGCACAGTACATAAAAAGCAGTAAATCGATTAGACAAATTGCGCGTTATTTTGGCACTTGCAAGGCCACTTTAAACAATTTCAATATAGTGTATCGGATATTTTGTCAATCGATGAAATCATGTCTCTATAAAAATAATACATAGCAAGATTAACATTTTAATTACATTTATTTATTTAAATTAGTATTTTCTTCAATTTCAACATCTGTTCCATAATCATAAATATTTTCGGAACGTTGGTCCGAGTTAACCTCAAATTTACTTAAAATCAGCGACATTAGTCGACTCATCGCGTTAGTTGATCCAAATTTACCGCAGTTCACTTTATATTTGATCAATATTCCGTCAATTTCTTCCTCTTCGATGCAACCAATTCCAACAAAGTATTCCACGTCTTCTCCACTCAGCTGTGACGATTCTTCGTCATAGTCAAAGACAACATAATGATAATCGAATGGTTCGATTAGCAATGGTTTTTCAAACATTATGTCATATGTTTTTGATGTTCCCGTATACTTAATATGTTCCTGTTTAATTTTTACGACTGATACCTCAGAATTTTGAAGCGTTACCGTAACAACTTGCTCTGGGAGTAATTTCGTTCCATTTTCGGTTGGCCCGAGTAAACCAAATCCATAACAATAAACTTGCTCATTCACCATAAAATACAAATCGGTAAATTTTTTAATTTTATTATTTATAACAATTTGCTTCAACCGCGTAAACCGCTGATAGTATTTTATTTCGCACGCCAACTCATACCGGGACTTAATAATTTTTTTCTCATTCCGATTACTTTTATTATTTTTAAACAAATAATTCTGGATCACAAAATTTTTATCGATAAAATTGGGATATCCATTACTTAGGACATGGAAATTAATCAGCCCTAAACACGATTCATTAATATTGTTAAACCGTATAAAATAGAAAAACTTTTGAATTAAATTGTGATATTCGATCGAGTTAATTTTGATTTTATTGACGACACAATACGTTTTTAACCAACTCAACAGTCCACTCAATATTTGATATTCAAAACACTTGAAATAATTTGACTTTAGAATGATCATTAGCAGATCCTCATGTAAATTAAGAAATAAATAATCTTTTGTGATCTTCGTAAAATTAAAACATATTATGTTTAGACATTTCTCTTTAATTAAATGTAATTTATATTCGATGGCCAAGTGCAAAAAGTATAACGAATTTTGTAAATATAAATTTTTTACTAAATACTCGACACAAATCTCTTTCAACTCGTCCATCTCGAAATCAGTCGAAAGCTGCAGAATGTCTTTGATAATTTTTTGTGTCACAAATATTTCACTAAAGTAAATGTAATTTAAAAACTCAACGAATGAAAAATAATTTATATTTGTTATGTAAATTTCATTGTTGGAATTATTATTATTATTACTACTATTATTACCATTATTATTACTGTTTGAGTTATTGTTACTTGTATTATTGTTATCAATATCGCACGAGTCGAGTAATTCGGTTTGATAAAACATTTTATAAAACACTGGACTTATTATTGAGAACAAAAATTTATGGCCTGGAATTATGGTTTGTGTTTGGCCCACTATAAAATTAAAATCAGACATTTTTTTGTTTAAGTACAAGTGGCGCACGTGACTTTGAATTGGATGCTGATTGTTATGATGGTGGTGGTGATCCTCTGAAGACATCTTTTATTAAAACTTTCGAATTTTTATTTTTTAATGCTGAGATTTAATTTTTTATGTTGTTCCAATAAACGTACCTTCAATACTGAAAATAAAAATAAAAATTGATCGTTTAAATTTGCTATACAATTTCAATTAGTAATTAATTTATGTCGTTCTTATTTATGGCAAATATACAGTACGATATTGAATATGAATTGAATGTCGCTTGAGTATGCAACTGAATGTTCTGAAATCGTGATTTTGTTTTTTCAAAAGTATTTTAAAAATACGTTCATGTTCATTTCTGCATTCGATTATCTAATTTTGGTATCATGGGTGAAAACCTCTATTACTTTATTTTGACACTTGTAATTGGTGTGGTGTACCTTTACGGGGTAAGAAAATTGACATTGTTGATTCGTTACCAAATGTGTATTAAAGCACTAATTGGCTAAGTTACCGGTTATAGCGAACGTAAGCTCTAACTGATACCAGTGAACTACATAGTGCGCCGTTAGATCTTTAAACTTCGGACAAACGCTCCATCGTAGAACTTTGCGAAGCAGAAGCACACTGAAATTCTCGATTATTGATATAACTCTTTTTACCAATAGAGCTTATGGACATAATTAATAAAAACAAAATTGGTCTGCAAATCATTATTACTTCGATAAAATCCACAGACTTGGTACGACCTTAATTCTTAATATTCTGAAGATAGGTTAGTTTTCATCGTGTGTTTTGAATATTTTTTCATTGTGTTGAAACGAAGTCACGTTAAACACTACGAGCAGCACAGAGAAAGGAAATTAGGTTAATGTTGTCGTGTAATACACGTGATTAATACTTGATTATTCTGTTTAAGCCTCGAGCTGGTATCCTAGCTCAATTCCTACTGTGGATTGAATCCTATGTCTACAAGAACCATTACTTCAGATTTCAATTGTGCTTCAGCGATTTTTCTGTTTAGGGGTGCCATTCTTAGTGTATAATATAATATTCTACTTTCACAGCTGAACGGGTTCAGTACATCAAAAGTTTCAATATGAGTTGAAGCGTTTTTCGGCTTTTATTTTTGAAGTCATTATTTATATTTTTTTGACAAAAATCTTCATTTTGAATGTTAAACATTGTTAAAAGAATTGTATATCCCAATAATTACTAAAAAAATATAATATTACTTTTGGAGCGAGCAGAATCATGTGATTATATTTTTTTTTTTTAATTTTCAAATATAAATAAAAAAGGCTCTACCATAAATGTAAGGTGAAACTTTTAGCATCAACAAAATTCAACCTATAAACTATTTTAAAAAAATGGAGAAACTTTATTTTTAATATTTGACAATGAATTATATATCCTTAAAATTACTAACAAATTAAATAATATTTTTGGGGTAGGCAGAATCATGTTATTTCATTTCTATATTCAATTTTCGAAAAGAAATAAAAAGTGTTCTGCTATAAAATTTATAACCTACAAAATAACACGTGCAATCGCGCATTAAATTAATTTTAATAAAAAATTTTTTTTCTGATTCACAAGAATTTAACAAATCTCTTTAACTAAAATAATTTTTTTTGTTTTGAATCAATTTTTACACGTATATTCCTTTTGCCAACAATTGGGTGGGTAAGGCAAAAGAATCATGTCAAAAATTTATTTTTGTATGTGTTTTGAACCAACTTACTTACACGTTTGTATATTCCTTTCAAACTTATTTTCGTGCGAAAAAAAACACTATCACTATACACACAATTGTGTTGGTTATACTTCAAATCAATCGAAATCCATATGCTTGACATTGTTTGCCGCGTTTTACTCTAAGATTATGAATTATATTATTGGGTTCTGTTTCTTTCATAATTAGTTGGTTATTAGCTGAGTTTCTTGGTGCTTGATCTGATCCGGTGCAGTTCGTGTTTCTTAACACAAAAAAATGAAACTTATTGGGTATATTTTTGTATGTAAATTTTTATTTTCATAAAGTATGCCGTGCTAAAATTTCATGGAAAAAAATACTCAATCGTGTAAACAGACGAAGTTAACATTGCAACGCAACACTACAACTTCTCACGTTTAGACGAAATACGAAAATTGTTGTTACTTGTCTATGTGTGTGTAAAACTATTTTGATTTCGTATTGAATTTTGATGTGGTACAACCAGTCTACTTGTGCTAAATTTATTTTTTTGTAGGCGGTATTGACTGGTAAAAATACAAATTTGAAATAAAAGCAGTTTACAAAAAACAAAAATTGAACCACAAAAAATTTTGTTATTGTTTTGTCTTTGCATTTGTGAATTACAACTCGTTGCTCACCTAAAATTAATGTTGAAAAAGTGCAACAAGAATATTTCCCAATTAATTTATAAGCAAAACGAGAAAATGTTGTGTTGCTCGTGTAAACAGAACCAATGAGCTTATTTTTAATGCGCTAGATGTCACATTCCCAACTTTAACAGTCGTCAATATGGTATTGATTCCTCCATAGGGTGCATCATAGGTTTTTTATGTCATTTATGTCACTATTGGAGATAGCGGAGGTATTTCATACTTTTTAGGCAATTTTTGGGACTACTGGAATTATATTTTTTACATGGAGTGGAGCCGACGTTGTTTCCGTTAATTTTTCCTTCGGGTTTTCGCTCTTCTTATCTACTCAGTTTCTCGAACTAACTCAACAGTTCCTGTTGAATTTGGTTTCTTACGATTGAATGACTGATTATTGAAGTTCAACTAAGCATTAAGCAGGAACATAAAGATAATTTTGAAAGGTTTGGTCGGAATAATGATTGATATTGACACTCCAAAGTGTATAGTCAATAGTTCGTAATACAAAACAAAACATTTCTAATCTTCGTGTATATGATTTTCATAAAAGCTTCATTCTGAAATAAATTTATTAATTTGCTGAATCAGCTAGCTAGTCCTGAAATTTTTTTCACCATTAATTTAAATTTTATGGTTTGTTTTGTGATTTAACATGTTAGATTACTCTAATTCTTCCATTAAAGGATTTTGATTAAAAATAGTTTCTTCCCTAATCATAGAAACCTTTCAGAGCTTTCAATGAAGCGTATAATTGTTTGACATCCACCTGGCCGAAGTGCGTTAGGTCATTTAACAGGGGAGCTCACACAATCTTGTGTCTAGTCGAGTACGAGTTCCTCCTTTTCACCTTTGTGAAGATAGCTAGATACTATACAAGTTTATGTAGACTATTGCGACATTTAATTAACAATTATAGCAATAAATCTAAATTCGTATAAATATTTCCGAATAACATCTAAATAATAAATAAAAATGTTATGAGTTTAATAAAAACAATAAAAAGTTCTGATAAAACGTGTAAATAATTCTCCTTCACCAGACAAAAGCCGATACCATAAAATATATCACGTAAAATTTCTAAAAAAAAATAATCGGGGTTTGGTAAATAATTAATATCATTAATTTGTCCCAGCTCCGAAAATTTTTCTGATGTTATTTTATCTTGGAAATGCAATATTTTTACTCTCGGCTCAGAAAAATGTTTGGATCATGATAGTTTTAGCTGTCAGGATCAGGACAGTAAGTATTTTCGGGGCTGAGACTAAAAATGTGGAGATTTTTTGAGGTGAGAGTAAAAAATGTCACGATAGCAATAATTAGTGTTACCATTGCATTTTTCGGGGATGGAATTTGGGCGATCTTCACATACATTATCTTCGCACACATATTAAAATTGGGCTTATTTCACAAACAATGTATTCATAAGGGTATGAATGCCGAATGTCGATGGGCCGAATGTCGAAGGGCTGAATGTGTCGAAGGCCCGAATGGGTCGAAGGGCCGATTTTTTTTTTTTGTTTTTAGAAATATATTTTTTTATTTTTTTATTTAATTTAATTTTTTTTTATTTTTTTTACGTCTCTTTTTACAAAGACAATGGCACTATTTAAGTCCAAAACACACAAATGTGTGGGTAAAAATCAAAGTATGTAATTGCGTTTTTGATAAAAAATTAGGGTAAGATGAAATTTTTTTAAAAAATTTTCTTTGTGCATCTATTGTTTTTAGGAAGTGCAAGCCAAAAATTTCGAGGAAATTATCACATTTTCAGGGAAAATTTTGACCTTTTCATTTTTTTTGGTGGCAAATTGCTTATTATTTTGTTCAAAATAGTACAAATGTATAATTTTTTTTTTAAATTTTGATATTAACATTGTATTTTAACAGTTTTTCGACAGTACAAGTAATTTTTCCGGGAAAACTTTGCAATTTTTCTAGGAAAATATTATTATTTTTTTTACTTAGTTTAAAATTATAAATAAAATTTGCCACTTGAAGAATTGTATAAATTCTGGAAAAGCGGGGGTTTGGGCGGCAGAAAGTTAAGTTTTCTTAAAAAGAAAGTTTTATATTTACAAAAGTTGATATTTTTAACATTTGTGGCACTATCAGAAGAAGCGATAGGAGCGATAAAAACTCTTTGATCTGTGTCTGCAAGGTTGACGAAGCAATTATTATTAATAAAAATAAAGAAAACTAAAAAAATATTGAAAAAATAAAAAAAGGGAAAAATTTTCCGGAAAATCAAAAAGTTTTATTAAAATAACGCAAAAATGTAATTTGTTACCCGTTTCATGACAGTGTAATTCGAATTTTTATCATTAAAATTAAGATTTGATAAATAAAAACGGCAGATTTTTAATTTTTGAATGAAAAAAATCAAAAAAATATTATTGGAAAAACTGAAAGTTTTCCAGGAAAATGTGGCAATTTTTCCGGAATTTTTGGCTTGCGCCTCCTAAAAATGATAGGTATACAATCCTATAAAGAATTTTTTTTTAAAATTTTCAATTTTCAATTTTCACACTTACGCCAACACAATTGTGTTTATAGTTATATTGTTTTTTTTTCGGACGAAAATAATTTTAAAAGGAATGCACAAATGCGTAAGTTGGGTCATAACACAAACAAAAATAAATTTTTGACATGGTACTTTTACAGTACCCACACAATTGTGTTCACGGGCAGGAAAAGGGATATACCTATTGGTGGCGCATGACAAAAATGTACCGCTGACGTGATGAAAAATAGTAAAATACATATATTCATAAAAAATCCATTTATGTTTAATAAAAAAAAAATTACAAAATATTCAATAAAACAACAAATTTAAAAAATTATATTTCTAAAAACAAAAAAAAATTTCGGCCCTTCGACTCATTCGGCCCTTCGACACTCGGCCCTTCGACACATTCGGCCCTTCGACACATTCGGCCCTTCGACATTCGGCCCTTCGACATTCGGCCCTTTGTACCCATTCCTTCATAAGTATATCTACTCTCACCCCCGAAAATTTCAACTGGCATGACAGTTTTTAACTATCATGATAGTAAATATTTTCGGGGCTGAGAGTAAATATGTGGGATTTCTTGGCCTGAGAGTAAGAATTGTAATGATAGCAATTATTAGTGTTGTGTTGTGTTGTTTGTTGTTATATTATTTTGAAAATGTAATATTTTTACTCTCAACCCAGAAAAATGTTTGTGTCATGTTAGTTCTAGCTTTCATGACAGTAAATGTTTTCGGCGTTGAAAGTAAAAATGTGATTTTTGGGCTGAGAGTAAAAATTGGCATGATAGCAATAATTAGTATTGCCATCGCATTTTTCGGGGACGGAATTTCGGCCATCTTCACATACATCTCCTTCTTTTCATCTTCATAGCTACGACAGTATAGTTAAGTGAGAGGAGACCGAATCTGTTTGCGTGCTTAATCAAATAGTGCTGTATAATAGCACCCACAGCCAAGCTCATATAACGCCTTCGCAGAGTCCACCAGCCATCTGGTGCTTAATATGGCTATTCTTGACCAGATCTATTTAGACATCTGTCGTTCAATAGTCTCATAGCTTCCTCCTGAAGCATTTGCACGTAGTGGCATTTCAACAACCAACTGACTTACAGGTGAAATGATTAAGGTTGTATATTGGCGAGCGAGCTCATCCGTCATTAGCCCCATGCGTAAAATTAAATTGCCCTGGCACTCATCTCCTAGACAGATGAGAATTCTGGGCTACAGCGGTGCGTTTTTCGTTTTCATTTTGCTGTAGTTCTCGAACGGCATACTAGAAGATCACAGTAATATGCTTTATTTCGGAAGGATGTTACTATTTTCTAATTCATTTATTCATTGGCTGATTGTAGTGATTGATTTTAATGATTAAAGTATTGCAAAAACTGGCCCCTTTATAATCCATGGCATTGATTTTCAAAAGGAGTGGATCTGCCTTATTAGGCTGTCATCTGTGATATATGCTACCGAGTTTTCTATGGCTTATCACTTTCCACTCGCGTCTAGTATTTAGACGAAACATCTTACAATATAAAACTCTTTAAAGTGCTAAGAACTGTCCCATTGAAACCAAACCCATCTGCTCAGCTGTATACGGTTTTGGTTTTACAGTAAAACCAGTAATTTATTTAATAGGCAAACCGCAACGGGACATTATGTTTGCCGGGTTCGTATTAGATTTGATATAACACCACAAATGATTCACTGTCGACTTCTTATTTTCGCTAACTTTGGATCAGTTCGAGTGGTTTGAACGTAATTACACGTTTCTCATAATTCACCCTTTTGGCTGATTGTATCTTTGGTTTTACCATTGCAACTGTAGAGGAAATACCAGTATGAGTCATTCGCAATGAATGAAAATTTGAATGCTCGCATCATGATATTGCATCTATGACTTGCGGCACATTCAGCTTTATCAACCGTCATAGATTTTGTGGTTTTTGGTATTTTAACTGGAGGATTAAAATATTTATCGTCTTTGGTAAAAATGAGGATGCACAACAATAATGTGTTGACAAATAATAAGGGGAGGATTCCTTTAGAGCAAAAGTAACATCAGCAGTTCATATTAACATTGCACGTTTGATTATTAAAATTTCACAATTTTGGCGTTAAGAAAGTATTCGCAAGTACTTCTAGCTACTCACAACCACTCAATCAAAATTTTTGTTTTCTTATGTTTTATTTCTAATACTGTGTGCTTCTCGTCGATTTTTTTGTCTAAATTTCCAACTAATTAAATTGATGGTTAGTTAGTTCATACCAATCGTTCAAAGATGGCACAAAACAAACCGCATCTGATGTTCAATTTCTAATCAGTAATTGATATATTGAAACAAAGTTTGCAGTTTAGAACTAAATATCGGGGAGATTTTGATTTATAAATATTAGAGACTAACAATCTAACAATACCTACCTGGGTGAATTAACGATCAATGTAGTTAGTCGGAAATTTAGACAAAAAAATCGGCGTCAGGCACACAGCATAACTAACAATTTTACGTTCCATTGAACATCTACTCACATGTACTTGCAAGTACTTTGCTATAGCGCCAATGGAATCCGGACACTTCAGGATACTAAACAGTTGGCAACGTGTTGAGTAAAATCAACGCCAACGCTATGAACATTTTAAGCTCTATCAAATTTTCAAATTACATTGACGATGATTTCACTAATCATCATGACAACAGTGGCACTATTCTGGCAATTCCCCGGGAATAGAGAATTGGGGAAAGATTTTATATGTAATTTCAGTTCATATATTTTTTTTCTGGCCTACTGAGGTAAAAAGTTAGTGTTAATTTTTTTCAAAACAAAATTAAATTGGGAATAATTTTCCCTACCAATTTAGGTATGGAAAAATAATTCCCAATTTATAAATATTTACATGAAACTTTTTACGTCAGTAGGCCTGAAAAAATGTATTTGAACAGAAATTACATATAAAATCTTTCCCCAATTCTAATTGAATTTCTACCATCGTCCATCCATTCCATTTTTCTAATTGAATTTCTACCGGTAAGAGATTTCCGTACAGAAATGATCGATAGTGAAATGTCGTCGGAAGAAAATTTGCCGTGAATTTTTTTTTTATTTGTGTTTTCTTATAAAATATTCAAGCCAACTTTGATCATTTTTCAAAATATATTTTAATTGTTCATAGAAATATTTTGAATCAATTGATAATTTCCGTTCGGATTTAATGATTCATAACAAAAGAATATATTTTTACGATCCCACCTATTGTTTAAATGAACATCAATTCGGCGTGGATAGTTCACTTGGGCGAAACATTATTTCATCAGAAATTGTTCAGTTAAGGGTTAGTAAATTAGAAACATCTAGGTTTAAGTAGAACCATTAGAAGTTGTTTTATAAGTTTAGTTGTATTGCAGATTATTGCAGGTTAGTCTAGAAAAGAACCGTTTCGTTTGTTCAGAATACAGAGAATCAATCTTAAGCTAGTCTTTAGTGAGTGTTAACGCGCAACCCCAATAGAATTCCTTATGACTTTTTCCTTACAGAAATGTATAAAAAAAACAAGAATTTTTTTTTTTCAAGTTGTTTTTCATACTTTTCTGTAAGGAAAAAGTCATAAGGAATTCTATTGGGGATGCGTTGTTAGTTTAAACGCGATTAGCGAACAAAGCAGTTAAAGTGAAATTAGTAACGCAGCAAATTTAGAACTGTATTGGCAATCCAGTGAAACGAATAGGATTTGACGGGGCAAATTCGTAACAATATACGCGCAAAACTACGTTGGTCTCGCGCACTATATATACGGTTTGATAAAATGTTAAATTATTGGTTAAATCGGCTGAATATCTCTGAACTCCAATAAAATTATTGCAAGTTATAGGAGTCGTAAACGTTCTCAAGCGTATAAAAAAGAATAATATAGTAAAGCTTATCATTGTTTTCAAAAACAAATTTTATTATACATGTTGTTATATAAGTTTTTCCGATGAAACAAAGCCCTAAATGTAACATGAGCATAACGTTCTAAAGTTAAAAATAAAATTAGAGTAAACGACATACACGATACATAAAATATTATGCGCTCATATAAACATAAAAAGAATTTAATTTTGTTTTCATGTTTTGGAAAATGTTCAAAATACACATCACACAACACAAAGAAGAAGATATGTGAATTTTCATATGTGGAAAATAATTTTGTTTTGTTTTCTCTGTAATTATATAAAAGATTTGTATCAGATGCAACATCAGTTTGTGTGCGGTTCTGTAAATTTTTACTTTTATATGCTCATTTATGGTAATGACAAATTTTGTTTTTTAATTGTCTTGTATGCGATAAGAAAATTAATTAAAATTAATTTTGTCATCAGTTTCCTTTTGATTTTACAGTGCGGTGATAATTTTCTAACCGTATGTATTCTAACTAAGCGTACAATAATTTATGTAACTGACAAACGTTTTCAAATCAAAGCTGATATCAATACAACAGGATCTACCCTTAAATATTTTTTTGCATATAAATAAATCCTTTTTGTCATCTCTAATGTATGGAAAAGTATATAAAACTAAACAAAACTACAAACTAGAGAATAAGGTGAAACTTTTAACACGAGCAGCCAGCAATAATATTCTACGACGGTGTGCTGTATGCATATATTTTGTTCCGATTTCTTATGTTAACAATTTAACAATACCCAAGAGGAAAATATTTTTCAATCTTGATATGGTTGCCGTATAACCAAAACTACAACAACAACAAAAATATTCAGTGAATGTTACTAATAATAAGTTACAGTTTGATCTTGATAGTGTGCCGTACATGTTATTTATGATTATTATGTGATGTTTTTTACCTTTACGATTTTAACGGTTTTTTTTTTACAATGTATTGTTTGTAAATTATTTTAAAATTTTGGCTTAAGGTGTGAAAATTACAGCTTCTTATTAAATCACAACCCTTAAATGCCGATGAGATCGTAATGATAAGAGTCGTATACTTATATAAGATCATATTTGTTTATAATTTTGTATTCGTTTACATTGTTCAGAGATGTCACAATGGTTTTTGTGAGTTTTAAAATGGTAAAGAATGATCCCAGCCTAAATTGTAGTTTTAAACATTTTTTGATGAAATTTTTTGGTTAGACACGCAAATTTAAGGGTTGTTGATAATTTTTGATTATTTTACCGCAACGGAAGCCGAAATTAATCTTAAGTTAATGAGTTCATGGAAGCACAATTTTGCTGTAAAATATTAATATAAAGGAACGATTCTACCGATTCTTGCTATTTAGGCCGTCTACAATACAACTTTTTATCATTTCAGCTCTCTGTTGTCTTCGTTGAACTCGAATACACTGGCCTCCTGCGTAGCTCTTGGGTAGTGTAGTAACGTACATTGTAGGAACTAAATATGTAGTGATGTGTATTTATAGGTATTTTGATGTATGGAAAATAAAGTTAACCAATGATGGTTGACAGGGTAAGTTATAGTTGTATAAAAGCAAGGATAATGTAAAGACATAGTATTGAAAACAAAAATATTTAATAGACGGATAAATAATTATAAAGCATAAAACGCAGTGCATTATTAAATTATTAGATTATTACATTGGCGACGAGGATTTAAAAAAAGAAATTAATTAAATTTGAAATAATAAGTGGTTAAAGTAAAATACAGTAAAATAAAAATAATAATAAAAAAAAGTAAGGTTAAATCCGAAAAGCACGTTGTAAAAATACAAGAAAACTACGAATAAAATGAGAAATAATTATGATATGATAAACTGGGAAAAATTGAAGAGAACAATTGACGTAATGGTGATTGCGAATGCAATAACCGATAAAAAAACAAAATAAAAAAAGCGTAAATATTTTCCTAATCCTAATCGAAAAAGGATGCATGAATTTAGACGAATTAATAAAATTAGCCCAAGGGTTGGAAAGTACCGATTATTCGTCCATTATTCCAGTGCGCTAGCCTTGTCGAAGGATTCCAATTCCTTTAAGAGAAAAAGTGTCGTATATAAACTAAAAGAGTTGTTGGACAATGACATAATATAACGAGTGAAACGAATATCCGAATGAATATCTCCATTAGCAGTAGTCCCAAAGAATAAGAGTAACGATGTTAGGTTGTGTGTCGATATGAGACTGGCTAATTAAGAGGAAGTTTCTAGAACAAAGCTAGATGTAAAAAACGCATTCCATCAAATAGAGATAACTCATCTAGAGAAATAACGACGTTTATTTCGCACGAGGGTGTTTAGCGATTTAAAAGGTTAATGTTTAGAATATCGTGTGCTAGATGCTAGCGAAATTTTTCAGAAAACGATGGAAAATTTATTGTTGGGAATAAAAGGAATCGTAATTTATATAGACGATATTTTAATTTTTGCAAAGGATTGCAAAGAAAATCATAAGATATTAGAAGTAAATAAAATTCAAAGATAACGGTATAACTTTAAATAATGAAAAATGTAATATAAAAAAGACGAAATTATTTTCATGGGACATATTTTAAATGCTAGTTGAATCAGGCATACACTATAAATAAAGTTAGAGACATCAGAAATTTTAGACAGCCAAATACAAAAGAAGGAGTCCGTTGTTGTCAGGTGTACTAAATTATATAGGAAGGTTCGTCCCAGATCTAGCAACAATTATTGAACCGTTAAAAATGTTGACAAGAAAGGGTAACAAATTTGAATGGATATCAGAACAAGAGAATTCATTTCAAAAGCATAAAGAAATAATAGTCGGTGAAACAATATCAGGATATTAAGGATCAAAGTATCGAACAATTGTGGTTGCTGATGATAGTCAGGATGACAAAGGATGACAAAGGAAAGGCAAGGATAATAGTCTTCGCATCCAAAGGTTTATCGGATGTGGAGAAGCGGTATTCACAGACCAAAAAGGAGGCTTTAGCTTTAGTCTGGGCAGTCGAACGCTCCAAAACGTATCTAATGGGCAAAATAATTTGATCTGATAACAGACTATAAGCCAGTAGAGGTATTGTTTAAGCCTTTGTCAAAACCGTGTCCGAGAATAGAAAGATGGATACTTCGATTGCAGTCATATGATATGAACGTCATATACCGACCCGAAAAAACGAATATAGCCGATTCATTATCAAGGCTATGTCAACTAAATTCCGAAACACCAGATGAAAGAGGTGAGAAGTATCTAAACGAAATAGTCAGAACGGTAACGCCAAAAGCGATCACTATGGGCGAAATTAAAGCAGAAGTAATGAAGGATGATAAGCGAATCAAAATGTAGTTTGAAATACGGAAAGTGGCCCCAGCAGATGTCACACTATAAGCGGTACTCCGACGATTTGTAAATGGAATATTACTCCGGTTCCGAAGGATAGTCATCCCAAAAAACATTCAATTGAGAATACTTGAGTTAGCGCATGAGGGACACCCTGGCAAGTCGTTAATGAAAAGAAGGTTAAGAACGAACACATGGTGGTATAATCAGGATAATGATGTGACGAATTACGTAAAAGTTTGTAGTAGCTGTCAAGTAGTACCTAAAAGGAAAAGTCTTAAGCCATTGTATATTACAGAACTACCTAAGAGTCCATGGAGACAGATACAAATGAATTTTCTTGGGCCATTACCTAATAATTATTTTATCTTAGTGATAAAAGATGATTATAGTCGGTTTATACTTGTGAAAATAATGAAGACGTGTACTAGTGGAAAAATGATCGAGGTACTGAAACCAATTTTCACACGATAATGGTCCACAATTCATTAGTCGAGGGAAATATCAGAATAGGGGGCAGTGTAAATAGTCAAAACGAGAGGCTAGAAAATAAATTATCTCTAAACTACAATCCTGGTCAGTACGTGGTAAAGTTCAAGAATGGAAAAGCGGCAGTAATACAAGGTGCGGATGTGAAATGTCAACTAAGACGAACTGACTGATTAAAGAAGATGATAACTATGTTAGATACCCATAAGCAAAGGGATGAATCAAATGTCGAAGAAGAAACAATGCAAGTCACTACTGTAAGGATCCAAATTAAACACAGACAGCGTACTGTCTCCTCAATATATTGTCCTCCTCAGCATAACTTGAAAAGGGAAGACTACCTTAAACTATTTAAATCGCTTGGACGTGATTCTATTATTGGAGATGAGTTTAATGCAAAACATACCTATTGGGGATCTAACCTTACGACGTCAAAAGGTAAAGAATTGTTTCAAGCAGAGCAGACAACATAATGTGAATTTTACTATGGTGGTTCCCCAACATACTGGCCCAGAGACGGAACGAAAATACCTGACGTAATAGACTTACCCAAAATGTAAGTGCCTCCACTTAAATAGAAAATACCCAAAATGTAAGTGCCTCCACTTAAAAAGGAGGATGGAACCTGGACAAGAGGTCCTAAAGAGAAAGCTGATCTGTTTGCGGAGTATCCCGAGGATATATTCCACTTAGACTATTTTGATATACGCCCAGTAACTCTCAAAGAATTAAAAGAAGCAGTAAAAGCAACATGAATTTATAAACGAACTCTATAAACATTTTTGTTACCTATAAAGAACACATCCACATACTCTATGAAACCAAAATAGAATAGAAAATAAAATAAAAATTTATCAATGTTAAGGATGGGGGTTAACAAACCCCTACATCTCTCCTACAACACATAAATGTCCAAATCGATAGGGCTCTATCGCATGAATTGCTTGAACTTTGCTGAGTGCCCCATCGTTGATCGTTGGGTTATCGGTAGCATCGATATCAAGCGATTATGCTGTAATGGGAGCTTCGTCGACACCTACTGTTGATGCTTGCAAATTTGGACCTAATTTAAGTAAAACCTCTTCATCAAATATGGCTTCAATAGTATCAATTGAGTCTACATTACCTTCTGCTGAGCCTTTGAAAACTGTAAATACATCATCATCTGCATCATTTGGTACCATATCTTATGCCGAAGCTCCAGATCCTCTGGAACTTCGAGGCCACTTGTGTCAATTCCGATGGTTAGTCGCGTCGACAAATTGTTTTGGTACATCTTTCGTTCCTCGTGTTGCTAACAGTTCATCATACAATCATGTTAGAAGAATGTGTGGGACAGGAAACTTACCTGTAGATATTAATATGAAAACAGTTCCTCCAAAGTGTTGGTTGCACCTCTCAAGATTTGCCCCGGATACTGCTGAGAGTAACATATTAGCAATGGCTAATGCGTGCTTGGAAACGAACTACTGTAATGTTTCTAAGCTGATTCCAAAAAATACAACGAGAATAGTTTAGAGTACGTGTGCTTTAAATTCAGTATCATTGAAGTATTAAGTCAGAAGCCGATGAATCTTTTGTTCGTTGCTTTAATTTGTCAAATTCTCGGACACTTGGGCCTGTACGAGTCAAATTTCGGAATCAACAGTTAAAAACCACAGTAATCAACACCACAAAAACATAAAGGACAAGATTTGATACGATAAACCTTATCCAACTAACAATATGCGGGTAAACAAAAATTATTCATTGAAATTTGGCCATTTAAATGTAAGTTGTTTAATTGCAAGCTTTCCGTTAAAATATGTTCCGTGGCAATGGAAAGTAGCAGAAGTAATCATGATAGCAAAACCTGGTAAATCATTTAACGATAAAGCATCATACAGGCCAATTTTATTGCTGCGCCAATTATGTCAAAACCCATTGAAAAATTATTACTAAAAAGACTTAAACCAATAATTGAGGACCGACAACTAATTCCTCCACATCAATTTGGATTCAGACAAAAGCATTCCACAAATGAGAAAGAACGTTAGAACGTAAAAAAGTATGCTCCAGTATATTTCTAGACGTCGCCCAAGAATTCGATAAAGTCTGGCATAGTGGACTGGAATTCAAGCTGCATAGAGATCGGCCGAGGCAATTCTATGCCATACTAAGATTCATGTGTAGTAAATTAAGAATATGTATATAATTTGTGCAATTATTCTATTAATTAATTAAACTTTGTTTTTAATTTAAAAAAAACTGAAAAAAATTAGATTTTTCAGAACTAACTTTCTTATTTCCTCTGGCTGGGTTATAACTAGTACCGCATGGATTACCCTTATCATTAAGAGAAAGAGTAAGTTTTCTGTAGTTGCCTTCGTCATGACATCGCAAAATAGCATACAATTCAACTGACTCCTCAATATTTGTGTCGATTCAATGTGAATAGAAGATCTTTTTTCTAAGCTGCTAATTTTACTAGGAAAGCTCGATGCATTTAAGCAAGCAAGCTATAAATTTAAATAAAAATTTTTAAATAAATATCGAGTGGCCTTTGAAATAATAGAAGAATAGAAGAAAAGATAAATAGAAGATGTACAAGGAATCGACATCAATAATTCTGACGGTACTGCCTACTCCGTTCATAATGAAAATTTTATTACTGCGGGTCTAATACGATCTAAACCAACCAATTTTTTGCCTGGAAAACACAAAAATAATTTTAAACTCTTTCAATTCTACGTGATATTTAGTACACTCAGAAAAAAAATATGATAAATAAATGATTGCATTTACCATAATATCATCATTGTATGTTAAATACAATTATTTAAATGATTGATTTTATCATACTATGATATGCTTGATCATTCTTCTTGATCTTCTTTGATGATCACTGAAAAAAAAAAAAAATTCAGTGATCATCATTGTTATGATGAAGAAGATCAAGAATATCATAGTATGATAAAACCAATCATTTAAATAATTGTATTTAACATACAATGATGATATTATGGTAAATGCAATCATTTATTTATCATATTTTTTTTCTGAGTGAAGTTCAACATTTCCAATATAAATTTGTAATCGAAAAATAGAGTTTGGTTCAAAACAGTTTTCGTTTACCCAAAAACGTACTAAAATGGAAAAGCTGTGCGACTCTGATATATTCAAGTATAATCACTGTTAGAGAACTATACAGATCAGTCTTCCAACTTCTCTATATAATAATATATACCTATACGTTGTGAAACCAAACGTTCTAACCGATTGCAAATCACATTTTAATTACTTATTTCTCATTACTGGATTTCACTAAGTAAAAAGCACATAAGAATTTAAATGTTTATAAAGAAATAGCTTAGTGTCGCGAGTTCATTTTTACATCTTATCTTGTGTTCAAATAAATCAGATAACGTAAGTTAACAGAACATTGTGTGTCTACATAACAAAAACAGCGTCTGAGCTAGAATTAGAGTGACTTAAGATTACATCAAGTATTTTTAATTTTATCGTTTATAAAAACAAAACTGAAACCTAATCATTTATTAGCGTGATCTTATTTATTTATCATAATGATCAACTAAAAATACGTTGATTAACTTTAATTATTTCGAAATAGTGGTCACGTGTGCGACTTGATATTAATTGATCATCAAAAATTTTTTTTAGTATACAAGGAGTATATGGTATTCGTTCGTGTCTTGTCGATAACCATTACAATTCATATAAAGTTACGATTTAGGGCTGAATTGGTACTCTTGTATAAACGCATATAATGATTTTGATAGACACAATAAGATGATAATGCAATTTCGTTTGGTTGGGATAAACATAACAACAGAATCAAGCCCTTTTGTATTGTGACTTGAGAAATAACATCACATCAGTCGATCAATATTAATAATAATCTATGGATCGACGATATTTTTGGCATAAATTATTTTTGGGGGAGAACATCGAAATGATGATCAATCATAGATCAATAAAGCAGATGTATTTTATATATAGAAGCGAGAAAAATAAATCGTATAAAAGGGAGTATTTAAGAAGTGCTCGCAGGACCATATCTATATAGGTATATGTAGGGTGGTAGAAGATGGCCATCTGTACCATAACTCGACTCTTTAAAAAATCGTGTTCTATAATTAAAATTCACCTGATATAATTGGCACCCGTCGTCTACGTACTACGTACTATATATACAAAAAATGCAATTATAATATATATAAAGTGTGATACCCTCGGCATAACATATGGTAATTGTATTTATGACGATAAGGAATCCCCACAAATAATTTAAAATTTAAAATTGTTTGACATGAAACGCGTGATATTCGTATGCGCGCGCGTTTATAGATAAAACCAATATATGGGTTGGATGAGTATTATGACTTCATTATTCAATATGTAGTGTAGTTATGATTGTATGTAATTACAGTTTTTTTTAACGCTGTTGATAAATCTTAAAATTACTTTAAAAATAATTATGTTATTATTACACAGAATAATTATACACATTTATTCACTGAATTTCGTTCATTACATCATCAGTTTTTTATGGCACTATATGCTGGTATTATATGAATAAATGCGATATACACATTACCATAGGCAGCAAGTTAATTATATGATGAAGCTTTGAGGTTAATTTCATTCAAATTGAAGCATCCGAATGAGTTCAAACTGATAATTTCCAACTGTCTGAATTTTATAATAGATCAAGCGAAATATAGTAATTTATCTAACGTTAGAATCGTTGATCCTTTTGCTGCATACTTATATGCATACTCATATGTCATGATCGAGATGATACCTCCATGAATTTGATTGAAATGTTTTTGTTTTTATGATCCTTTCGAGTACTGAATTTATACTATATAAATACACTATAATTTGTATAGCCAGAGCAAACAACACATACACTCGGATTACAATAGGAAGACATGACAATTGATATTTAGGAAATATGATATTTAAAAAAAAAAAAAAAAAAACATTATTTGTTTGGATTTTTGTTGTATGGAAGAGCAAAAACACATAACCCATTCATGTCAAATATAAAAATGTTGAAAATAATTGAGATTGGTACGTGCAGGACGCATGTACGATTTTGTGTGGGCTTTTTATTTTTATACATCTAAACGAAATAACGCAAATATATGTGGAGCCCAATTTTAAGAGTTTATATACTACGGTATACAATATTTTTTTAAAGTATTTTTACATTTATGGAAAACGACCTTATATGGTTCAATACATACCATACCACAAAGACCACTAAACTGCAGATGCCTTTTTTATACAGATAAAATAAGTTATTCGATATTTACATCTGCGTACAGAACAGACAAATATCAGTTTTTAACGATTCTACTTTAAAACTTTCCCTATATACACAGTAGGTAACTTTAGATAGACTTTAGTTTGCAAAACAAATTTCGTACCATTAATTGGGTTGATAACAGGACTCTAATCTTTTCGCATACATATTTCTATAATCCTATATAGCCATCAATTAACATCAAACAGCAACCAAACAAAAAAAGGTCTACGCTTAACAAGAAAATTTTCTTATCTCATCTCCTCAAATTTTCTTAATTGACCTTTACATCAATGAACTAAATCCTTTTATATTTTCGTTTATTGTAAAATTACTCGTTATCAGGAAAAGTTTTATTGATAAGACAATACACAATACAAATAAATTTAATTAAGTATACATATATAGAACAATCCAAATAAGCCCTTTATCCTTAAATTTCGTAAATTTCCAACAAATGCTATTTATCTCGGAAAAAACTACACCCATGTCGATCTATCTCTCTGGTCAAGTTGAAAGGTAAAAATTATTTCAGTTGAATGACAATAAAAAGGATTTTCGTTTGTAATCCGATTGTCATCATCATTATTATTATATTATCATGTATATACAAAGTATATTGTCCTTTTGGAATTTTTGGGTGATATGTTTAAAGAGATGTGAATGAAATATTGTCTGTGTGTATGTTTTGGAAGGATATAAAAAAAAATTGGTATGAGGCACGAAAGACTCCACTCCTTCAAATTTATATATAGAGACTTTGTTCTCACGATGGAAATATTCACACGATTAACTTAACCTTGTTTGCGTGTTGAAAAAGCGTTTATCCTTACAAGATGTGGCTTATAAGATTGATTAATTTATTATCTTCATTTAAAGGTAAACTGTTTTATCACATTTTAAAAATCAATTTATTTAGTCATTAAATATAGAGAGGGGCACACGACTTTCAGTAAAGGTAAACGAAAAATCGAACTACTTTTATATTGTGCGGTTTTGTTTTAAGGATATCCCCTCGCATTATATAATGTGGGAAACAAAAATAAAATTGGACCGATATAAGCCCGTTCAAAACTTTAGCTAAATTACATACGTTCATGCTGAGTTTGAGTTTGAAATTTTCTTTTCATTTTATCGATAATTTATATATTCAAAAGGATTACCGATATGTAAATTTTTAATAATTTATTGGTGTAATTGTATTTGTAATATATTTTAAGTGGTCTCTAGCGAATAATTTTGATACTGTTGCAAATTGTTATGCAAATTGCGCACCAATTCAAATATTTGCACACCTATCACTTATCATTTTTCTCATAAACACATAACGCCCTAATTTTCTTTTTATTCCAAAACATGAGTTCAATATGTTTTCTGCTATTATATGTCGAATGTTTGTCAACAAACATAATCGCAACATAAAAAAGCAACTAATGAGGGCGGAACGGAGACGCATTTAATGTGATTACATTTGAAAACACCAAAATTATGAAAAATCTCGTTACATTACAAGCGCCTAGTACCGTACTAGACTAAAATCGTCCCTTCTAGTTATAGTATCAAATTTGTTTGTTTGGTGGCTGGTAGAAATAACACTCAAAATATGAAATTTTTGTTTTGGTTATGCTCATAAATCAAATATTCTACCCCTAAAATACGTATTTTTATTGTTTGCAGTTTGGGATTTAATCCCTAAATTGAATTAAATTATTAATAAGAGTCGAATTGGTAGAACGAAAAAACATGTAACCATAATAATATTGAGTTAATAAACGACTCAATTTTATGAGAATTAAGCAAAAAAAAATAGTAATTCAAATTAAATAATCGCTCCCAAACTCCTAAATAATTAAATTTTCCAGGTTTCACCGGTACCCATGCCTCTTTGACATACTCGTCACTCGTCATTAGGATTCCTAAAATAGAGGAGGGTATCAAACAATGTATAAGAAAAATTTACAAAATTATCAAATTATAAAAATACCAAGCCTTAGCCAACATCGACAATAATCTTGTCGTTTTTCCAGATTCACAACAATTACTGGTAGCAACGGAACGAAATAAGTTAAACGTACACCCCGATTACGCTAGTCGAGTCGATTGTCGTTACAAGGACTATCAAATTTTATACTATTTGTATGAAAAATTAGCCAGTTGCTATGCCAATAATAGTAGGTCTATTATGAATCTCACTTACTCGTCACCGGGTGAAGAGTCGTCACTATAATTCTATTTTGGTATTATGATTGTCGCAGTGAGCGAGTGATCGTCACATGCGTGTCGCTTGGCGACTCGAAATCACCGCATATAATTGTTGGTATTATAATTCTCACAGTGAGCGAGTCCAATGTCATATATGCTCACCTAAAATATGATGGTGAGAGTCAAGTGACAAAGTATTTTTGGTATTAGAAATATAATATTTTATTATATTTTAAAATTGAAATAGTAAATTTATATTGAAATGGGAAAAAACCGGGATATTGCCCGTGGATTTCCAGATGTTGGAAAAATCAAACTAACCATTAATGAATTTTGGAAAAATTTGTCAGTAGTGCGGAATAGCTTAGGGCCGCCAATTAGAGAAAACATGGAATGGAGAAAGGCAAACATTCGACCACAATTTTTTTATATAGTATACACAATTTTTTAAATAATATATTTTATATTTTTAATATTTTTTTATAATTATTTTGTATTACGATACGATGAAAATATCGTATCCTTATAAATTTTGTCATACAAAGACATACAAAAATATCTTTATATGAAAACTAGTTGTAAACAACTAAAATATTTGACATTACTATATGGTTTCCATAACGACAAATAACAAACTCTAAAAAATACAAGAATCCACATACGACGCCGCAAACAACGGCTCGCCAAAATAAAAGGGAGAATCACAATACCAATTTTGAACTCGGGTGACTTAGATAGTCACGGCGAGTGGTGTGGTGAGGCGAGAATCATAATAGACACATAGGTCTATCGGATGAAGAGTCGTCACTATAATTCTATTTTGGTATTATGATTTTCGCAGTGCGCGAGTGATCGTCACATGCGACTCGAAATCACCACATAGAATTTTTGGTATTATAATTCTCACAGTGAGCGAGTCTAATGCCATATATGCTCACCTAAAATATGGTGGTGAGAGTCAAGTGACAAAGTATTTTTGGTATTAGAAATATAATATTTTATTAAAATTTTAACATTAAAATAATTAATTTATATTTTTCATATAAGAAATAAACTAAAAATATCGTATCCTTATAAATTTTGTCGCACACTTACAAAAATATCTTTTCATGAAAATTATTTGTAAACAACTAAAACTTTTTGACATTACTATATGGTTTCCATAACGACAAATAACAAACTCTAAAAAATACAAGAATCCATATACGACGCCGCAAACAACGGCTAGCCAAAATAAAAGGGAGAATCACAATACCAATTTTGAACTCGGGTGACTTAGGTAGTCACGGCGAGTGGTGTGGTGAGGCGAGAATCATAATAGACACATAAGTGACTTGGGACGAAAGAAACAATTAAAAACTGTCATTTCGAGTCGTGTGAAATATGAAGTGACTGAGAAAAAACATAAAATACGCAGCTTGTCGTTTGAAGTGACTATACGATAACGAATATATTATATATTTGGACTACGGTTTCATGTTAAAAGAGTCACATGAAACGACAATCGACACGACTAGCGTAATCGTAGTATGGTAAATCATCGTGGTATACTTAAAGAAACGAATTGGATCGTGGGTTAAAATCGTTCTTGACCAAAACTATCTTCTATTAGCGGTTTCCATAAAAGTACTAGGTGTCCATTTGTCAAATAAAATATAGCTAGTTACGCGTCGAGCTCATTACCTAGATTAAATTGATTCGATAGAATTTTCCATTGAGATTGTAATAGCGTAACTCATTACCACATTTTTGTGGAATAATATAAGATGCAGTTTTATAGCACTCATTGCACCGACACTATATCCAACTATAATGTTATGCTGGTTGGATTGCCGCCAAATTTCCCGATATTCTGTTTAATCCATTGTAATGGTAATACCTGGTGTTTCAAACCGGAATACCTGGGCTAGATTTAGTTCCCGTACTCAAAAAATCTAATGTACCAGGCGGTAATCTATTCTTACCAGTACTATATCACGATTTGATAAATATTCCGGCCCAAATGCATCACTTCGAGCAAAGAATGAATAAAACTGCTTGAATAAATAAATACAATCACACACGACTTACGACTAGCCTCATCCAAATTCTTTGTGTACACATTAAGTAAGGTACCCAACTAAGAAACTTTATGATGAGTTTCAACCACTAAGGTTTTTAATTGGCAGAGAGCTACTAATTTTGATAAATAAAATATATAATAACCAAATCAAGCAAAATCCTGATTTGATCAAAGCTCAAGATCGTTAATTATTTTAGAACAAAGGTGTCAAATAATAATATATTGTGTCGAGGACTCTTGAAATATAAGACTCGTCCTTCGGAGCTTAAGAACATTACAAACTCTACAAAATTTAAAAAGAAAATAACTGAATACCCTGAGACCTACGAAAATTGTGAATTGCTAAAATGAGGAAGTTTGTGTATTAAATTCACTTTGCGAAAATAATAAGAAATTGAATACCTAGTGTACTTATTAAATAACATTTTCTTTTGTGTAAATATTATTTTTAAAATTAAATTTATCATTGTTAAAATGCTTAGCTGTAAGCATATACTACTAAAAAGTTGCGTTATAACCTTATTAGGTTCGAGCAACTGACTTGGATTGTTAAATTTGTTATATTCAACATAAAAAAAAGTCGTAACCAATCCTCCAAAAATTCTACTCAGCGATGATCAATCAATATGTAATAATTGCTTCTTGTGTTTTTTTAAGAAAAGGTTCTCGTGAAATAATGCAATGATGGCATGGAATGGATACTTTATTTATCGGATGTAATTCGATTCAATTAAAATCACTATTCATTTTGTGATGCAAACATTCTAAACATGTGCAGCCACCAGAACAATTCACGTATTGTTTTCAACATTCTACCGAGACTAAATTGGCCCGACTCGTCATGCTAACTGCAACATATTCTATCAAAAACACCATTAACGCCATTTACGTCTAAATAATCAATTATTAGTGGTAATGGGTCCTGGTTTCTGTTAAAAGGATCGTTTTGTTGCAACACTTTTAACCAATCATCTTTTAACCAATCAAAAAAATCTAACATATATTGGTTATACAAGCTCCTTGCGCTGCACCCTGAGGTAATGCTAAAAGTGTCTGTTCTACATGTTAGAGGCTGCTGTAAAAAAACCTAGCAGTAGGTATAAAATGCTAAGGGAAGGAACCCAGAACTAAATATTCAATTGAGTCAACCAACCAAAACAAAAATACGGTGCAGGAAATCGGATGCCCAATACCGGCGGCTCTCGAGAGTGAGCTAGCGGCCTCCCAGTCATCGAGATCTAGCAACCACAATGATGTAGTGATTCAAAGCATGGTTACTACACCATATACAGCTACAAGCAATATCACTGAAGTGGTCAGTCTGGTGGGTGGTTCATCCAGTACGGCTGACGGAAGTAAAAACACCTTTACGGAATTTGACAATCCTTTCTTAAAAAGAGGTATGGTGACAAGATCACCTATAAAACCGTCTGCCGCAAGTTCTGTTAAACAATCGTTTTCAACTTCAATGTTGAATATGGAGCCAGAAGTGGTAAACGACCCGATAAATAAACTCTCAGAAAATCACAGTAGCCTTAAAGCCTTAAAGAGAGCACTAAACGCAATGTTCAATTGACACAAACTGGCATCGAACGCTTTATTACAGTAAAACAAAAGGGATAGTCCAAAACCAGAAAACCTACCGATAAGTAAGAAAACAAACGTCGAAAATTTCAAACCACCGCTAAACAACCGATTTGAAACGTTCATCGAAAATGATGCGGAAGAGAGCCAAACTGTAAATACAAATACGCAAGAACAAGCTATTCGAAAATATACAAGCCACTTCCAATCTACTTACGCGAAATCGATACGCACAAGGTGGTGCAAGAACTCAAATCAAGCGTGCTAATAAATGGAAAAACATTTCACGTAACAAATTTACTTCGATGCAAAATACACGAAGTAAAAATTCAAACGCATGAGGTCAACGACTATAGAGAGGTCATTAATTATTACGATGCTCACAACCGAAACTATTATACATACCAATTGAAGTCTTCAAAGGGTCTTTCTGTCGTTATTAAAGGGATCTATCTTCATATTGAAACAACCGAAATCCAGGTTGCGCTTGTTGAAGATGGATTTAAGATATACAGAATGTATATAGGGTCATGAACCGATTGAAGCAACCACAACCAATAGTCAAAGTTGAACGGGACCCATCCGAAAGAATTTTGAAAAAGGGAGAAGTTAATCCAATATATAAACTAAAGTACCTCTTACACAGACGCATAACTGTTGAAGAAGCAAAGGAAAGGTCCGGACCAATACAGTGTTTAAACTGTCAAGAATATGGTCACTCAAGAACATATTGCAAGTTGATATCAATGTGCGTCGTATGTGGGGAACTACACCAAACCAAAAGTTGCCACTAAATAACTGCAACAACAATGCAAAATATGCTACAAAATCAAACTACTATGATCCAGAAACTAGAATGTCTCCGATAAATTATCTGAAGATATGCCACTGGAACGCCAACCGTATAAGCCAACACAAACTCGAATTAGAACAATTCCTAGCTAAACACGAAATTGATGTTATGTTAATTTCAGAAACCCATTTAACCGATAAACACAATTTCAGAATCAATGGTTACGAAGTTTATGATACAAAACATCCCTTGGGCAGTAGTCGAGGAAGAACTGGTACTATTATAAAAAAAGCGAGTTCGCCATTATGTTCTAAATGAATATAGTACTGAGGAAATTCAAGCAACTTCTTTATGTGTGAACCTCGATACAGAAAGCATAGTCATCACTTCAATATATTGCCCTCCAAATAATAAAATTTCGGCATAGATACCTACAAAAGATTTTTCTCAACCCTGGGTCAATGTTTTATGTTCGCCGACGATTTTAATGCCAAACATACCTACTGGGGTTCAAAATTGAGTACTCCAAGGGGACGTCAATTAATGAATGTTATTCAAGAAAACCACTACGATGTTGCGAATCCCTGACGTCCTTGATTTTGCCGTCACAAGTAAAATAAACCGAGAAATAATCCAAGCTTAACCTCTTTTAGAATTATCTTCTGACCACTCTCGGGTCTTACTACATTACTGGGCCGACCAAAAACCATGTTCTACGAATAACTATCTAACGAACACCTCCACTAACTGATTGAAATTCAAGATGTACATCAGTTTACATATCGACCTAACGTCTACACTGCAGACGGCTAACAATATAAACATTGCTATGGAAAACTTTAATGATGTACGAGTCACCGCAGCTATTGCGGCCTCGCCTAAACCAAAGAGGAAACATACAAGACACACCATAACATCCGCTGAAATAGAAAAAATGTTAACTGAGAAACGTTAAGACGCATCTGGCATATTAATCGATCGCCAGATGCTAAACATAACTTTAATCATGCAAAAAGAAAACTACAAAGCCTATACTACAAAAAAATAAGATGAATTATATACAGAATTACCTTAAAAAATTTTCTTCCCATTCGGATACAAACTATTCATTATGGAAGGCCACTAAATACCTTAAACGGCCTCAGCAACCAAATCCGCCAATTCGTCTTTCTAGCGGTGAATGGGCTAGAAGTGACGAGAAAAAAGCTAAAGCCTTTGCTGATCACCTTGAAAGTGTATTCATTCCAAACCTTGGATTATCGGTGGTTCAAACAGAAAATATAGGTAAAGTTTATTATTGCACATCAAATTCAATTAAAGAAAGCCCCTTGGTATGATCGAATTACAGGTGAAACGCTTAAACAACTGCCTGAGTGTGCCTTTGGACGACTGGCTCAATTATTCAATTCAATTTACGAATCAGGATATATCCCTGAGTGCTGAAAATTATCAACTATAAAAATGATCCCAAAGCCTGGCAAGGATCCTATACCAAAGTCTCGTCATATACACCAATAAGCCTACTACCACTCGTCTCGAAAGTATTCGAAAAAACTGTTATCGAAAATATTAAACCGGAACTACGAAATATCATCCCTAGTCATCAATTTAGTTTCAGAGCCGAGCACGGAACCATTGAGCAAGTGCACCGAGTAGCTACAGAAATAAGGTCAGCATACGAAGAGAAAAAATACTGCTCCGCCGTATTCTTGGATGTTGCGGAAGCATTTGATAAAGTTTTTCACGAGCGTCTGCTTCATAAAATTAATCTTAAATTGCCAGAAAATTACCAGCTTATGAAGTCGTATTTGTTAAATCGCAGATATTATGTCAAATACAACACCTCTAAATCAAACGAGAAAAACATTCTGGCTGGAGTACCGCAAGGTAGTGTGCTTGAAGGTCCAACGTTATATTTATTTTTCACCTCAGATCTATCAACGTCTTTGCAAATTCTGACTTCTAATTTCGTAGATGATACGGTAATCGTATGTAGCCATAAAAATCCACAAACGGCGTCCGAAATTCTGCAACAACATATTTATGACAGCGAAATTTGGCCAAAGAAATAAAAGATAAAGGTCAATGAACCACGTTACATTCACTTTAGATAAGCCCACTTGTCCGCCTGTCACAATGAACGGAATATAAATCCCTCAATCAAATGGAACAAAATATCTAGGCGTTCAAACAACGGTTAACGTGGCGAAAACATATTGAAATGAAACGAGGCAATATTAAATTAAAAATTGATAAAATGCACTGGTTGATGGGGAAACATTCAACCATTGACGTAGGATACAAACTTCTTCTGTATAATATAATGATTAAACCAAATTGGTTGTATGTTTGCCAATTATATCAATCAACCTCAAATTCGAATATCGACATTGTCCAACGAACACAGTCAAAAATTCTCAGAATTATTACAGGAGCACCCTGGTTCGTAAAAAACAAAAATATACATAAGGACCTTATAGCATCATAACTGTCAAAGACAAATTAGAAAAGATGCGGATCAGCTATGCAGGGAAACTGGAATATCATCCGAATTTGCTAGCGCGAAACCTAAAAGATATACCTAGGTCTTCGCGATTAAAGCTCCAGCAGATTTACATAATTACCTTAGTTATTAAGATTTGAAAACTTATTGTTATTTTTATGCTTGAAAGATTCAATAAATAAAGAAAATTGTAAAAAAAATGTTGGGTTCTATTCTTCAGAGGTAACCGCATTTCCATTTATCTTTTCAACATGCGACATTTGCCTACCACAACGATGGTCGATCTTCAATTGGAGCACTTGCAATCATAGACACCATTTACCAATACGGGGTATTATATCTATTTTCGACGAGGTAGACTGTAGAGCACTACAATCGGTTATCTTTTTATCTGACCTAAACCGTTTCAAACTTTCTACTACAATGCTTCTAATTTGTAGAAAACATCTTGCTGGCCACATTTGTTTGATAGTTTGAATCGATTTTTCATCCTCGCAGTAAAAAAACATTAAAAATTGTCTAATAACTTGATTTCATATTAAGCGTAGAAGACGATGAATTGTTAATGACCATCGAACCGTTCGCCACTACACTATTTACTACAGCGAAATTTTAAAATTGAAAAAAACTATAACTGCCCAACCGCACAAATATGTTGGCTTCTAGAAATCATAAAAAAAGGTTATGGCACTTGGTTAGGGCTAAATTAGATTATCATTTTGTATTTATTTTTTTCACTTGATTTCGTTCTGCATGGTTGTGTATGGGAGGTTGGGGCAAGATGACGATAGTAAGAAACAGATAGTAAGAAAAAAACGAAATTAAAACAATAGCAGATTTTAGGACAGATTTTTCTTAAAAATTATTGAATTTATCAAAAAATTTACCTTAAATTGACTTTTACCTTAACTTTGGCACACGGCTTAATGCATGAAATAGACGTGCGGAATTTCCGCATGCGGATACGCATACGAAAACGCAAGTTAACTACATGAGCTTACTTTTCTGACATTGCTGCATTTGACATTTATTTTTCGGTAGAGTTTTCAATAAGCAATACAATTTGTTTTTGAATTTCTGTCAAAACATTGAAAAGCCGTCGTGATGTTAATATTCATGATATTTTTTTTGGTGTGTAGTTAATACTGCTGCGATGCGTTTTTTAGAAATAGAGACAACTTGCGGAAAAACGGCTGCTATTCAAAATACGTTTAATACGAATAAGCGGCCAATAGTCGGGTAAAAGTCATTTTTGAGTAAATTTTTCGGTCAATTCATTTATTTTTCAAAAATTCTATGGTAAACTGATGGATAAATCTGTTCTTAATCCGATTTTTACCATTTAAGACGACTGTTCGAGTGCGAATTTTTGTGCGGATATTTAGAATCACACTTTTCTACTAACCAAATTACACCCTTAAAAGATAAATTTTTTTTAACTTTAAGAAAAAATATTCGCAGACGATCAACCTAATCATAAAAAAAATAAATTTGTTAGCTACATTGTGCTCATCAAATCGGTGGAAAAGTGTGACTCTAAATATTCGCACAAAAGTTCGCACTGGAACAGTCGGCTTTAGTAAACGATTTACCCGACTATTGGTCCGCGCGGCCTAAGTTATTTTTTTGAAAGTGTAAATTTACACTTTTTGGGGTTTTGTAAAGTTTTTTGTCGATTTTACTTTGTCAGAAACTTCAAATTAGTTGTATTTTTTCATTTGTAATTTAATCCTAATTTCGTTTAGTGCTGTTTAGCTTCTGTACGGGTTTCATTCGAAAAATACGTTGACACCTTGAATCAAGAAAATTGTTGACTTGATGGTTGTGTTGTTTTTGAAGCTGTTTTCACATTTTTCCAAATATTCACTAACCATTTAATGCATATGTTGAACTTAGTTTAGCTGTATTCAATTTGCATCTCACTCATTCTCTATATAAAAATCCGTTAATGTTTAACATTCGTTGCACGTGATGCTGGTTCTAAAACTTGTTTGTTCTATTTGGTCCTGTCATTGGGATCGGCTGAAGATGAACTCATTCTTTGTGTTAGCAACGTTGTGGCTAATAATTGTTTTAGGATTCCTCTGAGTCTGACCCCAAATAGATCACATCAACATCATCCTCATCATTTCCGTCTTAATCTGGATCATTATTTGCACTTATTGAGGATAATTTGTTGTGCGTTATAATTATAAATTTAGATAGTTTGGACCATTGCTTTGGACCAAATTTTCTAAACATTGCTTTCATACACGGATCTCAATATTTTTTAAGTACATATTCTACGAAAACCTTTATAGGGCGTTGCGGATATTAACTGATGAATTTCACCTTAAGGAAATCTGAACTTGGTGGCATGTAATTTAAAATATTTGGTTCTTTTCTTATTTTCGGTTAACTTGGCCCCCAATCTATTTATTAACGTTTCCTTTTTGAATTTATTTTTGTAGACAATTATTGTTCTGGAAGACGGTTCGAAAAGTCGATAAAAATTTGTAATACAAAATATAGATTGAAATAGATAGTTAATAAGTTCAGTGAAATCCGTTCCGGAGAATTAGAAGTGTTATTCGGCGAAATCATGATATGGTGCAGTGATAACCTTCTAAAAACATAAATCTACTAATATCCGATATATGATAGTATAGAAAATGCTGTATTACACTGTAAATTATAACACAATTTGAAAAATGCCAATGAAAACTTAATATTTTATTATTGATTTGTAAAACACATTGAAACTTGAACTTCAATATAGATTGAAATAGATAGTTGTTTTGTTTTTCAACAACTAGAATTAATTAATAATTAAATTTTCTATTTATGAATAAATAAAATATATCAACAAAATGTTAAGTTAACATAATGTTAATCAAATATTTGATTAACATTATGTTAACTTAACAAGACGTTAAATATTCTATTTATTCATAAATAGAAAATCATCCCAAAGTAATAAATAAATTTACTTTGAGAATATAGTTTACATTTTTTTACATTTTTCTTTTTGTTAAAGAAAGTTTATTATAAGGCCTATTTGTAACACTTGTACGTGTAGTTGTTGCTGGTTTGCTAGTTCCACTGGTAGTTGTTGTTGACTGTGTTGTACTACTAAGTGTTGTGGCTCCTGTTGTTGCAGCTTTACTTTTTCACCAATTATACTCTATTTAAAATTATACAAGAAAAATATTGAATTAATTATATGTACATATATGTATGTATATTCTGCAATTTAAATTCGGTATTTTGTTTATTGAATATTTACCTTTACATCAGAAGTTTTCAAGATTGGAGATGGGTTTCCTATTCCAAATTTCGTACTCGTTGTTGTTACTAATGCTGTATGTTTTCTAGTTACAAAATGTCGTTTGCCAGCATTCACGTCTCTGTTCCATTTGATACCACATTTTGGGCAAAATTGGCACCTATGTGGAAACAGAGACGTGATATGCTGGCTTATTACACTTTGCACATAGTTTTGTACATAGTTTGCACATAGTACTACTAAGTGTTGTGGCTCCTGTTGTTGCAGCTTTACATTTTTCACCAATTCTCTATTTAAAATTATACAAAAAAAATTGAATTAATTATATGTACATATATGTATGTATACTCTGCAATTTAAATTCGGTATTTTGCTCATTTAATATTTACCTTTATATCAGAAGATTTCAAGATTGGAGATGGTAAAGTTGTGGTAAATTTTGTGGCTTTACTATCATCATTTGTAGTGGACTTTGGAGTGGACGATGAGCCCGTCGTGTCATCTGTAACCCGTGTACGTGTAGTTGTTGCTTGTTTTCTAGTTACAAAATGTCGTTTGCCAGCATTCACGTCTCTGTTCCATTTGATACCACATTTTGGGCAAAATTGGCACCTATGTGGAAACAGAGACGTGATATGCTGGCTTATTACACTTTGCACATAGTTTTGTACTATAAAAAAAAAAAAAAAAATTCCCGCAGAAATATAATTTGTGACATTTTTAAGACTCTGTAATTAAATATAACAAAAATGAGTCATCGAATTCCAGGTGCTACCACGAATAATTAGTTCATTCCCCGGAGTGCGAGTTGGGACATGCCACAAATGAACTAATCAGACGAGGATCCAGCACTGCAACTCAACAATTACGAAACCTTTTCCGTGTGTGTGCAACCCAACAATGTATCTGGTCAGTCATGCCAGTAAGGCATGACGCAGCGACACACACACGGAAAAAGTTTCTACACTTTCCAATATTCAACAATTATTAAGTTAAGTAATGCGCTGTCCACTGGTGAGGGCTTGACCATTACTTAACAACCACTAGAAGTTAATATTAATTATTACTTACCACTTGGTTGATCCGATTGCAAGTGAAAATTACACAAAATATGCTGTCCTTATATAGTAAAAAATTTGAAAAAACCACATACATAATATTATGTGCTGCCATCTCTTGTTAAATATTTAACCACAAAATTATGTATATGTACACAAATTTTACTACTACTAAGCGATTTGAATTTTTTTCAGTTATTCAATGTTTAGTTATTTATTTATATAAATTTCAATAATAATTATTGAAATAAATTAAATTTACATTTATAATTGTCTTATATATAATTATTTTATTAAATTTCGTTGATTTTATATAAAAATATACAAAAAATAATAATTATTACATGGCTCACATATACATGCACAAAATGCATTCAATGCGAATCAAATTGGTGTCTATTATCCAATATTTACTTATTTATTTACATTAATTTAAAAAAAATTATTGAAATAAAGTAAGTTTACATTTATAATTGTCTTTTATATAATTATTTTATTAAATTTCGTTATTTCTATATAAAAAATATACAAAAAATAATATGTATTTGACTAGTCATATGGTTTTTCCCCTATTTACGAATATCAATTTTCTCTTATATAAATACTGGCGCTATCTATACGGCGGTGTTTTAAACGGGAAAACCGAAAACATATTGAAATAAATTAAGAAAAATTATCGAAATAAAGTAAGTTTACATTTATAATTGAGTTACATGTAATTATTTTATTAAATTTCGTTATTTCTATATAAAAAATATACAAAAAATAATAATTATTACATGGCTCACATATACATGCACAAAATGCATTCAATGCGAATCAAATTGGTGTCTATTATTCAATATTTACTTATTTATTTACATTAATTTAAAAAAAATTATTGAAATAAAGTAAGTTTACATTTATAATTGTCTTTTATATAATTATTTTATTAAATTTCGTTATTTCTATATAAAAAATATACAAAAAATAATATGTATTTGACTAGTCATATGGTTTTTCCCCTATTTACGAATATCAATTTTCTCTTATATAAATACTGGCGCTATCTATACGGCGGTGTTTTAAACGGGAAAACCGAAAACATATTGAAATAAATTAAGAAAAATTATCGAAATAAAGTAAGTTTACATTTATAATTGAGTTACATGTAATTATTTTATTAAATTTCGTTATTTCTATATAAAAAATATACAAAAAATAATAATTATTACATGGCTCACATATACATGCACAAAATGCATTCAATGCGAATCAAATTGGTGTCTATTATTCAATATTTACTTATTTATTTACATTAATTTAAAAAAAATTATTGAAATAAAGTAAGTTTACATTTATAATTGTCTTTTATATAATTATTTTATTAAATTTCGTTATTTCTATATAAAAAATATACAAAAAATAATATGTATTTGACTAGTCATATGGTTTTTCCCCTATTTACGAATATCAATTTTCTCTTATATAAATAGTGGCGCTATCTATACGGCGATGTTTTAAACGGGAAAACCGAAAACATATTGAAATAAATTAAGAAAAATTATCGAAATAAAGTAAGTTTACATTTATAATTGAGTTACATGTAATTATTTTATTAAATTTCGTTATTTCTATATAAAAAATATACAAAACAAATTTAGTTTTGAGGGTTTTTCCATGTAAAAATTCTCTCATATAAAAAGTGGCGCTAGCTATACGCCGGAATTTTAAACTCGAATACAAATAAAAAATATTCTAATAGCAAGTTCATTCGGAATTACAACAAAAAGTTACCCGGGTTTTATGTAAATGAACACGAAAAATATTACCCGACTTTTGTAGTAGTATTGGTGAAAAGAAAGACAAAAAATTGTTTATTGTTAAAAATGTCAGACATTTCAACTCTTTAGCATCGGTATATAATTATTATAAAGCAAACTACATACTATTAAAATATTCAATACTGTCTTCCGTATTTCAATTTTAATAATTTATTTATTACTCAATACCAATAATTTTTAATTAATAATATAAGAAATTATATAATTTCGCACATAAAAGAAATGTTGTTGAGTTTGCTAAATCACATAAAATTTAACATTCGTTGACTGAGATCTCCGCTTTACTAATTTTGAAAATTTTGGGAAAGCTGTTGCGCTTATTATTTTGATGTTGAGAATTACTTAAATTTTTACAAGTTCAATTAGTATTTATATATACACAATTATACAAATAACGCGTTTTATACGGGAAATGAATTTGTTATTAAAATTAAATAAAATTAGCATGAAACAAAGCTGGAAAGTCACTCGCAAGTCGCAATTTATTAATTATTTTTTATGTAATGGTATATGTATTGGAAAATTATAGATTTTGATATTAAATTAGCTACAATTAATTTGATTATTTTATGTTAAGCGCATATAAATCAGAATATCATCAATTGTATATCTAGATTAACTTACTTAACTTATTAATAAACTTCTAAACTAGAATTAATAAATAATATTTGTTTTAAAAATTTGAAGAAATTGTGCTATCTGACTAGTAGAATTAATTTTCGCATTATATCCCCATTATCTATTTATAATGTCATCTGTTTTTCCTCATTTTAACCTTTTCATTATATTTATTTCGAACAAACTCGAATATTTAAAAAAAAAATTAATTTCAACTGCTTTATTAGGAGCTGTATACTATAATCACCATTCGCAAGAAACTGAAGAGTGTGCTGTTGTTGCCAGAGCGAAGAGGCGCTTGCTAGTAGAATGTTGACGTACCCCAGCAGAAGTGCGAATTGAAGAAATATTTTAGAATGAGCTGCCTGATATATTTATATGCATAATGTATAAACGAAAGAAAGTTATATCGAAAACTTACACAATTGGGATGAAAGGTTCACAAAATTTATGTATGTGAAAAATAAATAAATACGTAAATTAACTTATTCGTGCTTTATTTAGGACTATCTATAAAATATTAATTTATTTCCATATCAAAATGTATTGAACCATTTCTTGATGTGACGTATAATGAATGAACAATATTTCATTTTCATTGTGTTACAACGCAAAAAAAATGTAACCAAATAATACTTTGAATTAGTTCAATGTTAGGCGAATTAAGTAAAAAAAAATCATTAATTCAAAGGAAATAATCGCTCCCAAACACTAAACCGCTCGGTAAATAGCCCATCTTTCATAGTCATGTCCTCTCCAATTTCTAAATAATTAAATTTTCGACCTTCTACCGGTACCCATGCCACATCTTTTATATACTCGTCAGTCATATCATTGGGATTCCTACAAAATATAAAAGAACAATCAAACAATGTAAAAGTAAAATTTAAGAAATCATCAAGTTATATAAATTACCCAGTTTTAGCAAACATAGCCCACATTCTTGTCATTTTTTCTACCATAACATTTTCTGGATCGTTCACACCAAATGCCGGAGTAATGAAACTAATTGTAAATAGGTAAAGTAAATCGTCATGGTGTACCACACCTAAAATAAATAAAATATATGTTTATAAGAAATTTTACAAAAAGGGTTAAAGGTATATGTATTCATACCTTGTGGCTTGCCTTCCGGTGCAAAAAAACTAAAACGTCCTTGGTACGTATTTTTGTAGTAGTATATAGGAGTGTGACGTGAAGCTAAATCAACAAATCGATGTACACCAAATCCAATAACTCCATCTGATATTAACACCCCAAAACGGTCAAGAGACTCTTCGAAATTATCTTCCCGTAATGTCATGTTTAAAAAATTATTTCGTAACTCATGACTAATATATTTTGAATTGTTTGTATCCCGTTCATAGAGTAAATAAATGGGGGCTGCCGCCTCAAATTCATCGTTTAAATATTGACGTGTGGTCGTTGTATTAAGTACATAGTATGCAGCACTGACAAACTCGTCTTGTGTTATTCCGGTTATGATTGGCACCTTCTCAAACTGTCCCAGTGTAAACAAACGAATTGGATCGTCGGTTAAAAATCGTTCTTGGCCAAAATCTTCTTCTATCACCGGCTTCCATAAAAGTATTGGGTGTCCATTTTTCAAATCAAACATATCTCGTTGCGTGTCCATAAATTTTTCGTACGGTATATCACGGAATGCATTTACTATTTCATCTGGATCTTCACTCGTAATATTTAATAATTCAGCCTGGCGTTTAGCTAGATCGAATTGATTCGATGGAATTTTCCATTGCGTTGTAATAGCGCAACTCATCGCGACAATTTTGTGGAATAAACCACGCGACATCGGGGATATAAGATGTAGTGTAGCACTCATTGCACCGGCACTATATCCAACTAATGTTACGCTGTTTGGATCGCCACCAAATTTCTCGATATTTTGTTTAATCCATTGTAATGCTAATACCTGGTCTTTCAAACCGGCATTACCAGGACTAGATTTGGTTCCCGTACTCAAAAAACCTAATGTACCCAGGCGGTAATTTATTGTTACCAATACTACATCGCGATTTAATAAATACTCCGGCCCAAATGCATCACTCCGGCCGAAGAATCCATAAAAACCGCCTGGATGAATAAATACAATCACTGGCTTACGACTAGCCTCATCTAAATTCTTTGTATACACATTAAGTCGTAAACAATCCTCCGATATCATACTCTTATTTCGAGTTGGTTGTGGGCATGCTGGACCATCTTCGGATGCATCGAAAATTTTCTGTCCCCATGAATCTACTGGTTCGGGTGGTGAAAAACGAATCGGCACTTGTCCATATGGTACACCGCGAAAACTGTAGAACGATTCATTTCGATTCGTATGCAAAATTGATCCACGCACTTTACCCGAATTTATAAGTACTATGGGACTATCGTGATTGCTATTATCACTATCAAAATGCCGCCATGTTACACATGAATTTATAAAAACTGTTACGATCAATAATAAACTACAAGATACTGCTCGAGACATTTCAGCAAAGAAACTAAATTTTATTAAGAAATGTCCGATATTTATATCAGTTCGGTTTGCGTTTTGCTTCAAGGTTGAAGTTTATTTACATTTTTTTTCTTGGGGAATCCCAATCACACAATCAATTATATTTATTGTTGTTTTCTACTCTAGAATGATGACAGTGAAGCACGACTTGAATTTTTAAATAATTTATTTTACGTAAATTCGAAGAAATTCTGCTAATCTAACTGAAACAACAAATAACAATTTCTCGTTAAATCCCCGTTCTATATATATGTAAAATTATTTCGTGTCTCATTTCGCTCTAAAAAAAATCTATCGAACCCTTTTGTCATTTTAATATCGACGTGCTCGTAATGGATGGGAAATGTTTCACTATAATTCACTAATTTTCAGGGTATTGATTGCAATTTGTGCGTATTAACGACACGGAGTAAAAATTAGAATTTGTATTCGATCATCCATCCCTAAATAAATGTAAGTGTCTTTATAAATTGTGTTTGTTGGTAAAGTTATTAAATTTTATGAGCTAATAAATTTTCACTGGAAATAATTTTTATTGAATTTTTGGTATTTCGATGGTGTGAAATTTGTTTGGTACTTAAAAATTTAGGGACTAATAATTTTAGATTGAACTGAACATATTTTTGATAACACGGGTTAAGATTGCAAAAGTCGACCATCGATATCTATGCCATGGCTTATGTCTGTTAAGAAAGAGTACGGTTTAAACGTTCCAAGCTTCTAACGAGTGCACTGTGTGTTATCAAACTTCGAAGTATCACATAAAACGATTTGTAGATCAGTGTGCAACCCTAAATTAATCTTTCATCACTACAATCCTAGAATAATTTGTATTCAAAATTAATTTTCACAGGCGCATAAATTCCAAGCTGTATATGTCAATTGGAGTTAATTTATTGAATTCGTCTATAAACTGATATATTTTAATAATAGAGAATTGTTACAATGGTTTTAAATTTTCCTTCCATCACTCACTCAGTTAGTTTCCCAAACAATGCCATATTCAAAATAATTTATAGTAATTATACTTGTTACTATTTTAAATAAAAATCCTTTTCAGTATAGATGGATAGGTGATTGTAACAAAACCACAAATTATAATTTTAAACAAAACTTTTACGGTCTAGGAGGAATAATATACTGAAATGAAATGATAAAAAGGGTCGTTTGCAGATGATCTTTTGTATGCGTTATAAACAGATTATAGGGCACCAGGCAAAAATTATCCGTATTCAGAAAAAATAAAAAGGCAAATACATACAATAAAGCAATAAAAATACTGACAAAAAATTGTCTTCTCTATTTGGTAGAATGCAGATTACAACAAAAGAGACACAGACAGGATTGATGATATCGAAAAGAATCTCCCGTTGTGAACTTTTTCGTTTTATTGTTTATGTTTGTTTAAGGTCTAAAGCTTGTTTATTTATAGTTAAGAAGATCATCTTTCGTGTTTGAAATGCTTATTTACTACACATACTCGAAGTACTTAACAAATTTGTTTTGGTTTCTCGGTTTAAACGATAAGTGTTAAATCGTTTACATAGAATGTACCGTATTATTATATTTTCGAAACCAACAACAATCACTATGATAAGTGGCTTAACGACTTAACACTTTCATAAAACTGATTATTAGGTAAATTTTCCAAAAATGGTTACGTCTTTAGTTGAGAGGAAAATGAGAAATTATAAACATATGTGGTATTACGAAACAATTGTTTTACCTGCTATAAATTGGTCAAGAAATATAATTGTACATTTATCAAAATGAAAGCTTCCAAAAGCCGCGAAAAAATGAGTATTTGGATTGCGGAAATATGCTTTAGGTCATCGTGAAAAGTGGTTGAATGCAAATTTATCGATCAAGCTGTTTCATTCTAGAGAAAGAATTGTAATTCGGTAGTATCGAAATTGATTCTAAAGCAGGAAAGAGATCAATCTAATTATAGTTAATTGTATTTAGTTTAATCACCCCGACGAAACAGTAAATCAATGGATAATCCATATCCTGCATTTAAATTGGCCCTACGGGTCGTTGAAAGATAATTCGCAGTATAATGAAAACTTTGAGCGAGAGTTCAGTTCACTTCTAAGAATTAGCAACACACAATAAGGTGTGTAGTAAGGTATCTAGTACATAAAGAAATAAAGATAAACATGTATCAAAAAAATGTAGCGAACATTAATATTTATGTGAGCCTGCGTGGTTTGTTTAAAAAAAATATTAACGCATTCATTAACATGAAGACGTTCACAGTGTGAATTATGAATAGCTTCCACATCATTACCTCGCCTAAAAGTCGATGTTTTATACCACAAAGTACAAAAAACAAATTTATAAATGCGCCCATCGGCATTGTTAATCGTGTTCTTATGTACAAAAAATTGTTCGTTTGTTCGTTGGCTTATTTGTTCTAAATAAACTTGATCAATTTGTGCTATGTTCGTGACCAGGTTTTTCTCGCCCACGACTAAGTTATAGCTATTCTTTTGAGGTGTACGGTAGACCAACAAATAAGCTGGAAATTGAACACATTAATTAGCTGAGTTGAGCGAAGATTTTCGTTTATATGTATTAGGATTCGAGTAATCCAAGTGAATGGACGTGCTGTTTGTTTTCCTGAATTGAAAAATAATTGTATTTAAATTTTAGTTTATGTTATATAATTTTTATAGTGTACCAAAATATTGTATATAAATGTATATGGTATGTACCTAATGTATATATTGTGACATTGTTAAGTAAGTGCACATATTAAATAAATACATACATAGACAACGGTGCTGCCCGTTAGTAAATGCCCTAACATTATGTGGTTCTGCAATGATTGCAGGATATTGTTAAAACTCACACCTTTAAATTAATTGGTGTACTGGGTTTGCGAATAAAATGGATGAGCTGGCCTCCAATAAAAACCAAATTAGCAGGGTCCGGGGTTGTTTGCTTGGAGGCGTAAAGCCTTTCATTTCATATTCATTGCCTATACTCATCTGTGGTATTATCTGGTGATGCCGTTTCTTCTTGTGCTACCAGTAGGGATATCAACTATATTGCCATCATATTCAGTCAGATGTTGGATTGTATATACTGATACGATGATTGCTCCGATTTTATGTGCAGTTGTAAGTGTTCTTGAATCTTCAGAAATTCCAATTGTATCCAATGGTTCATCTATAGACGTATCTGTTGATCGAATATCCCCTTCTGTGTCTAGTGCGGATAATAGCCATCGAACTACCGGATTGTTCTGTGAAACGCACATAACTTCGCAACCAAATGCATCTTTCTTTCCATTATCTTCGAACGTGAATTATACTACGGCTGATTCTACTTCTTGCGGTACCATAACTGCAATTTTCCAAAACAATCGTCTGGATAATCAACAAATTCGCTATAACGGACAAATTCGTGGCACTATACATCTACAATTTGATTTTGGAATAAAACCTTTTGTTCCAATACTATGGCTTTACATCTCAAGGTTCGATCCATTGGTTACTGATGTAAATTTTTCGACGCTGGTCTACTGATGTAAATATTTCGACGCTGGCCTACTATTGTAAAGTTATAAAATTAATGCCAAAAAATCGAACTCGTGATTTGTTGGACTATGTGTGTTTTAAAGTTAGCATCAATTCTGAACTTAGTAGTAAAGCACTTGATCCTAATAACTGAGTGTCGATTTTGTACCAAAAATGACAGCGCGAGGTGAGCAAACCGGAAAAACATAATAGTGGTTATTTTATTAATATTATGGTTTGCTAAAGCGCATGCCCGTTATTTTGTTTGTATATTTTTTTTAATTGATGAAAATGAAAAATCACATAGCGCAAGCGAATAGAAGAGGTGAGGTATACGTCATCTTCATGAATATTCAACCGGTTCAACCGAAACTTTTTATTTTGCATTTGCAAAATTGACGAACAAAATGCACAGACATACGAGAGAAGCAATACAATACAAATATAAACAGTGTATATACACAAAATAATTGTTCACCTCGCCAGCTCGGGCTCAAAATTTTGGTAAAAAATCGACACTCTGGCCTACTGGTGTGCTTATAGTCAGTTCAAAACGTAAATTTTTGCGTCAAAGGTGTGCCTCTGCGGGAGATGTTTCCAATGTCTGCAGCGACGGATTCAACGACATTTTAATAAACTATAATAATTTAGCTAATGTAAATGCTAAGCGTCTTACTTTGGGAATTTTACCACAACAATTCTATATAAATTTCAATCCGGAACGAATAATTTCCATTTTTCAATATACGAGACATATATACGAATAGTTTTGAGTATTGCTTAGGCGGATATTACAAATGTGATATGCGCCATAAATAAGTGAATTATAATTCACAAAATCTGATTTACATATTAAATTTAGGCACCGCCGCGCTCAGGATCAAAATTTTTTAACTATAAAAATTTCTTTTCTACAATTTTAATGGCGATATGTGATTACCGATACAGATTTCTCATAATTGACGTAGGAGCACAGGGCGGCAAAGTGATGGTGGTGTGTTTAAGAATTCTCAAATGGGTATACAATTTTACAACTCAGAGATGAATTTATCAGAACCAGCAGAAATTATATCAGGTGGCCCAGTTTTGCCCTATTATTTGTTGGGAGATGAAGTATTTGGTGAGTTATGAAATGATATTTAAAAATTTTGTTAAACTTACAACTAATTAAATTTGTGTAGGGCTTAAATACTCTGGAAAATCAAATGGTAATCTTGAATATTCTAAGTTAATATTTAACTATCGACATTCTCGAACAAGAAGAGTGATTTAGAACAGTTTTGGATTACTTGTGAGCCGATGGAGGATATTGAAAAATTCTCTGACTGTTAGTACCGAAAACTCGGACAAAGTTGTGATAGCTGCGGTGTGCCTACATAAGTTTTGCTTGAAGGAGGAAGAATTAAAAAAAGGCGCACCAAAAAAGGTACTTGGCACCAAATGCGGTAGATTGCGAAAATATTAACACAGGAGAAATCATTAGAGGCAGTTGGAGATCACATTTCGATGTGTTACCGCAGATTGCATGGTAATAAATTATATATCATACCTCTGAACTCTGAAGTAAAATATAAATTATATATTTAATTAATTAAACATTTGGATGTAGGAGGTTACAATGCAACTGCATCAGTTACTGAAAATAGAGACACTTTGGCCGTAAATTTCATGACGGATGGCTGGCTCAATTCCTTGATAGTGGTCAATGGTAGATTAGCGTGACTGATTTAATCAAAAAGAAATCTGTGAGAGTAATCAAGTCTGCTGTAGCTGCCGAGAGTGGAATAAAATTGAATTGGTCTTGTTTATATGCATCGTTTTATTTAATAAAGTATCAATTAAAGTTTTACAAAAAATAGTTATCTCTCGAAAAAAAAATATTTCTATTTACTTAGTTTATAGAAATATTTATTCATGTAAGTGGCGGCAGCGTAGAAGTCCGTGTTGTTTAAATCACGCATAAACCAAGCCACTTGGTCGCCAAAGTTCTGCGCCCTATATCGTTCATTCAGCATGTTTGCGGTAAGAAGGCTGCCAAATTTTGGGCTTAGTTCGTCCAGAATTTCTAACCATAATTTATTCATTATTCCTGGACTTCTCTATTTGAAGCGGAGCTCGATCGAACACTAACGTTATTAATGCCTCATCATATAGGCGTCTTTTCCTTCGGCATTCAACAATAAATCTCGAGGTGTTTTTTTCTGTCTCATTTTTGTTTTAGGTTTTTCTACGACAAGGTTTCTATTTGGAGATACTTGATTTGAACAATCCACTATATTAAAATTTTCTTCCTCCACACAATTATAATATTCTTGTGTTGATGAATCATTTAAATATTTCGCTTCGTATTCAAACGATTCGTCCATCGTATAAAATTAAATTAAGATTAAATTTAATTCCCGTAGAAAACAAAACTTCGCTATGACGTATAAAAATTATGACAGTTCTATGTATACAATTAATATCGACTTATCGACACAAGTTTTATGAAAACAACATCGAAAACAACCAAAAATATGTCAACCCGATATATTTTCGTTGTTTTGGATATTGTTTTCAGTACTAACCTCACTATATTTAATTAAACCACTGTAACATATAATATTGGTGGATAACTTGAGTTTATGTCCGTACTAACGATAAGTTTTTGTATGACAAAAACCAAAATCTGAAAACAACATCGAAAACAATCACGATCCATGTAAATGCTACATAATGCAGCCATGTAAGATTTAAAAAATTTTCAATGAGTGTTTTGTACAAAATTATTTAGTAAATTTTGATTTAAAATCTAATAACCAGGAAGATTTCTAGTCACGTCGCATGAAGTGATACGTCTAAGGGAATTGAGTATTTTTAAATTGACGACCGTGCACAGAAACACACTTATTTTTCAATTGTTTATGACTGTCATATGAAATGGAGCGTCATTTATATGTTTGGAAGTGAATATCATCACATTTTCTCACAGTTTTCCATGAAAACTCTCGACGGTAATAGCCTTCGACAATAGCCATCATTTGCGCGAACATGGTAGAACGCTATAGTCATTTGCCTATACATATCACCAAAAATTCGACGGCTATAGCCGTCATTATTGGCAACGGGTTAAAATTGTTTTTGGAAATAATTTATACATATAGTTGTATAGTTGTGTACATGTATATATAATTGTATGTATATATTTTGTATAATATGGTTGTAATTTATATTGTTATTTTTATTGTTTGTTGTTTTTCTTTGTTGTTGTACAAAAACTTTATAGCTTACACATACATATGTATTAATAAATACATAAATAAAATGAATATTATATTGTTAGGAATTGTACGAGTACACTACGCAGTCATAACATTTGGTGGTCGAGTGATGAAGTTGTACACCAACAAGCTTTATCATCTCATAAAGTTGCGAATTCGAATCCAGTCGGGTTCATAAATTTTTATTGAGCAATTATTATTCGTAACATTGATGATACTTACCACTTACATTACATGTGGCGGGGAATATGGAGATAGCGAAAGCAATTGTAAACTTTAAACGACGGTGCCGATAGTCATCATGAAAAGTGTTAAACGGCGTTAATCTTTCAAGACAGGGGAATCGCGAAAACAACTACATGTACATATGCATAATAATTTAGAAGTAATTTACAATTGCAATATATGTACATACATATCGGCCAAGATATAACAATAATGGAATAAACTCGAACAGCGATGTAAAGTATACGCAAACACAGTTGTAATTAGGTATGAAATCAAAGGATCGAATGTCGATGGGCCGAATGTCGAAGGGTCGAATTTCAAAGGGCCGAATGTGTCGCAGGACCGAATGGCAAAAGGCCGAATGTCGAACGGCCGAACGTCGAATGGTTGAATGTCGAAGGGCCGAATGTATCGAAGGGCCGAATGAGTCAAAGCACCGAATGGGTCGAAGGGCCGATTTTTTTTTATTTTTAGAAATTTATTTTTTAAATTTGTTGGTTTAAGGAATATTTTGTTAATTTTTTTATCAAATACAAATGAATTTCTTAAGAATTTATGTATTTCACTATTTTTCATCTTTGGATATTCTATCGCAGTAAAAATGTTGCATTTATTTTGGTTGTTTATATTTTGTGTTCGTGTCGTAATTATCAAGTGAAAAAATATTTGTACATAATAGGCAAAAAAACTAAGACTAATTAGTGTGTAATGGCGTTTTTGATAAAAAAAAATTGCTTGATTTGAAGTACAACCAACACAATTGTGTGTATAGTTATAAAGTTTTTTCTCGGACGAAAAGAAGTGTGAAAGGAACAAACAAATGTCTAAGTTGGTTCAAAACACATACAAAAATAAATTTTTAACATGATTCTTTTGCCTTACTCCTACAATTGTGTGGGCAGGCAGGAAAAGGGATATAATATGTATTAATTTTGTGGTATTGGATATGTTATGTCGTGTATGGTGGCGCATGACAAAATTTTCATTCACCAAAATGTATCGCTGACTGGATACGTTACGACGTTGGTCTTCCTCCCCTATAATAAATAAAATGCGAAAGCTAATAGAGGAGAAATAAAGTCTTTTGAGGAAAAAGTCGATGCTCAAGAAATTTGGAAGACAAATCCGGTAGGAGCTTGAAAATAAATTAAACAAAGGGCTGAATTGTAAAACACGCCTCGTTTATTTGGATGACATAATTTTACTAGGCCGCACATTAGATGAACACGATAACAATCTTAAACAAGTACTATAAAAGCTATCCGGGCGGCCAGATTGAAGTTAAGTGCAACAAAATGCAGCTCGTTCAGGGAAAAAGTTAAGTATTTGGGTCTTATCGTTTCAAAGAAGTTAATTAGTTAGTTATGCTGCTAACAAGGCGCCCATCGCCTTACATATCAACAATTTGGAACACAGGGTGGTTTCTGCTGATCGTGAGTAGGCGGCTGTTTCGACCCCGGTTCCCACATTGGACTTTCTTTTATGTGTAGTAAAATAAATTACCATGAAAAATGTTAACCTCGAGATTTTTGATTTACTATTCGCTAAATCGCCGGTCAAAAAAGTAATTTTTAAAAAATCTTCATGTGTGCGTGTGTGTTGTCCAGGCAGATTGACTGATCGGGATAAACTTTAAACTTAACTTAATAAATTGGGAGATCCTAATGATTTTTGGCTGAAATCACCGGAAGTGGCGACCTCCATAAGAAGGCGTTTTTTCATTTTACGCAAATATTTTGAAAAGTATATCATTTTCAAGAAAAATGATTAGGAACAAAACGATTGTAAATTAAGTTTGCAAGAATGTTGATCTAAACTAGATTCCCAAAATGTAAGCGGAAATTACAAAAATCTGAATTTTAAAAAAATTCGGCCCATGTGCAGCCAATTCGGGCTCTGTGCAGCCTACTCGGATTGTTTGTTCGGGATGAAACATTATTCTTAAGCTTTAACGATTATAAATTTAGTTTCACACAAATTTTGTTCAGATCATTTGTTTAAATTTTACCGGCAATGACGAGATTTCGAAAAACGGATTGACATTTCGGGATCAAACTTCATACTTACAGCTCAATTCTCTTAGACGTATCACTTCATGTGACGTGCCTATGGATCTTCCTGGTTACTAGATTTTAAAATCAAAATTTACTAAATAATTTTGTGCAAAACTCTCAATAAATTTTTTTTAAATCTTAGTTGTTAGTTAGATCATTAATTTGAAACTTTTTTCATTTATTTGTAACGTCAAAATTTCAAGTGATAGAAATTGTCATTTGGAGTGATAGCAGTCGCAAGGAAATATTTATAAAGCAGCATACTAAGATTTAAAAAACAGCCAGAACGACTTTATTGAACAATTATTTTGTAAGTTTCGATTTAATGATCTAGTAACCAGGAAGAAGAGTAGTTGAAGTGATGCGACTAGGGGAATAGGGGTGTTAAACTTTTTCCATTAATTGGGCGATCCTTGCTAAACTTGGTGGAAATCTGCACGATGACAGCTTTCTCAATGCATGCTATGACTTGACTTTGGTTGGTTTTCTGGAATTCATGCAGGAATAATGTTTTTTGATTATACAAGACAGTTTTACCAACAACATATTCGCCCCTCAATTTTTTCACTTCTTCTCCGCCAGGCTGGATTTTCTGTTTATCGGTTATAATAACCAGCATCATCTCTAAAATTTCGGGTGTCGGTGAAGGTCGCTTCGATTTGAACAAAAAAAAATCTAAAGTACATGCACCGTCAGTTACCAATCTACGCTAAATTACATTTAGTTCAGGTGACTATTTTACAGTGACGTTTATTAGCCCAATAGGCGAAATCGTAATGTTACCTTCCACTTAAGCCTGTTCATTTCAAATAGGATCCAAACTAACGAGTAACGCCTCTGTAGTTTAGACACCATCTCTTAGATTAGACTTACTATCGATGGTGCATTACATTTCCACTCGCATCACTCACATTCGACACCATCATCTGCTCGCACATCTCCTCAACCATGATGTCACTCGTGGCAACAGACAATGCTCCTGCTGCAACTGTGGCCGCATCAACCTGTTTCATCGGCCAAATGAAAATCAGTGAGAGAGTGTATCCAACAGTTGCATAAAGGCGGGTCTTATAAGTCGTGATACCTACCGCAACCAAATATCGAATATTGGGACACCAACAATTACGCAATATTAGTATTTTGGCAGATGTATTCTTATAATAAACTATTTGAAAAATCGTAAATAGTTTAATTAACATAATTCCTCTCTAATAAATTCAAATTGCATATTTTTTTTACAATCAAGAAAATTATCGGTAATATTGTGCTATATTCAAATTTATTTTAATTCATTTACATAATTTAATATTCCATAAATATACCATATCAATGCAATTTACCATAGTCAATTCATCATTTCCATCCCAAACAACAGACACACAAAAATTAAATAAAAATAACAAGAAATTAAAAAGGGATCGAGCTAGGTACACTGGTAGGATATACTATTATGCTTCTATAGGTAGGTATAAGAGTCGATTGTTAGCACGAGCCATATGACATTTTCTGTCTAATGATGAATTAAGTGATTTTGGCACGTTTCACTTTCAAGATTTTTTTGTAGCACAATCGAGTGCAAAAACACCTGGTACAGTGCTGCAGGGATTATCTTTTTAACGGTAACACCTTTACTTAAATTTCGAAAAAGAGTATATACTGAATCTCAAACTAACTGTTATCATGTAGAATGTTACATAAAAACTAACAAAACTATCGTGATGACATTGAAATTTATAGATTTTAATGATCGTATGACATCACTAATAAACAACAAATAAAACAAAACCAACAAAAATGAATTATTAATTTATTCACCCTCACCCTCGCATTCCTACCCAGTCAAAGAGGACACGCAATAATATTTAAATTTAATTCTGAAAAGGCAATAAAAATTCCCATATGGTGTTTCAACTCGCGTAGGACATTTAAAATTTAAATGGTCTCGTGTTTCAAGCCCTCCGCAAAACAAAATTTGTTATGCGCGATTAATATTTTTGTTTTTTTACTGCATTCAATTTAGATTTTTATCTCAATTGCTACTGACACTACTTTTTATTTGTTTTAATTGTTTTATATGCAATTACATAACAACTGTGAGTAGGTATATTAAATTGTAATATAGAAATATATAGACGGTATTCATTAAATGGGATGAATCATAAGAATTTCGCGGCGTGGCGCTTAATTTGTACATATAGGCATGTATCGAATTTCCACCCCAAACCAAAATACAAATTTGGTGCAATATGGCATTTTCTAAAAATGCAAATTGGAAATAAAAAACAAAAATATTTACTAAGTCATTCAACCATTACGAATTATTATTTGGTATGGTATGCACGCGGGTATCACAATGCCCAAAAGCCATAAATTCTTCTACTAAATCAAATCTAATCAAAAACCACGTCTGGCTATTATGTGTGTTGTCCGAGTAAAATGTTTGGTAATTATCAGTTCATTATTCTAATTTTCTAAAACGATATTACAACATTAGTTGACAAGAGGGGAATAAAGTTAAGGTCCCTTTTGTAATTTTAACCCTCCAAAAGCGATGACCACAATGAAAATAATTTATTATAGGATCGGTCGGTATAAGCGTGAAATATTACTTTTAATAAACTGTGTTGGTTTACATATTCGGTTCCCCGGTGCTATTATTGTTAGCACTTTGGACTCAGAATCTAACGATTCGAAATCAAATCACGGCTGCACCTCAACTAATATTTCTTTACCTAATCTTTTTACGACTTTTAATATTTTAATGCTTTAAATGTTTGTACAACCGATAAATTTCACCCAGAAGCAAAAAAAAAAAATCTTATTTGAAACGATCTGCACAAGGTCGCCGCTTTAAATTTACATTATCACTCACACATAAAATTATACTTTAAACAGAATACAAATTCCGGATTCCGTGACTACTAAGCTAATCAGTAATCATTCCAAGTTTGTTTATTTTAGTAAATTTACGTAAAAATGATATCACGTTCGCGAATTTTTGTAGCTTCATGTGAAGTTTTACTTGAGCTAAGGTTCAATACACTAACAAGACATAAAATGAAAATGTATAACACGCGATTACTCGTATAGCCGTATACAGTTATATTAAGGCATTTGCAAGATAATTCGCAAAGTTGTATTTAGTTACAAATCACAACTGATAACGAGAACAAAACTAGAAATTATGACACTGCCCCGAACGTATTTAATCGGTGCTCTAACCGTAATCTCACTGTTGTCATTAATTATAGTACTTGTTGTGCTAGTTTCACGTACTGAAGGTGATGATTTTAAAGAAATAGTTGTAGAAATTAATAGTGGCCGAGTGAAAGGTAATGTACTTGAGACTCGATTTGGAACCGAGTTTTATAGTTTTCGTGGGATACGCTACGGAAAATCTCCAACCGGTGATTTAAGATTTAAAGTATGTATAAACAAAATTGCAAACTATTAAATTTTCGTTAAGTCATAACCAAATTTTAAACTTCACAGGCACCCAAACCAGCAGAAAAGTGGTATGAAGTATTCGATGCAACTGAAGATGGCCCAAAGTGTATACAACCTTTTACTGATGGTAAAGACATCTCCGAAGATTGTTTACGTTTGAATGTATACACAAAAAAATTACCAATGGGTCAAGATGCCATAGCTCTAAAACCGGTTATATTCTATATTCCTGGTGGTGGCCTTTATGCGGGTTCAGGAGTGAGTACACATTATGGTGGCCCAGATTATTTAATGGAGCGTGATATTGTACTTGTAACAATGAATTATCGCCTTGGCGCTTTAGGATTTTTAAGTTTAAATAATAGTGAAGCACCCGGCAATGCGGGGTTTAAAGATCAAGTGTTGGCATTGAAGTGGGTTAAACAAAACATTGAGAAATTTGGTGGTGATCCCAATAACGTTACAATATTAGGTAACAGTGCTGGTGCCATGAGTATAATACTCCATATGGTTTCTCCCATGTCAAAAGGTTTATTACATCGTGGTATTTTAATGAGCGGTGGTGTACGGCCAACTCCACTCCCCAGCGAACAAATCGAATTGGCACGAAGACAAGGAAAAATATTAAATTGTGATAATGTAGACACTACAAGTGATATAATGCACTGCTTACAAAATGCAGATGCCTTAAAATTAGCATACACTTTAGTCTCATTATTTGAATTTGGTGAGAACCACGGCGCATTTTGGAACGCAATAATTGAACCGGATTTTGGTCAAGAACGATTTTTAGTTGAACAACCGATCGATTCGTTAGACGTAGGAAATTATCAAAAAATTCCGTTAATAGTGGGCGTCACAAAAAATGAATTTGGCACATCGGCCGTTTCACTAATTAAAAATCCCTCAGATTTAAAAGAATTTGATGAACATTTTGAACGTGTTGCTCCAATTTGTTTCATGTATGAGCGTGAAACTGAGCGGTCGAAAAATATTAGTCGACATTTATGGAATGGATACAATTTAACACATCCATTGAGCGTGAATCAAATTCATAATATTGAACAAGTATTTTTTAAAGTAAGTGGTATCATTTTCCTCAAAAGTAAATATTAAATAATTTTAGTTATTTTCGGATGCTGCAGTCGGATTTCGTGCTAATAATTTGGTTAATATGTTACATCCTTGTATTCCAATCTACTACTACCACTTTACATACGAGGGTAAATACAGTCATCTTTATTATCCTGCTGATAAACCGTTTGGCGTTCAACATTCGGATGATGTACTTTACGTTCTAATCCGGGTGTTTGCTCCAATGTTTAAGTTAACTGATGAAGAAAATCTAACAGTCGAACGAATGACCAGGATGTTTTCAAATTTTGCAATGACTGGGTGAGTTTCAAGCAGAAAAATTCATAAAGATAAAATTAAATATCATTTTTTTCTTTCCCCTAGAAACCCGATCAACCCAAAAGATGAGTACACCGGATCGGTAAACTGGGATTCGTACAAGACAAACGAAAAATCCTATCTAGAAATAGGTAATGATCTTACGCTAAAAAAAAATTTAAACGAGCAACGATATAAAATTTGGTACGAACTATTCCCATCCAAATAAAATCGAAATACGAAAGTGACTTAAAGTTTTATATTACAACATATTCTCCTACCCCTCATTATTATTATAAATTATATAATATGTATAAAGTTTTAATATTAAATAAAAAAAAAATATTTTAAAAATATTTTGGTGGTGATAATCGTAATAATACCAAATAACAAACTTACACACAATACTAGAATAATAAAACTATTCTTCGTTTGACACATTCGATATCAACATCTGCTTTTCAATTCGATATTGATGATCATTTTAGTTTTTTTTGTTTGATTTTTGATCCCCGAAAAAGGATCAAATCAACGGTTTATTATTCGAAGGAATTTTTTTTGCATGTAATCAAAATTTATAAAGTTATTGCTACACAAAACCAATTGAGTTGGTTTCAAATCATCAAATCGGACTTGATCGAGGGTGGATAGGTTTATTATAATCAAATTTGGCCTATACAAGTTTAATCCTTTTAACATCTGCCCATGAGTCAATTATTTTTTGGTGTGCTAGGTATTCATGTAATGTCGATAAATTATCAATTAAATTTAATGACGCGTGGCTTTTATTGCGGAAAAATGTTTTGTGCGAATTTTTTGTAAACGGAAAATTTAAGTTGAAGTTGTTTTTTGAAAATGAGAAGATAAATAAATGTATGTTCTTATTGTAAACTTACCGCCATACTATATTGCATCAATTGTTTTATCAATAATCGTATCTTAAATCGCTGGGACCTCCTTGCCAGCACACATAGCACAACAATCCAAACAATACAAACCCCGTTTACAAAGAGGCTATTATTAAATTTATATCGAATCCCAAAAAAAGGATTTTGTAATCCTATTATTCCTTCTGTCATTTTTCGGGATAAACAAATAAATTTCATATTATTTTTATTGCTTTTAATGGAAACGAATGCAGGAGCAACTGTGAATCTTAGTGTAACATGATTTATGTTTTACATGCCACACACATAGCCCTGCTATTAATTTAACAGGTATAATTAGAGATTTCTGTTGCATACTTTAAATTAACCTCTGATTCATGTATCAAATTTCCACGAAAATTTCATGTCGGCATGTAAATGTAAATCGCGGCAATATAGATAAATATGTATGTATTTATAATTGTTACGAAAATCATTCAATAAATCGTAATAGATAATTTATAATTAAATTTATTAATCTACAAGTCACTCATTTTTGACATTGCCTTATTTTCTAAATCATCGAAACTAAATCAAACGAACATCTAAGCTAATCAAACAAAACAGTACTGTTTTAAGATTTTGCTTTAATTTTTACCGACTTGGCTCAAACCACAAAAACCGTATTAGGTTGCTGTAGAAATGCACTACTTGGATATTTAGGTCTCGAATAAGAATTATCGAACAATCCAATAAACAAAAATTTACTTGTATCTATTTCTTGCTACATGTCAAGCTCATGCCGTGTACTCCACGTTTCAATCATCTCTTATCCATCAACGATTCATAAGTTTCAATCACAGATTTATTTGTTTTGAGTTTTTTTTTCTCATCATTCCGTTTCTATAGTCTTGATTTTAATCTTCTTTGTCTTAAAGGAATTTTTTTTTTTGTTCTTCTATATAGCATTTGTTTTTCTCTTTTTAAACATTTGATTAGACATAAAAATGATTTATGACATTTTCTAAACACCTTTCATTTGGTGTATATCGAAGTCGAGAAAAATGATGCAGATTTTTTGGTTGCGCGATCACCTGAATACTTGAAAAAATTAATTTTTTTTGGTTCGTTTCTTTAAGACAAATCTCTAGACTAGGCATTAATTCTGTCAAGAATCAATTATAAAAATTAAGAAAACATTTTTTGTGGAATTTTTGTTTTGTTTAGAGATTTTGACCTTTTGAACTATTTAAAGGGGGTCTAAGCATGTCTATACTTTACAGAAGAAATATCAATTTCAGAATTTTTATGTTTATTGGACTTTTAAGATTTCGTTTTTATTTTATTTTTTTGTATAATTTAACATTTTCTTATGAATTTTGTTATTTTGTAATTAATGATTGTTTGAAAAATATTCGATCGATCGGCAACGATATACTAGGGAATTATGATCGAAGCATTTTACTTTTGAGTGATTTTAATCGTGTCATATGGATTTAAAATGATAATGTGTTGAAGATGATATATGACTATGACCATATTTCGTTTTTATAGTAAGCTAGGTAAGAAAACTAGCAAAAACTCTTCTCCGTCACTCAGAAATTTCCCATTCGGCGCCGGAAGAATAGTGCTCGAATAATAAAACCGCTAATAATTCTACTACTATAAGAAAAATGCTACTACTTAAACCTAGATGTCACTAATTTCATAACTCAAAGTGATCAATTTGTGTTGAATCGTTTAGCCCAACAAGCAAAATCGTAACAATATATTTGAGAAGAGTGATAAAACCGGGTAATATCGTGTAAATAAGTAAGATTGTGAAAATACAATAATAGTTAAGAGTCTGTCAATGAAGCTTGGCATTTTCTTTTTACAAAAAAACGGTAAAAAATATTGATGCACATCAAAATTTTTTGATGTAAATCACATTTTCGCGTTCTTTTAGGGGAAAAAATTGCAAAAAAAATTGATGTACATCAACAAATTAAAATGTAGAATTTTACTTCCATTTTAACTACCACATACACATATTTATGTACATATAATACGTCAATCGTAAATATTGTCAAATACGTCAAACGGTTTAGGCACACTACGATAAAAACACATCAAATTTTTTTCGTATTCTTTTTAAGTATCGTAAATTTGATTTACATCAAAAACGTAAAAGAATTCGCTATTAGTTTACTCGATTTGTGGGGACCAGATAAACATGTAAGCTAAAAATGTGGTGAATACGATTTTTTTTTTTTTGCTTTATTGGTTTACAATAATTAACAATAAATAATTTTATTACATAACACACACACAGTGTTGACGTAACATACTGCTGCGATCTCGCCTATTGGTTTGGGCAGCTTCGCATGGATTGGTTACTTGCGTGACATATTAATTCTGCGTAATTTGGTCAATCACGGGTCATGAATTAAATAACAGTTTTAGAATTTAGTGATTAGAATTTAATGGTTTAAGTAGTAGCATTAGAAGTAATTATGTAACAGTTCGCGAACAATTCGAAATATTCAGGGCGGTATATAAATATGGATGTTGAGTTAGAACATCAGTTAAAATAGCGTAATTTACCAACGGATGGTTACAAAATTAAATTAATTAAATTGCGACTACGTGAAACTATGGAGAAACAAGGATTAGATCCGGATAATTATAAGTTCGAGGAGGTAATAGAGGCAAAACTAAATGATAATTTTGAGATGGTGAAGACAGTTCTTGGGCTACCTGGAACTTCTGGGAAACTTCCTAGGAACGTCGAAAGAAAATAAAATAACAATATAAGACATGGCGCAACAAATAGACAAAACGTTTGATCAAACTAGACAACGAAAGATTCGAGAAGAAAAAAACGAAAAGTTTCTAGAGGTATTCGTGGAAGTAGAAAAATAGTACACAAAAGAAGTTGAATAAATACAGTTATTTTGAACAGAAAATTGATCTGATAGAAATCTTGAATAGAAGTTCCTGTTTCTGCCTGAAAGCAAATAGAATAACATCGCAGGTAATCCAGGCAGTACACTCGAATAAACTCAAACCAGCGGCAGTCGATGGAATAACTTCGTAAGAGAAATTCAAATTCCAATTTGAAACGGCTACCAACAGAACTGCATTGAGATGAAGTGAGTTGTGTCGCAGAATTAATAGTAACTCTTGAAAAGGTGGAACACCCAAGACATTTTGCAAAAAATTTCCAAAAATGATCACAACATACAGTGACATAATGAAGGCGTTGGGATCGCAAATACCGAAGTAACCACAAACGAGGACCATAATCGCGAATGATCTCATTTCCCGACGTGGGGACCATCCCATATTATGAAAAGCGGCAATAGGTATTCAGCTAGTGGCCACAGGTGTATCCTATACCCAATCAGGAAACAAAAACCATCACTGATGCCATAACTAACAACTGGATTTGCCGCTATGAAGTTCTAATCAAAATTCACAAGCATTAAAGAAGAAATTTTGGATCGATGATATTTCAAGAAATTTGTCAGTTCTTCGGCATAAATATGACAACGTAATATAAAATGATATGGTGGAAAGATTTAATAGAACCAACCAAACGGCACAGTGGTTAAAGGTTTAGCGTTTGGAACGGGAGGTACCGGGTTCGAATCCCGATTGGGGTTGGATGCAAAAGGGAAATTTCATCAACAGATTCCGATCTGTGATACATAACTATGACCCCCTGTCGGAGTGCAAAATTCAGGGACCGATCCATCTTCCATGCCAGTATAGGCTGGCAGAGAACTATGCAATGTGCAGATAGTGATAAAATCGGACCTATAGCTGCACGTCCTCGATTTGGCAAGCAATGCGTAGAGTAGGACGGTAAAAGCGAACCGCGAAAGAGTTAGGAGTGCTTCGGCCCCAGAACAGATTGCATAGATTAAAACAGAACAAAAAAGATTTAATAGTACACTGGAGAAATATTTAGCAAAGGTTGTGAATAAAAATTTCCTTCACTGGGGTCGACATATACAATCGTTTCTCATAGCTTATCGATCAGTATACAAATCTACCGGGGTTACACCAGCCAGAATAATTTTCGGGAGTAATTTGTGATTACCGACAGATATTAAGTTTGGTGCTGTTTCATCATAGCATTGTATTGTCAAGATAACGCCAATAAAATAAAAGCAGAACTTGATGATACACAAATTTGTACTACACAAAATTCAGTAATCAAGCGATCGACGTACAAACTAATAAAACTTTCGAAGATAGACAACTAGTTACAATCAATCCATAATGAAGAAAAGGATTATCACCGATGCTCCAACCGGCATGGAAAGGGCTATATACTGTCATCACGAAAATAGACGATGTATTTAGTTTACAAAATAAAGAAAAAGCAGAGAGGGAAACCTAGCGCCCGTGGCACTACACAGAGGTGGTAGTTGAGATTCTGTTTGGGACGAAAATTGTACAAGTGAAAAACTAGTTTAATACTTATATACAACTATCCAAAATTTGATTTTCATTAAAACCAAACTAAATAATAGTCGAAAGTGTTAGATCAACCCAATATGTTATACGTATTCATTATAAATCGCCTGAATTGCCCTTATGCATATTTGCCAAATTGAATTATCAGGTTTGAAATTTATAGACATCATAAAGAAACAATAAAATTTGAACTTCTGTTATCAATGACGAACAGTTTATTTTATAGTATCCCCTAATTGATAAGGTTATCCATTGTTTACAATCGAAAGCAAATTTCATTATAAACTAAGAGTAGTAGCGATTAAGACGTACGTTTCAAGTTATTTGTGATTTTTAAAACAAAGCCAGGTATGGTTAGTTCAAGTGTACGAAAAAATAGTTTACAACTAAGAATTTTCTTTTAGAAAATGGATACAAACAACAAAAATCAATCAGAAAAATCAACAGAAGTAGCCGTTCCGGTTAGTACACAAATTGGATTTTTTGATACATTGAAAATCGCAGCTCGCGATTCCTTAGTTGGACTTTATGTTGGATTAAACTCGCTGTATAATTTAATAAGAGATCTTTTTAAAGCGAATTAAATGTTTGTTTTGTTTATCTTATCATATTATAAAATAATAAACTAATATAATATAAATTTTAACCTTGGCCTAATCGAATACATTTGTGTATCATAATAAAAAAATTATTGAGAATCCCGCATCTTCCGTCTACAAAAGTGTGATTCTAATCTAAATAAAAGTGTGCCATTACTACACATTCGATTTTCATTGAGACAAACATCTTAACCTCAGAACATCTGCCGCATTAATAAAACTGTTACATTTATCAATTTTTTTATATAACCGTAACAAAAACCTCATATTGTTTTCTGCTACATACAGATCGAGGATTGTGATAAAGAAATAAATAAAAAATTTAAGTCTCGTTAAAGTGACTAGAATAGAAACGACAGGAAAAAATAATATGTATAGAGATTTTGATAAGAAAATCATATGTCCATATATATTATTTCCCCATACAGTCATTTCACAACACCATACAGTACTTGCTCGCATCACAAAATATGCTAAAAACCTCATAAAATTAATTCCAAGACTAGATAAAATTCCTTTTCAAATTGAAACAATACAATCCAATGTTGACATCTCCTACAAAATAATAATAAATAATTCCAACTGCTTTTCTTATTATTTTCTTACACCTAACTGCTTAACAACTCTATTTAAATTTATATTCTTCTGTTCTTATTTTTTATTACAGGACTGATAACACAACAAATAATATATTTATTGAAAATCAATAAATTCCAAATAGCAAAAGTCTTGGAAGTATTTATTTTTTTATTTTTGTACTCTAACAACACAAATCAATCCGCACGTATAAGAAATAATAATAAAACAGCGAACAAACTGATGATCAGGTTAAGAGGTTACGGAATTCATATAGACAAAAGGGGCATCTTTAATTCTACATCTTTTTTTATTTTATTGTACGTTTGTTCTTTCTTAACAAGTTTGACACCACGTATGTACATTTTTCACTTTCCCTTATATTCCGACCGTACAAAAAAACGTATGCCGCAGTTTATTTTTATAGAACTTAACCAAAAACATTCAGAATACATCAACTAACCTAAGACAATAAAAACGAAATTGACCAAAATAAGTATTCTCACATATTTTTATTATTGTGCTTATATTCAATTTGAAGTTGTTTTAAACATTAAATCTTCGACTTCATGATCAGTTAATGTCATTTTATGTGCACAGGAAAAATCTAAAAACCACAATGGAAATACAAAAATATAAAACCAGCGATATTGGTTTTCAAGTCCCAGACACGTAACATAAAGTTAAATTCGTTTAATTGATGTAAAGAAACATTAATTTTATTTCATAAATAAATTGATTTCATTGATTGAGAGTGAGAGTAAGTTAAGTGCCGCACAACACAATTCATTTAGCATCCTCCGATTTCATTTTCTATTGTGTGCTTATCTACTACATAATATATATATTTGGGGATTGAATATTAATTATGCGGGCTTTATTTTCAATTTGTAATTTTTAATTTAAGTCGTATAAATCATGAGAATATTTGAGGTAGTCTCTAGTTAGTAATTAGTAATCTGAGTCTCGTTTAGCGCTTTCATGATTTGATTCGTAATATAAACGTCGATCATAAAATTCGCTGATAGTTTATACAATGCCTCAAGTTCACATTTACCATGTAAATTTTTTAAACATGTTAATTCCATTTTAATCTCCTCAGTAACGTAGTCTCGGCTCATTATGGAATCAATTCGCTTGTAATCTTCATTGGTTAGGGGGATGAAATTCAAACACAACGCCTCAATGTCGGAGGGGTATATGCCAATCCATTTGAAAGCAGGCAAAGCGAGTGCGTCAGAATGTTGTGCCATGGCCTTAAAAATTTTCATAAAATCGAAAATATATAATTTTTTATTCCAGTAACATCTAGCCATAAAACAAAAACTTACCATCGATCCAAATTTGTAGGTACACATAATTTCAATTCCGTGTGGATCCGAATCAACCAAAATAAACATGGGCATTTGAAAATCATTCCAAATTTTCTTTAAAATCCAGCGAGTACTAATATCCGGATATCCTTTCGCCGTAATTAAAATAAATTTTTGTTTTATCCTTTGAAATATTTGATCATTCAATAATCGCTGAAAAATCGTGTCTTTCTCGACTACTAAAATAAATGTTGCATCGGTATCAATCGACGTAATATCCATAATATTATTAGGTAAAGTTACACCATAACAAAATTGGCGAAAATCATATTGAAACCCATCGTTAATATTAATCACTATACTCCCAGCCATAATACCTTTGGTCGAGCTATGTATCGCCAATTCCCAGGGCTTTGCGTCAAGTATATCACATAAATCGTTTAGAGCTCTGGTTACAGCTAACTGATTTTTAAAAAACGTTGGCCTTAAATAATATATTTCACTACGAAAAAATTATACATAGGTAATCAAATAATTGATAATTTATATACTATTAAATTTATGTACCGGTGTGTTGCATTCGATCCTGTCGTCAATAACTTATGAATCTCGCTTAAAAGAAACATCATGACTGAAAAATGATGGCCCGATGTTTTTGTGTAAAATCGAATCAATTTCTTCCGACTTCTTCTGCTTCTTCTCGAAATGCTTAAAATAAATTAAATTAATATTTATTGTGGCCGAGGTGATGCAGTTTATCGTAAAATAATTTATCGAACACCAATTTACTGTAATATTTTTTTTCGTAAAGAAATAAATTACCATAAAGACAGAATATTTTTGAAAAGATAGGAAACAGTGTGCGTAAAAGTTGATTTATACTGTTATAATATTTTATTAATTTCTTTTCCGTCCCGGTAAAATATAATGATTAACAGAATAATAAAACCAGAACACTTTACTATCTCAAATGTAACGGGAGTAACTAAAAATTTCCGAAACGTATTCATTCACACATTTTAGGTATAACCTAGAATCTCGGGCTGCTACAATTATGTAAACCATACTCGTCATCACGTGTAATGCCATCTGTGCCGTCGTACAATACTGAACTGCAAATACTACGTAATCTAACAAAGAAATGCCGAACTCGGATGCAAATTACTCTAATTAGTTAAATTATTACAACGGCGTTTCAAACCTATGTCATGCGTACACAGTAGTTAAATCTTGCAATCTAACATTGTCTCCGAACCAAGGTGTTTTATGAATTATAAGAATTCAATGGATTTCATCCATTTTAAAGTACGACGATCATTTTTCATAATAATTTCAAAATCATAGAGCTAACTTAATCTCCAATTTTTTCAGATATGCTTCGTCAATAATGATTTCGAGCTCAATCTTTGCCAATTGTGAATGAACTGGTATGCATTCAAAGCAAATTTGATTTGATACTGTTTGATACTCAATGAAATAGCCAAACTAACGGAGGACTTGTCTCTGGATCAAGGGTTTACCGGTTATTGCTTTAAAATATTGCACTGAGAAATGGTACGGTCATTTGCAACTCTTTCCAAAAGTCACTGTTTTTAGAAATTTTAAAGTCATTTGAAAATACTTATTATAGATTTAATCATTAAAAAAATGCAAAGCGTAATTACGGGAGTCCAGATCTTATGAAGCATATTAAATGTATTTCTATGTTAAAGCGTTATCTTCACAGCAGCCCCTCCTAGTCTTGAACCAGCGTGTTCATTAGTTATTCTGTTAATTTTTGGTGGTAACCTCGCCATTTCTTATATTCTATAAGATCTCTTTTCTTCGAGATCGTTATGGCTAAGCCCTTGTTCAATTTTTGAGGAATTCTGTGCGTGTTCCATATTTCTGGTACAGTAGGAAAATTAAATTTTCTTCATTTATAGATGCGTTAAGGTAGTATTAGGTATTTCAGCTGGAATGTTATCCACGCTCATTAGTAGCAATTATCGTCGATGGATTCTTGTTGTACATTTTCTGTGGTTTGTTAAAATTGACTAGAATTATCTTTGAACCGGTTTTCATTAGTTTTGCAAATTTTCCGAATAACCGTTTTAACACATTTCCTCAAGTTTCTTCAAATTTCATCTCTCATCCATGGTATCTTAGATGATCTTGGTAGCCGAGCGCACATTGTTGAACCGTATTTTTGAATTTTTCAATCTTTCAATGTTTTTTTTTTTTTTTGGTTTAATCCATGCTATCTGTTTTGGGGAAGAAGCACTCTGGCGCTACTATCCTTTAAGGCATTTGGCTGTCTCAATGATATTACTCGCAATAGTTTGGTTTGCAACAGGACGACGCCATATACGATGTTCGATTGAGTTGGGATCTTATGAATCCAATTATATCTATCCTTTCAAGCAAAATTTGTGTCTCGTAATTCTACTCGCAATCTGCATTATTCACTAAGTACCATACGGATTATTTTACGCTCGAATGCCGAAAACTTCTGGATATCTCCTGTGTTTTAACTTCTATATGGCCCTCAGCCAAAGGTATCATTGGTCTAATCGACGTATTGTAGATATTGAAGTTTATTCTTTGGAAATATTTCGTTTTGAGAAATTTCAGGATTTCATACATCGCATCAAAAATATAATACTGTGATGTATGTTTCGTATATATCTGTCTGTGCTTAATTATATTTTTAAATTTTAAATTAGCTACTCGTGATATACGAAAATGTATTGCAAAAATATTTTAATTTTTTTTTACACTAAAGCCGACTGTACGAGTGCGAGCGAAAATTTATATTAGAATTTAATTTGAATTATAGATGAAAGATTTGCATAAATCGCTACGATCAGTTTCGAACTTAATAAGATTATTGATTTGAAAAAATCAGTCATCTCATTAGGCCGCGGCGACTGACGTTGATATTTTACATAGGAATATTGTCTATATATAGAACAATACCATGTATATGTAGCACTAGCGAATTAATACCTAGTCTACGGAATTTAATTCTTTCATATTCTCCATCTATACTTCATTTTTACCAATTAAGTTTTCGTTGTGTACGAATTACTTTTATATTTTACGTTGTTGTTGTTTTATTGTAATGGTTTTTGTTGTGATTGTTCGGTACATTGGTCTATTTCAGTATATCTCGAATTAAATACACAATCGTAGGGAATTCTTCCATTTGGCGTCAAATCTGTGTGACAACGACTATGATGATTCATACTTACTTAGACACAATCAACTTCCCAACCACGCCGCATACTTTTTCTTTCCTTTAACGCTGGATCGCGGATAAATTAGAATTTAATTTGAATTATAGATGAAAGATTTGCAAGAATCGCTACGACCAGTTTCGCTACGATACGAAAGAATCGAATTCCGTAGACTATAGGTATTAATTCGCTAGTGCTACATATTCATGGTATTGTTCTATATATAGACAATATTCCTATGTAAAATATCAACGTCAGTCGCCGCGGCCTGATGAGATGACTAATTTTTTCAAATCAATAATCTCATTAAGTTCGAAACTGATCGTCATGTTTAAAAATTACTTGTTAAGCATTAAAAATTACTTGTTACATACTTTTGTCTATGTGGAACGGTTGTTGAAAAAGTATGTTCGATTTTCGGTTCTGAGTAGTTTTGTTCTTCAATTTCGATATGGTCATGCATGTATCAATATCTCCCAGATTCTAAAACGTATTGAATTTTGCTCCCGGTCTTGGTGTCTGTTGTAACAATTTGCTTTCATAGTTTTCGATTTGTCAGAGATTATCTCTCTCCAAGAATTGAACCGAAAACAGATATTAACCGAAATGTTTAATGAATTTAAAACCAATACGGTAACGATTATAATTATAAAGTAAACCTCCGCTTTACGATGGGCTTGCAATACGATTAATCGCTTTACGATGAATCGACTCTACCAAAATCTAACTCACTTTGCCTTACATTTTCGATTTATTTTTATTTTCGTTTTTAAAGTTAAATAAAAATTGTATTCACTCTTAGTTAAATGTTTTGTTTTAAAATATTTAAAATGAAAATGTATATCATTTCAAAATTGGCAGAGATTGATTATGAATTGGAATTAATCACACCATCCGTAATCTTATTATAAATTATCATACGATAATACTAATTAGTTATATGGATCACCTAATGGATCCGTCAAAGGTTCACTAGATTCCATTCTATCATAATCGCCGTAGAAAGTGGAATCTCGCTATATTTTTAGTTGTAGATCATTCTGCTGATATAAGTTTGCAAAGAAATCTAATTTTACGAGTATAATCTAAATTGCTTAACTTATAATTTGTGATTTTATTTCATAAACGCAATAATAAATCATGTGCACGTTGAACAAGGACTAGCATAACGATAATGCGAATCGTTTAAATGGCCCAATGACGTTTCAAGATTCTTGAAAGAATTTTTGGTGGCTTCAAAGAGAATAACGGCTTTGAACCGGAATACTTAATTAATGATGCGATGCAGTGTGTTAGACAAAATTATTATTTAAATTTTATCACCTCTCTAATTTTCAGAAACTGAGTGACATTTATACCCACTGAACAAAACGGCATCATAAAGAAAAATTTTATGTGGGGTTAGGCATTTATAATAAATTTCGATATCAGTAAACATGTAGTTAGTCCATGTTTTGAAACATTTGATAAATACTTGACCAAATCAGATGATTTTAGGATAATCTTTATAGTTTTTACGTTATTTGCCGCAGGTACTTGGCGAAACACACTTACACTTAATAAGCATATTTTGTTAAACACTTGTTTTTCTATTTGTTCAATAAGTTTAAAAAATATCTCGATCGATATCGTCTTTAATCTTTATCTTGCACTTCAACTCATCAACCAATCTCAATTAATTTTTATTTAAGCTCCAATAAGATTTTTTTATTCTAATTATTTAATTTTTTATATCATTAATATAATTATTATTATTATATAAAGTTTTTTAAGCTTAAATTTATCGGACACCTTTAGTATCTCTCACCACTGCGCCATTTCTGGGAAGATCTTGATGACAGGTTCGAGATTCGATCTTTTGAACTATCTAACTTTGATTGTTGCACTTAGCTTAAGCGAAAATTTGTTCTTAAAATATCGAAAGACTCCTTTGCAAACAGTCGTTTCATAATTAACTGAAACGCAAAGTAGTAAAATCAACTATATTCTAGAGCTTTCTCAAATATTTCGTTTTAAAACTCGATGTTCCCATACAGAAGCATTGATAATAATGTTAGCAAAATAATAATATTCAAAGTTTTATCTTCCACCTAGCCTTAATTTAGATATGGTTGAGTTATACCTACCGTGTAGCTGCGTCACTATAAGTCTTTTGTCTGTTCGTGCATCGTTTTTTGCTTCGCCAATATATAACTTTAAGCGCTCTACTGGGCTAAAAATATTTGAAATCTCCATTTTGGCATCAAATCATCAAATTTCACAGTGCGAGAAGCAACATAATACGAACGATGTATGGCTACGATCATTCGCCGATCCGACCGAAAATAATTTAGTACGCTTCGAAACAAATACAATGAGTATGTACGAGCTATACTTAACTCGTAGGTTCAAAATATTGAACTGTTGGCGCTATGATAAATATGCTACTTGAATGTTTCTAAACTAATGTTGTACCACCAAAATGTTGTTCAAAACTATTGGTACAAATTGTTAAATTTGACAGAGAATTTGGTGGCGAAGACGACTATCTAGCTTACCAGATCACGGTTATATTTTGGAGGTCAGAATTAGTTTAATGTACAAAAAAACGTTAATACTGATTATTACCACATTATCACTATGGTTCATTGCTTATGTATGTATATTACTTACACATTCGTTCACACTAATTAAATGTTGGAATCGGATACGCAACGTGGTGTATATAATGCCGAATAGTTATGGAATTTGTGAAAAGTTTATTCGAGGTTTAGTTGAATAAAAGTACACAGATAAACAAATAATTCAATTGAAATCATTTTAAAAAGCATTGCAATGAATGATACTCAAGGAGGAATGATAAATGACCATCGGCAGTGATTCGAAAATAAAGGGAAGTGATTGCTTCAAGCTTTTGTATTCGACGCATACATATCACACGAGAACGGCACTAATTTTCGATAGAAAACTGAAGAAAATCAATGTTTGGCACTTTTGGTGATGGCTCACAATATTAAAAGAGACGTCTCGGTTTATCACACATACGTGGGACAAATACACAAGCATTTAACTTTCATTGCTTGTATACTTTTGAGAACATTGTTGCTACTTAAAACAATTTCTATTTGCTCAACTGAATGAGACACCAAATCAACCCGTTTGGTAATACATAATCCATAGCTTGTCGAAGGGCTACTATTGAAACGGCCACTATCTGAGATTTTCATCATTTATCACCGCTGAAAATATCACCGCAAAGAAAAAATTATATTGGCTAATGAGTAAGAAAATCTTTACTTTGTATTTTTCCTTAAGAATAAAATTTTTTTAAATTGCATGCAACAAGTATTATGTCTTTCGGTGGCCTCTATGGTGTTCGAACGATGTTACAAAATCAAGTACATGCTGTAAATGAAAATTTTATAGGTTTTATTACGCGCATAGGAAGGAAACATTGTTCTATAATTTTTTAATCGCGTATTTATACATATCTGTGATTGAGAAACATTGTCACTCGCATGCTTTCACAACCACATTGTAGTGGTGACTGACTGAATGTCTATGTCGTTATTATTCATAATAAAAATTAAAAATCCTGTACAAAAATCAGTTTTTTATTTCCATTGCAATCGTGTTTTTAGAAAGAGAATGGAAAGAAACCATATTATGATTTGAAATAATGACGCAATACAACAACAACATTAACCCATATTAGCCCAAATTAATTTTTTTTTGAATAAAATATAAAATATAGTAAATATTTCGTATGATGAAATTGGAAAAAGGAAAAATTGTTGGAAAAATAAAAAACAACCGTTAGGTAATTGAAATGCAAGAAAATAAGAAACTGCAAAAAATAACAACTTACCTTCAAAGTCCTTGAAATTATGTAACAAATTATAATTGTAAATGTGTTCTGTACAATTACGACAATTTGAATAATTCACCTGTGCACCGCTGCGATTGCAAAACCTATACTAAATATGTTTTCGAAAGGATTTTTATTTAAACAGAACATTGCAGTAAAAATATACCGTTATAATTTAACCAATTCTCTTTTTAAGAGATTTTTTGTATTGATCTACAAATAGATCGCTGGGCTAATATGGGTTAATAAAAGCTCATTATTTATTCATTTTCCAAGTCAATTTTCACACAGTTTAAAGGGTTTTCTTGAATCTTTTTTTGAACTAATTAAAGTTCGAACTTTTCTGCGTTTACCAGTACAAAAATATTATAAAAGCTTATGGTTTAAATATGCTTAAAAAGAAAAAGAAAATTAGTCATTTTCCATACATTCCTATAAGAAACTACCATTTATTATATCCCGTATTTTAAGTTTAGTGAAAAAAAAGATCGAATAGGGAGGCTCTATTTATCTAGATGGCTCTGATAGAATCAATATAATTTGCTTTAGAAACTTTCTTTATTGATAGCGTGAAAATGGAGCAAATGTAATCGTCTAGATGTAGACTAACCCGCGCGGTAATGTACAAATTTTTAAAGCTCAGTCGAAATTTTTCAGAATATTCCGTTCGGACGGCGTCTGCATTTGTAATATTTACGATTTATACTCATAATAGTGACTATCTTCAAAAAGGTTTCCTTCAACCATCATGAAAGATATGAGCAACTTTTGTGCCAAGTTTTTCATCAATTACAGTCTCAATACAGGCAGATGTCGACGACATATTGACTACTCTCACTATCTCCGGATTTATTAATAAAATTCAACGGATCGTTCATAATAATCGATATATACTGATGCAGGTCTTCTAATCATATCAACATTAATTTCTATACGTACTGAATCGAATTTGATTGCTTGGACGATAAAATCCGAAATTATCTAGATTTCCCAATGTGTTAATAATAATGATTTGCCAAAGCCTTGTTATGCTTTGCTCGCTCGATCTGTGCTATCATAATGGAATCCCGAAACTCTTGATGGAAGCGTTGAAAATTAACATTCCAATAGATTTCAGGATTACCGGAAGGAGGAGGGAAGGTAGGCGGTATAAGTGCACGCTTAGGGATCTTGATGTTTCTGCAGTTGGAGTAATACAGGGGACACAATACACAAAAAATCGTTCGATGGTAATAAAAACACAATGGAATGAAGGAAACGTCATATAATGTAGACGAATTTTATTGAGCAAAAACTACTAGTTAATAACTTCAGACTGTGAGTGCGGGTAAAATCTCACAGTCGTGCAGCAGCCTTAAACAAACCGTAAGCTTTTAAAATGGCAAAATCAGGAGGCCACTTTGATATGATATATGATACTTTTACCATAATTGATTTTTATTCCGATAAACTACATATTTCACCATAACTTGTTTCACGGTGAATTTCTGAGTTTAGTAGGTATCAGATATTCAAATTCACTATACTTTAATACTTACGCTTCATTCCTAATTGTTAAATTTTCTTTACACTGCGGTTTATCGACTTGAAATGTTAGCGTTTTATTTCCAGCTATTCGTTCTAACATATTTACAATTAAACTTTCAATTTTTTCAATTAAACTATAAGTGCGATCCGTTGACATTCGTGTTGAATCGGCCGCTAAGTATAACGTGTTATCAGGATTTGTAGCACCACGAGTTGATTCAAAATGAGATAACCATACAGATTTATCAATATTAATATTAGTATTACCACCCGGTTTTTCAATTCGAGAATATTTCTCGTGAATGGTTAGCACTACAGAGTCTTTGGTTTTAGAATTATACGGGCTCGACGTGTACTTATGTTGAAAGTTACGAAAATTTGTATATGTTAAAAAGCTTTGATTTGGAATAGGATTTCGTGGTGTATATTCAGCAGCTACACGATCTGGTTGGGATCGGCTTTTGTAAATAATAAATCCATGAGAAACCCATTTTGGAAGCTGGGTATAATGGCCAGGTTTTAAGTTTCGTAAAAACTCAATTTTTGGATCGGATGGCGTTGATGGAATTATTTTGTGTGCGCTTGGCACAATTGTCATTGAAAGAAGTTGTTTTACTGATTTAGTTAATATGTTAGAATGATCACTCTCCATTTTGAATTTGTTATATGGGAACTGAAATGAAAAATAAAAAAAAGACGTTTTTAGAATATTTTACGCCACCATTCACACTACATATCACTTATTATAGTAACCCTAATAAAATTATTTAGCCCTAAGCTCATCAAACCAACCACAATTGAAAACTTATTAACGAAGAATACGTTTAATTTTCAGGTGGTAAAATAGTTTCGTTTCGAATACTTAAATACCACTATGATCTAAAATCGTCTGTATATCGCTATCCGAAAGGGTAAATTTTAACGACTTAATATATAACACAAATTATACTATACATGTAAGAAATTCAAACTATCAAGATACTCATAGTTTTTATAATGCTTGTTTTATAATAGCACGTGCACAAAGTATTTATAGAGAACAACAACCGTTTTAAAACATATCGCGACTAACATTATTATAATTTTAAGTGTAATTTTCACCTGAATGTAATTTTTTTTTATTTATTTAGTTTAAAGTTTTAGTTTTTAATCAAAACCCGCATTTTTTATTTATTGATGACAAAATATAATGAATACAAAAAAAACAATATAAGAATAAATTATTAAATAAAAAACATATTTCCGTTAAGAGAATATTAATGGTTAGTGGAAACTGCATATGTAAATATAAGCTGGAAGCCATATACAAAGTAACTCATTTATTAAATGTTGATTACTTCATTCAGCTGTGCTATAAATGGAATAATCTATTTCAGGGCGTCTTTATTCTCTGATCTATCGAATCGATATCAAAACAAATTGGTACTAGAGAACCTATTTGCTAATCTTTCGTGTTTTGGATTCAGAAATATTTTAATAACTGAATTGTGATGTCTGTATAAGCATCGAGGAATAAATAATAATGTATATTTTGCTCGATGGCTTAAGTAAAGTTGCGAAGAACTTGTTGAGTTGATCTATTCAGGCTTGCCGAACTAGTATTACGATGGCGTTACCCTAAGCTAAATCAAAACATAAACCACACATCGTTTAAACAATACCGGGATTCACCGTGGCAACCGCACTTTGCGCATTGTTAACCCCCTATCAGGGTAATCTTTACCAATGATCCCTAAAGTATGGTCCGCGATCATGATTGGGATCATTAAGGTTTTATTTGGGTTCGCCAAATATTTTAAAAAATAATAATCTAAATTTACTTTTCTGTAAAATAATACTCACAGCCATAGTGTGATTTATAATTGAGAATTAAATTGTCTTAATTAATGATTTGGCGCTGCTCGGATTCCAAGAATTGCATATTGTTTGTACAAGACAAACGAAATTTTAATGTTGAATCGGCGGTATTCAATTACTGTTACAAATTTCATCATAATTCGTTAAAAAATGGCGGAGAAAAATGGAACATTGCAAAATTTAAAATTGCGTACAATTGCGTAAAACCCTAATTTTGTTTAAAAGTCTGTGGGTTTGATTTAACAGAAAACGTGTTATTTTCGAGTGCTAAACTGTCATTTTAAAATCTTATTTTATAATTTTGTATACCTTTGAAATAAACTTACAAAATGCAATTCAAATAAACATTTATGTACTTCGAATTTAAGATTATAAACTCTCTTAAATAAGTCGTTTCAGTGAATTCTAAAATAACATGTTACAAACGTCAACAATAGAATATTTCAATTAAACATTTTTATATTCCTTTTTCTATATTGCTATGTTGAAACAACAATAAAAAATTCTATAATGACCACATCTCATTATTATGTTCCCGTTTTAAAACGCGTTGTTTCATATGTTTAATGCAATTTATGACAAACTCTGCAGAATTGTATAATAATTAATAATTGAATTAGACAATGTATTACAAGCCCGGCAAGTTTTTCACAGATATAACATGCTGGCATTTTAAACCAAAAGCTTTAGACAACTTGAAACGGATAAACATCAAGACACTCAAGTTCAGGAAAGAGGTACTAAAGGCCTTGAAGATATTAGTAAGTATATACAAAATTTGTAATTAGCAAAATCCATGTCATTACATTAATAGAAATATGTAAACCAGAACCCACAATACGTTTTTGTGTTAGGCGATATAACTAAAAATATAAAAGTCGATAAAGTCTGTGGGAATCTAATTATGATGGTTTTTAACTTACCCCATGAGACCCATTTCTAGGAGATCGGCGAAACAAAACTTAAAAAACTGATTCAAACTCAAGAAACTCAAAAAATGCGAGGCACAGTAAATATCTTCAAAGCAGAACCCACTTCATTTTCATCGGAGTGAAGTTTATGCCAAAATAACAAAATATACACTGTGTTCTATAAGCACTTAGAATTGAAAAAACACTCAAATATTGAACTTTCATAATAATATCTGAAATTTTTTAATAAACACAAATATTTTTACCCTATACTATATTTGGCTATACGTAGCAAACATTTAATTTTTGTGGAAAGTTTTGAGTGAGTTTGAAAAAATGAAAATCTAACAACAAAACACACCATGAATTGCACAGAGATGATCGAAGTGGTTCTGAACTAGTACTTAATAAAACAAACCAATTTTATTTGTCCATATGCTCGGAAATCTCTCAGATTTTTGTTATTCGAGACAAAACATAATGTGTAATATGAAAATTTTTCAGTGTAATATGAAAATTCTTAAACATTTGAAATTATGCACATGCTCGGAAATCTCGGAGCTTTTTTGCTATTTGAGAGAGAACATCATTGAGTGAAATTCGAAAATTCTTAAATATTTGGAAATATCTAAGTCGGTTCGCAATGATCAGATGCCGTTGATTTGATTTTTCTGTTTTGAAACCCATCATTTTGGAAAGTTATTTTATATTTCATAGAATTTCTAAATTTAAGTGACCTTATCTTGTTAAAAAAAGGGTTCGATCGTTTTTTGAAATACAAAATTTTTTAAATTTATAAATATTTGTGATCATTTGTCAAATTTTCAAAAATCATGATATCAAAACTTTGGAGGAGTTTGGAAATTAGAAAATTTATTTTCAACACATTGGTTGAACAGCAAAAACCATACTTGTAGCAAGTTCTTTCCAAAAATCAAAAATAAATTGATTTTTTTGTGTGTCAAGAACACGATACGCGATTGATTTTTTTTGCTAGTATATTTGTGAAAAATTGACATTAGATTTTCAAAAATTTTATATTGACTTTTTATTGTCAACAAGTTATCCACACATTTTTTTGCCAACATAATTATTTTACCACCGTGAAAACGAAACAATTATTTTAATGCGAGACATAAAATTATTTCGTCTGTCAAATTCGCACAGCCAACTAGTCAAAAAGTTATTATGTTTATGTTTATACTTTTTGAAATATTTATGTTTATATTTTTGAGGTAAACATATTTATGTGTTTGTAAACGTCAAAAAAAATCTAATGAAATGTTGAGATTTTTCAAAATTGATTGCGATCAAAAAAATCATTTTTTTTACTTGGAAAGAACGTGCAACGGTATTTCGATCAAAAATTTTCGATCTCAAATCAATTTTTTTGATTTATAAATCAATTTTTTTTTTTGAAAGAAATTGCTATTAGAGTTTGCTACCCCTTAACTTCTCGGCCACGTTAAGGGTGTGTTGAACTGTGGAAACAAAACTAAATGAAGGGATTTACCTTAGCCTTAGAATTAAATTCAATAGGGAAATTTGGCTAATCGTCATGTATTTCCCAGTTTGCATTTGATTTTATATATGGCTTGAAATGAGCAACTGCATTTTTCTTTGCCGGTTTCCCAAAGTGAATAAGAGCTTTTAAATAAAACGGTTGTTTCGATATTAAAATTACATGTTGAATATCGCAAAGGTTTATATCGTATACAATATTATCATCTATTGGTTGTACGTCGATCATTATTACACCGTAGCCTTTCGATAAAGTTTTCCGGACCATCTGTCCTTCGAGAGAATCCTGGAGGAACGGATCAATACTGGAAAACGAGGCACTGCAATTTTTCACGGAAGGTTCTAAGCTAGACGGCAAAGTAGGAGCCGGAGTCTTCTGTGAGAAGCTTAATGTTAATATTTCCGTTCGTCTCCCTGACTACTGCAGCGTGTACCAGGCTGAAGTGGTGGCGATAGGCGAAGTCGGGACATGGTTGAAGCATAACGTGGTATCCGTTAGGGATATCGCGATTTATATGGACAGTCAGGCGGCGGTTAGATCGCTAGAGGCGGTTTGTCTGAAGTCACGGGTGGCGCTGGATTGCCGATCATCTCTTAAGGAGATGAGCGAGTATTTCAGTATCCAGATAATCTGGGTCCCTGGTCACTCGGACATCACGGGAAACTGCAGGGCGGACGAACTAGCTAGGTACGGTACAACTCCCCAGATGCAACCGGAAAGGGCAGGTCTGGGGAGGCCTATAGCAGCGCTTAGATCGGCGCTCAGTAAAAAGGCAATCGCCTTGACAAATGAGAGGTGGACCAACACCCTCACGTGCAGGGTAGCAAAACAGGTTTGGCAAAAACTGGACGTGCGGCGCTCCAAAGCACTAGTATCCCTGGGAAAACGAGAGTTAGGATTGGTCGTAGGGATACTGACAGGACACTGCCTTTTTGGGGAACATGCAAGAAGGCTGGGTCTACAGACGAATGACTTTTGTAGAAGTTGTTTAGACGAAGAGGAGGAATAGACGCTAGATCACTTCCTATGCTCGTGTCCGGCACTATCATACAGAAGGCATAAGTATTTAGGTGTGTACGGTATGGACAGCCTTTCGGAACTCGCGGGCTGTGGAATACGAGATATTTTACGCTACATAAGTAGCTCTGGATGGTTTCAGCAGGAGTAAAGGGGAGATAGGATCCTGTGGGATCACAATGGGCCAATATTGGCCTAAGTGTGCGATAGCAGCCACTCTAACCTAACCTAACCTAACCTACACCGTAGCTTGTACTATATGTTTGACCTTTAATTTACCGCATTGTCTACATGTATATGTTTCCTGATCTAATATCGCGCCTTATATATTTCTAAAACTATTTTCATTGAGTTGGTACACGTTTCAATCCGTAGGGGCCGAGATAAATAATTTCAAATGTTTAAGAATTTTCGTATTATACTCAATAATGTTCTGTCTCGAATAAAAAAAATCTCAGAGATTTCCGAGCATGTGGATAAATATGATTGGTTTCTTACATCGATTACTAGTTCAGAACCACTTCGATCATCTCTGTGCAATTCATGGTGTGTTTTGTTGTAAAAAAATTTCATTTTTAAAATTCATTCAAAACTTTCCACAAAAATTAAATGTTTGCTGCGCATAGTGTAAAAATAATTGTGCTTATTAAAATATTTCAGATATTATTATGAAAGTTCAATATTTGTGTGTTTTTTCTATTCTAAGTACTTACAGCACACAGTGTATATTTTGTTATTTTGGCATAAACTTCACCCCGATTTCACTTCAACAATAGAACTGTGTCCAGGCTATCCTAAAACGTATCCAAGAACACAACAGTAAATACCTATATAACAGATTACTTAAAAATAATCTTAGAACGTTCCAATTTAGTCACAAGACAAACCTAATTCAAAAAATTTTAATTAACAGTTCCCATTTTTAATATGAGTTTTTTTAATCATTCGGAGCACCGCTTTGTCAAAAGAAATTTCTTTAATGAATTTTGTTTGGCTTGGTTCTTAATCTGCCTGTTCATCAGTTAAATCACCTTTTAAAAGTCATTACGACTCCACTTATTTATTATTTTATACTGACACTTTGCCAAATTAAATGAAACGCTTTGTTGTTTAGATAAATATTTCGGTTAATGATTAATTTTCACAACGTTATCTCGAGTCGATAAAAAAATGTATTTATGGAACACGGAGTATCAAAAATAAAATTGTGGTAATTACAGGCCTCGAGAAAATGTCGTCTTTTTGCGCGAGGGCATATGCCGACAAAACATATGGTAAACAGTCGCATTTTAAGCACTTTAGCCGGGCCATTAAAATTGGTTATTTTCACAATATCTACTGCGCGCAGACAGTCAAAGAGTGATTTCCCTAAAATATTTTTACAATAACTATACATCTTAACTGCCAATGCATCCAAATTATAAGGACTCGAAAAGAAATTTATTCGTACTTTACGAATGTACCAGATCAAAAATGTTATCTAAATGTTTAACCAAATCAGAAATTTGTCAAGGGTTTAGCTTTCATATTTCAGAAAATTTACAATAAATTACAACAGTCATTGATATTTTTACAACGAATTCGAAATTATGAAAATCGTGTTAGTTAATAATTGTTAAACGTAGAACATAATATGGTTACCCAATTCAATACACCCCGATTTAAATCAATTAAAAATGCATAAGGGTAGTAAAGATATCGTCGTCTAAAGGTTTTTTATTTGTTCCGTTTTCAGTTTTTAAAGATAAAACACTTGAAATGTATACAATAATAGTTGAACAATATGCATTTCATAACGAATGTCAAACAAATTTTATTTTAATTATTTATTATCGGTTATAAAATAACGCGAACAATATAAAAATCTTCGACGGCACTATACGAGACCGGCGAGAGTGTAACAATAACTATGTTACCCCTCTTCTAAATATAAATTTTAATTTATTTTAATTAAAATAGAAAATAAAATGAAAAATTAAATAGAAAAAACATTACTTCACATAGAAATAGTTCTGGCTGTCCCTAAAAAGCATACTTATATAGTGAGCTCTCGATCATAAATAATAATAAAATGGGATATTTTATTTTGTTCATCAATTAATGATTTCAATACTAATTTAGTGTAGTGTTGTGTCGTGTAATTGATTCAGTTTGATTTTCTAACAAATAATTAGTTTTGTTTACAATGCCGCTTTATATACGTAATACACAGACTGTATACGCGCAGTGAAATCCTTTGCAAAGTCGTGATAGATATAATTTCTAATCAAGTCCAATTAAAAAGTCCGTTTTTTTTTATTTTATTCAAATTGATAGATTTATGGAGAAAACCTTTCTAACCCATTCAAATTCCAATGAAGTAAAAACTCGATGTACATTCGATACAATTGTCTATGTACATATGTGCGACGTGTGCATGAAAAATTTACAATTTTCAATATCATATCGTGTAAATTCTATCATAGGGGTTTGTTATTTTCTTGAATTTTCATTCAAATCGAAATTGTAAAATTGACAATGACGAGGAGTAAGTAGATTGAATGTCTCAGGAAAAAAAAAAAAAGTGTATCGATTGATTTGAGTTTAGTTGTACAATAATATATTTACTGGTTTTCTGTACATGATCGTATTTACAACATGTTAATTAAATAATGCTGGATATGGTACTCATTTGTAAGTGAATATTTAATGCGATTTGCTACCTACACAATATCGACAATATGTAATGTTCGATTTCATGGAAATTAAAATGAATACTAAAATAAAATTAACTTCTTTTTATTTGTCATAATGATTTATAAAAAAAGATTTTTATCAGCCAAATTTTCTAAACATAATAATTTTAACAATACATATATTTAAAATTTTTAGTTCATTTATTTATTGAGATTATAACTTGAAACGACAATTAAAATGAAAAATAAATAAAAATAATTTTTTTTTGTATATTCGTTGTACATACATATAAAAATTTAATTATATACGGGTGTAAACAAACAAAAAATAAATAAATAAATGAATAAACTAATTAGTTTTTTAGTTTTAATTTACACGGATAATAAACGTAATTATTTGATGATTATTATTACATTTATTTTTTGTTTTATTATTAAATATTCCGTTAATTAATTTTTATTTGGAATGATGAATTATTTTAAAGCTGATCATTATTAATTTATCTGATTTGATAATGATGATAATTTAATTTTTTTATTCAGACTCCACCCTTAACGGATCTGAGTCATGCTCATTAAAAAATTCTAAAATAAATTATAAGAAGGTTCTTGACACTGGGAAGAATTTTTCTTCTATCTCGCATACCAATCGAGTCCCTGTTCCCAGCACCGATGTATTTGCGAAAGTCTCCAAAATTGTGCCTTGGCTAAATGTGATACATGAACTTTAAAATTCTAATCTAATAACAGCGACCATCAAGTGAAGAACACAATCTTATTTCTTATAATTAACGGTTAAGACTTTGTTGAAAATTTCGTTTCTAAATCAAAAAACAGTCAATTTCTGACGCACTGATTAGAAAATGGTCTTAGTTATTAGTTAGTACTCGATTTAGTGCAGGGTTTCATCTAAAACATTTCTCGTATTCTGAGCGTAGTCCTAAACAGACAACCAAAAGAGATTTTTCATTTGAACTAAAAAATAAAAAGAAAATGTATTTCTGATAATTCCAAAGTCATCGTCATCTGTGATTTTTCGTTAAACTGAGTATACGCACACGCAAAAAAAACAAAATTCGTTTGATTGTATGCGGCTATTTACAGAAAATGAATTCGCAGTTTTAATTTTAAACTAATCCAGATTTTAATTAATTATTCGCCTTTGAAACAGAATAACAGAATAGAATAACCTTCTAGCTTTATTGTTTAATTATTTTAATTTAGACTCAAAATTTAAGCAGTAATTAATATGATTTGAAAATCTGGGTTAATTTCATTTGAAAATAGCTTAATTTCTACTGAAAATATGTTACTTTGCTTTGAACGTTTTTTAAATTGATTTGAACATTTGTTAATTTGTACCTCGGATTCTGGAGCACAGTCACTGACTGAAAAATGATCTATAGGTAAGACTTTTTTGTGTTTGTTTTGAATTTAGTCTGAATTGTGACACATTTCGTTTTCTACTGCTTTTAGTTGCAATTGGTTTTAAAGAAACATCTTACGTAAGACATACAAATTTATTGGTCTTATCGGATAAATGCATTATTGAAAATTAATGAATAAAATCCTTTTAAACATTAAAATACATTTTTTATTTATTTAAAGACACAAAATGATAACTTGGAGACATTAGCCAGCAGTTTTGCACAGCCAGATGTTTCTTACGCAAATATCCTAAAAGATAACAAACCGAAATCCAAAGTCCATTTTAATGAGAAGGACCTAAACATACACACCACGGTAAATAAATTAACCGAGACCATTCACAGATTCATGATGATGATGGAAAGACAAATGAGCATGATGATGCAAAATATGAACATAAGCGTGTGAGCAAATTATACTCAAAAATCAAAAATGATAGATCTAAAAATACTTATTTGGAATGCAAACGGGCTCTCGCAACATAAAGATGAGGTGCAAACCTTTATTATCGAACAAAATATAGTCATCTTGTTAATATCTGAAACACACTTCACAAAACAATTTTTTTTTACAATTACCGGCTAGTCCGTTTATGACACCAAACATCCGGATGGAAAAGCATACGGAAGTCCACTGAAACACACAATTAAAAAACAGGAATTTATCGATTACTTTAATCAGTTGGGAATCAAATTTCTAACAGAGGGTAATTACAATGTTAAACATGTGCAATGGGGTTCGAGGTTGACGTCACCCAAGAGCAAGCAACTCTACGAAACAATAAACGAGAAAAACCTAGATTATTTATCATCTGGACATCCCACATATTGGCCTACAGATAGAAAGAAAATTCCTAATTTAATAGATTTCTGTGTAATACGAGGAATATCAAGCACGAATGCTCAAGTCGTTGACTGTTATGATTTATCAACGGATCACTCACCAATAATAGTAACACTAAGTACCCAAGCATTAAAAACTGAACCACCCCAACTTTTAACAAACAAACTAACGAAATGATGTCCCACTTCGCACACCAGGAGGCATTGATGCCGCGACAGAAAACTTAAGTCAAATAATCGAACTGGCTGCAAAAAAGTTAGTCCGGAGAACAAAAATTCAGAAAAAAGTAATAAGCTTGCAAGTAACATTCAAAAGTTATTGACAATTCAGCGGCTATGGCTACTTCACCAATCTCCTTTGCATAAATGGAAATTAAATAGACTTGTTAAAGCTCTGAGAGAAGCAATACGGGAAAAACAAAATTTGGGAATACAGAATTACCTAAGTGAGCTCATAGCAACAGAAAAAACAGATTACTCACTGTGGAAGGCAGCAAGAAATTTAAACCACAGTTTACGAGGGACGATGTGAACCCAAACCCAGTAAAATTTAAATGAAAATGCGTCAAAACGGTTATCAGAAACAGTATAAATTCTAAGAAAGCGCCAGGCCATATGAACAAGGAACGCAGATTGGACGAATATTGTGTTTACCCCGGTCGTCCTTTTGGGGTTTTAATGTTAAAAACCTGTGTCCTTTGGCCAACTTAGCAAAAAAAGGATTTTCCGAACTGTGAAGCACCCGCCCTAGGTCCATGTATGGGGGTGCTTCACCAAACAAGGTTCTGGTAAATTAATCGTTTCCACACGGAACCTAAACGCACTTTTCATGAATAAAATTTATTCACGAGGTTTTTTAGCATCTGTCCTTAAATAGTTTGGAGCGGGGAACTCCAATTGGATCTTGCAAGAAGACAACGATCCAAAACATCATAGCATACTCTGTTCGAAATTTAAACTCAAAAAAGGCATTACAACATTGGATTGGCCAGCTCAATCGCCTTATTTTAATCCGATCAAAATTTATGGGCACTCATAAAGATTAAGCTTAAAATGTGCTACAGAAAAAAATTGAGCGCTCTAGCGCGAGTTGTCCGGAAGATATGGAAAAATTTATCACCACAGTATGCAGAAAAATTGGTTGATAGTATGGGCAAAAGGAGCCAGGCATCACTGAAAAAAAAATAATTTTCCATATAGATATATTGATTTATCTGCAACATTTGACCGATTTGGAAATAAATATAGAAGCATGTGTATTAAAATTAACCAAGTTCAATAAAAAGTATATCTCAAATAGTTTAATCGCATATCTCGTCAATTTTATTGCAATGAGGTATTCAAATTCTTACAGATGTAAAATATTCTTTTTACAGATATAAAATATTCTTGTCCCGAAACGAGATATATTTATATATAAAAAATATATGAAATATATCTCTGTGGGCTATAATTTCTCTCAGTGCAATTATTAACTGTATAGTGGCAATGCCTTCTAAACCTAGTGCCAATAAGTCAATACGTTTCAAATAAATAAGTAATTGGAAAAAGGTCTTGGTCTTAAAAATGTATAGTCTTCCAAAAATTACTTCAATAAGACAGTCTTACGCGATAATTGTTTTGATGAGCTGAGTGCGACAAAACGAAAATGTGGAAGTGGGATTTGTCATTTTTGATTTTACTTTGGAAAAATCATATTAAATATCCACGTGAAATCATTTGAGTACCTACTAGGTTTAAGCTAGTAGAATAAATTGGTATGCCTTAATCGACTTATTTAAGATGGTGTCAAATAGATCAATAAGTTTAAAATAAGCACCAAACACCAGGAAAACACCTTAAAAGCCTTTTTTTACTTCAAATTTCGGTAAATCCCACTATTGTTTGCCAAATTCTACAACTGATCGAACAATCTGCACTAAATCTGATTGTATTGCAGTATTTATTTACCCGAATATTAGTCTGCATTTTTAATATTTGTTAATTTTTTAGAGAGCACTTAATTCAATGTAAACCAAATAAAACTCCTAAAGGACAAAATTTATTATTTATTTTTAAAAAACATAAAATTATACTCATGCTCATATTTTAAGTTTTGTTGTTATTTGAAATTGTTTTTGAATTAGTTATTAACTATTTAGAAATAACTTAAAATTTACATTTTAAAATTAATATATTTTCATTTATTTATTTTAAGGCAACTATATTTTGGGAGCAAATGCCTCATACTCATACTCAATTCTGACAATTGTGTATTGTTTAACTCTACATGAATCAAACAGAATGTACAGGCTGAAAATGGACGTCAAGAAGAATCCGCCTACATGTGAGGATACAACAGATTGCTGTTTATGATAAAAATAGCTACGGCGTGTTAAGTAAACAATTAAGTTATTACCATAGTTCCATAGCCATTTCGACATGAATCCACAACTATACCGGCCATCTCTCTAAAAATGTTGGAACTAAAATTTGTTATTCGAAATGTTTTTAGCTACAGGTATGTTCATAATTCTGTTAAGCAAAATTAATAGATGGGACGTTTGCGGAAATAAGCACGGGAAAATGACCCGCTGAGATATATCCAAGGTGCGACATGTACTTTATAAAGTTATTTAGATAATTTAGATAACATGATCTTAAAAATTTGATCGCATCTCAGAATATACATAAGTATTGTATTCTTGGATGCGACTTGCTTGACTTTTATTATTATGGTACCGCTGCTTTTATTTTGTTGACCTTATACGTCCCATGTAGGGATTTAGCCGCATCGTTTTGAAGGTTACTCCAAATCAGGTAATTTTCAGATTAATGTGCGACATCTTAAGTTCAGGAACCATGTTGGAGCGCAAATATCTTCTGCATTTAGTAGTGTATAATAAAATATTTGTGTGCCAGAAAATAAAATAATAAATCATCAAGCAACACTAACCTATAAATAACCAATTTACTCTTGTATAAATTATAGTTGTTTTAGTAGCGCTATTTTTGTAATTTTCAAGACAATGGGGAAATATTGATAAAAAAGTGCACAAAATCGTTTTGAAAGATCATAAAGTAAAGTTGCGTGTCATAGCTGACAACTTGAAAATATCAAAAAGCAGTACATACATTGGATCACGCATTGGAACAAAAACAGCAACGACGATTCAGAACGCTGTTTGAAGCTGTTTAATCATAATAAACAAAAAGAGATTTGCCAAAACGGACGACTATTTTCAGGCCAAAGATATAAAAAGCTATCAAAATGTTGGAAGCGTGGGAAGGAACGTATCTCTCTTGGAGGAAACTATGTTGATGAATAAAGTCGAATTTTTTCAAACAAAAGGTTTTTTAGTAGTTAGCTTCAAGTCTTATTGACCGACGAGTTACTATTTGTGAAGTTAGCCCAGCCTAGGAATTTAATAAAAATTGCTGAAAAACCAAAGAAAATTATAAATTTATTAAAGTCATATAATTTACCGCTACCAAAACCAAACTAAACCAGGGATGATTCTTTGGTCTTGTTTAAAGACACAAGAACGTCCAATAAATTACCATTTCCATTGGAATTGTTGTGGAATAAATTGGTGCCAACGTTAACTTGAATGCACGAACAATCAGCACCAAGGCGGGTATTAAAATGACCTAAGACTATAAAATAGTCATCTACGTCTGCCAATTATTGAAAGTAGTGCTGAAAATATTTTCGATGTTCGTGTAATGCAATATAAAAGGATTTAACCAAATTATCATCACGCAAACATTTTTTCACATGTGTAGTTATAAATTTGCAACTTGAGCAAGAGCAGCAAATTCTCGAAACTATACCTAGTATTGTATTTATTTTATTAATTTTATTATTATTTTAACTCAAGTAGTTGTTTTTTATTAAATATTTAACCCTTTGCACTCGATTTATTTTCAAAGTTGCTGGGTGTCTACTTTTATTATTTTTAGCTAAATGAATTAAAATATTTTACAGTGGTAGAATTGAACGTATTATATTTATTTCATTTATTACTATTATAAAATGTTTTAATTTTTGTAATATTTTACAGTGTGGTACTATTTTTTTTGGTCCACAGACTTGTGACCATCAACCGCCAGCGTGACATGCAGAGTAATTTTTATTGAGTAATGATTAACTCTGTGAGTACTCCAGGTACTAAAATGAAAGGAATCAGATATATGTATTAATGGCTTCCGGTGTAGAAGAGATTAATTCCAAAAATATATTCTACAGTTTCAGGAAAAAAAATATTTAGTGTTGTGTTTTCAATTCAACTTTTCTGTTTATTAGCTATGTAATTACAAATAAACATTTTGCCCCACCTCAGAAACTATTTTGTTCTAGATTGGGTAAAAACATTTTTATAAAATCATTCTCAGACATATGAGGATGGGACAGCTACGAAACGCGACTAAAATACCGACTTACAAAACGAATTGCATCATAATCAAAACAACAACATTTATTAAAGAAAATTTATATTACAGTTTTTAACAATACTTAAACCAAAGTTTTCTAATTTCAACGAACTTTTGAGTTTTCTAACAGCTGAATAAAATGTTTAAATTACGAACAACAAAATGTACCTAAATGAGAAGCTGGGTGGTCAGCCCGTATCAATGACAATGTCTTACAGCACTTATTAACAAAAAAATCCAAACCTTCGGCAATTATAGAAACATTCTACATTCATAAATAATTGTTACACCGAAATCACATATATGATCTATTGACATTATCGAGCATATATTATTTTCTAAAAATTCACACACAGTAAAAAGAGCTAACAATTTCCCATACTTTCGACCATCCTCTATTGATAATAATTATACTAAATGTAGCACATGCTAATCCATCAAAATGTTGTCATTTAAATATTCATTAAGTTACGTATTTTGATTTTCTGTGCAGATCGATCTCATCGATCAAATTAACATAATCATTTGTTAACTGTATAAAACGCCTGGATTTCTATTCTAATCTCTCTAATAGTAATTCATTCTAATCATAAGTCGTACTATTCATTCATTTGCTGATTAGCGTACGCAACAAGACAAGACAATTATTTCTAGTTCGACATTTGATCGTTGGCATGTGCTACGATAATTTATAGTACATAGGCACAAGATGTTTGTTTTTTAAACAAGAAACCTCACTCGTTTTGCACATTTATTACAATAAACCTATCATAAAGTGGTTTATAATTCTTTTAAAATCTCACATTTGCTTATACGAGTATTTATTAACGCATACGCTCATTGTATATAGATAATGTGTACAAGGATATGTGCGATTGATCGCACATGCTTGAGTATGTACGTATAGAAAGATGTGTTTAATGTTGATTATATGAAAGCTCCGGTAAGCAATCATTCAAAGAGCATCCATAATCAAATTGCTAACACTAACGACGAACCTTTATTAAAAAACAGATGTGTGGTTTAGAGTTTTTCTTAAAGATTCTCTACACTATTCTTCTTACAAATAAAAAAATTAAAATTTTACTTTTATTTTCATTTTTTTTAATTAAATAAAAAATCGAGATGTTAATTGTTTGTTCTTTCTTCATCGTCATCTTTGTACAAACGATATTCGCAGCAAAGGTGGTAATATGGTAAATAAATCGCACGAGAACAAAACAGAAAACGATTAAAACTATTAAATTATGTGTAAGAATAATATATCGACAATTATATGTGTTGAGACGACAGTGATTGTGGTGACATATAATTGTTACAATAATGTTTTAAGACCTTGACACATATGTGGGCTCAAACTCAAAATATGTTGGAGTTCGTAAAATTGTAGAACAGAAAATGTTGGAAACACAAAAAATAAAATTCATCTGTGCGTGATTCATGCATATAAAAATTTACGAGACAGTTTGACTCCACCACTATAAATGTATAGTTATATTATTTCTTACAATTCCGTCAAAATCAAGGGCAATATTGTTAGAATGGGTGTGCTATTCGTTTATTCAATTATAGTAATTTGGAGTATTATTATGTGACAAAAATGTTAGTAAACTATATCATATATATATATATATATATATATATATATATATATATATATATATATATATATATATATATATATATATATATATATATATATATATATATATATATATATATATATATATATATATATATATATATGTTGTAAATAATTGTTATTTTCAAAATTCCCATAAAGCAGCCCTCAAGCACATTATGAAAGCATTTCGCATGATTTCGGATGAAGGCACATCAGCTACACATAAAAAAATAATTCCTAGTCGCAATATCGTTCTTTTTCGAAGCGCATATTTTACGAACTTCATGAAATTTCACCAGATGATTTCTATTCACAACTGTTACATTTTCCATTATAAATAATTTACCCAACGAACCAATTATTTTCCACAAACAAATACGAAAT